>CM072672.1:3157039-3422039 GCA_036884735.1 Huso huso | reverse complement strand
TTCACAATTTATAAAGATCAATGGCAATTTACTCTATCTCTAGCTAAGCTGAAGAGCATTATGGCATACCTGGGATAGAAATCGCTTCTTGAAGGGTTGTTGCTTAGACGATGGCATAAAGTGGAACAAATCATCTCCAAGCATAATGGCAGGAAAAAAAAGAAGATATAAATATTCTTTTTTTAAATGCAGATTTGTAAATAATGAACATGCATATGATCATGAATGCATTCGTGCACATCAAAGCTTTTTATTAAAAAGGTGCTGACCAATATAAGGCACTTTGTATGCTAAAGAATGTCTCCACAAATTCATAAAACAGAAGCCCTTGGCGAAACTAGATTCGTCAGACCACCGGGTTTCGCCATTAACATTTTATATTTATTTTTAAATAAATATAGATAGATAGATAGATAGATAGATAGAGCTGTGTCTTGCTTCTAAGGTGCTCTCCAGGAGAATCAGGCAGTGTGCTAAACATTCCCCTTGTTTAACTGCAGTTGCTATGGAAGCAGGCTCAGAGCTACCCCCTGTTCACCTTCCTGGGGCAGATGGAGGCCTACATGTTCGAGTGTGTGAACCAGACTGCCGTGCACGAGGAGCTTGAGGACGAGACTCGAAGGCTCTGTGATGTCAGACCCTTCCTCCCAGCCCTCAAACTCGTCACCAGGAACTGTGGCAGAGCTGAGAAACTGCTTGACTCCAAAATAGGGGTGCTTATAAGCAAAGGTAAAGGGGGGGGGGGAGAGGGGCTGTGCCAAGTAAAATGCTTCTTATTGTGTTCATGTTGTCCCCTAAATGCAGTAAGTAGTCGCTGCTCTAGTATACACTTTAATTAGCAATATGCACGCATGTGCTTTCATCACTAATATTACTGGCTGTAATTCATGACGGTTACTCTATATTGATGAATCATCAGATGGTGTTTATTCCTATAATGTATGCAACAAAAATGTAGAGAATTTCAAGAATCCAGTCAGATGCAACACTTACACAGAGACATTGCAGAGCTGTTTTTTTTGGAATTGAGAAATTTTTTGTTTGCATGCCAGAAGTTCAGATTTGTTAAATCCTATGTGCAATTTGTGCTAATCCAGATGGTATATCTATTTATCAATGGAAAGTCACCAGAGCGATGTTCTAATGTCAGGTCTTCAAGGTGAGTTCTCTACTTTTTAAAGGAAGAATACTGGCAGACCTTGTGAATGGACACTTCAAAGGAAGTACTGAGATCTTGAGCTCCAGTTTCATTCATAGCAATTCCTAGATGATAAATAGATTTTATTGTAATACCAGTACAGGAAAAGAAGCATCCAACTGTCATAAATTGTACATTTTTACTACTACTAATATTACAAACACAAATTAGGACTAACCATGGACTACCTGATAAAAACCACTCCTGAATAGATATAGATATATATGTTACTTTAGTCTTCTGTTTTGATTGGATGTTTCCAGGCTCTCGAGTGGCACATCCGGTAAAGGCGCTCCGCGTGGAGTGCAGGATGTGCACTATAGTCTGGATGGACGTCGCCGGTTAGAGTCCAGGCTATTCCACTGCCCACCGTGGACGGGAGTTCTCAGGGGGTGGCGCACAATTGGCCGAACGCTGCCTGGGGGTGGGGCTTAGGTCAGCCAGGGTGTCCTCAACTCACCACGCACCAGCGACCCCTGTAGTTTGGCCAGGCGCCTGCGGGCTTGCCTGTAAGCTGCCCAGAGCTGCGTTGTCGTCCGATGCTGTAGCGCTGAGGTGGCTGCATAGTGAGCCTGCAGTGTGAAAAGAAGCGGTCAGCTGACGGCACACGCTTCGGAGGACCCGTGTCTTCGTCATCGCCGCTCCCGAGTCAGCGCGGGGGTGGTAGCGGTGAGCTGAACCTTAAAAAAATCAGCTATTCAAATTGGGAGAAAAAAATGATAAAAACAATTGGCGACCACTAAATTTAAAAAAAAAAAAAAAAAAAAAAAAAAAAATTGTTTCCTTGACCACCAACACCGGTCTGCAGTATTTGAAACAGTTAATCTAATAATTATGTAGTGCTTTCATTCTGGTTTCCCGCTACGCTAAGCTCAGCTGGTACAATCCCTCTCCCTCTCCTGCCGGTGGTTAATGCTCTGTCCCTCCGAAGGTCTCCACGAGCTGGATGCCCTCCAGGACCCCGAGGTGAAGGAGTTCCGCGCCAAGATGCTCCGGATCAGCGAGGAGAAGATGCAGAAGCTGCAGCTGCTCACGTGGATGGAGTGGCTGCAGTGCAGCTTCTGCCCCCTGCTGGAGCCCAGCGTGCCAGACAACATCCTAGACAAGCTGCATGGGGGCCAGATCGTGATCGCCGTTCGGTTCGACAACTCCCAGGTAGAGGCGTGTGTGTGTGTGTGTGTGCGCGCCTGTGTGTACAAGTGTGCCTCCGTTTTCAAATTGTGTACCCGGGAACCTTTAGGAATGAACGTTCTATCCTGATGGCAAAAAACCATGGCATGATTCGAAATGTGTTCTTCTACTTTGTGTACATTGAGCAATAAATATGAAAGAGCTGGTCCTCTACAATTAAACCATGCCACTCATTCTGTATGGGGTTTTTTTTTCTGGTTTTTAGAAAAAAAACTGGAGTAAAGAGCAAACCAACCCCACCCAGAAAAAAACTCCCCAGAATTTCAGTTAATGTTTGTGTATCTAACTTTTTTTTTGTTTTTATAGGGAGTTTTTTTTTCTAGGTGGGGTTGGTTTGCAATGGTTCCTTTTTCTAAGAATGAAGAAGAGAACCTGTACAGAATGAGTTTTATTGCAAAGGATCACTTCAGGCTGTGTAAGGGGAGGGGGTAACTGTACAAGTGCATTCATTACGGATGAGTTTTGAAGTTTGAAAAGTGTGTTTGGAGGGGGATTCTGGAATGGGTGGTGCTACAAAACTAGTAACTTCTGTAAACCTTGATATTTTTAATGCTTTATTTAAACCATGAAAAGATTGCAGAGGTGTTTCAACACCCTTGTCATATGTTGATCCCCTCATGTGTTCTCTGCAACTGTAAGACACCTTTTTTAGGAATTCCATTTCCAGTTGCGGTCCTTCAGTAGAAAGCAGCTTGCACTGAAAGGACAAAATCTTCCTTTAGGCAATCGCGTATATGCTGGTTTCAAGAGGAATGTATCTGGCTGTTCTGCAAGACAGTCTTGGACCCTGTGCAGGCTTGTCTGAGACTTTCTTTTTTTTTTTTTTTTTTTTGCATATGATCAAGTAATCGTGTGTTGTGGCGGCTGAGAAGGATTCTTAACACTTCGAGAAAGTCAGTGATGATATATTTGCCTGAGGCAGGGGAATAACATGTAATTTGATGAAGTTTAAAATGTCCACAATGGTTTACTTTATTGTTTTTATTCAAGATTTCACTTCTCTGCACTTTTTTTTCTTATTCGTTACAACATTAACCCATTAATAACCAGGATTTAATACATTCGAAACACCATGAAGTATGAGAACACGTATCCCAACACAGATGGTGCTGTGGGGTATTCCCTGGTCAATTAACATTTCAGTTCATCTTTTGAAGGCAGGAGCATGCGGTTTAACTAAGTGTCCTACTGGGTACTTTTTAAAAGCACAGCATCTATACATGACCCGCTCTACCATGTTCTTTTAATAGCCTTGTACTTTGCCGTGTCGTATTGGGATGAAAAGGTGCAATCTATGGAACACATATAGAACTCAACAGTGTGGCTTGAGATTTTCCTTTTACTCACATGCCGTTGATTTATTGATAAGATACTTGCTCTGCATCTCTGTGTGTGTCATTAGGGGTTAGGGAGGGGATCGTATGGTTCTCATAGATGGAATTGCACAGAATTTCAGAATTCTGCATGTAGTGTACAATATAATATAGTCCCAGCTACTGTATAAATAACTATGAACCACATTTAAATATAAATGCATTTAATCATATACTGCCTATATCCAGGGCCACACAGAAGCTTTGACTTTGCATGAAACTATTTTGTCTGAGGAACAGTAATTTAAAAATTGCTTTTCTGGTTAACCATGATATTGGAACTGTCCTATTCTCCTGGCCAATGTAAATGTCTGATATTGTAAGTAGACCTCCACTATTAAGAGGTCCCTGGATTCTAGGGCTACTGTGTCATCTCATTACTCTACCTGCTGGCCACATTCCAGCCTTTTTTTTTTTTTTTTTTTTTTTTTTTTTTTAAAAAAGGGCTACTTTTTCAACATAATCACATTTGCCAAAACTGCAAATGCATAATGGAATTTGAGACCTTTGATTTTAAGCATTCATAATTTTATTAGCAATTATCTCAGAAATGCTTAGATGTATGGTTCTTTGTCTGAATGTCCCAGTTGTTTTGGTATTTTTTGTTCAGCTATGCAGAATGAATTTTTGTTCAGAATGCAGAATGAATTGCAGGATATTTTGGCCCTGATCATCGGATAAGGCTGCTTGTTTCTCGGTAGGTGTTGCAGCATTACTGACGGTATCCAAATATAATCCTTTTCCTCCTCCAACAACTCTGCTCATGCCGTGCTCAGTACCTGTTCAGTCACAAACCTACGGAAGCATGTAACCTGCTTAATTGCAGTAGGGTGCTTTAGTAGGATACAAATAGCAAATGTGATGTTTAACGGAGTGCAGAAGAATCAGTATCTGCTGCTATCAGTTCAGCTTCATTTGTACTCTCTACACTTCACATATGAGTCATGATCTAACGTCCTGTGAAAGCAATGTCAAATAAAACCTGAAACCCAGACTGAACAGAATCGCTAAAGGCTTTCTGGGTTTCTTCTAGGCACATTTCCATTCCCATAGATGACTGAAGGGACCACACACTTCCACGGCATCATTCAGCTGTGTGTTGGCAGCTTTGAGGAATATTTTTCCAAGCTTTTTTTTTTTTTTTTTTTTTTTTATTCCGGTGGCAGATTGCTAGCTTGAGGAATGGCTGAGCTGTGTCGGTTTCAAGACTACAAGATATATTCAACAGAAATATATAAAGGCAGTTACAAAGTCAGTTTGCTGTGTTTAAACAGAACTTATTTTCTTAGTGACTCTCCTAAGTAGTGAACAGTCCCGCTGCTAGAATTTCAATCCCTAGATCTGTGTCATTTGTGTATTAGTATAGACCTCTGGCAACATTGCAATTTTAGTGTATTAGTATCGAGCTCACCACCATTGAAAACTTTTGGGTTGCCACTAGTCTCTCGATGACTGTCTTAACAATGTAATCGGTGTTCCATTTTAATAGACGAGCAGCGACGCTCTGCTTTGCAATACTCAATCCCCTTAGGGCCCCTTTGTTAGAGGTGTGGATGGAAAGCAGGTTGGCAACAGAATCGCTCGGCTGTCTGACATTTTTTTAAAGTGTACCTTTACAAGTGAATACAAGTAAGCATGATTCACCTTGGATAGACTGCTGAGTACAAAACCTGTGGCTTCCGGCGGAGTCCAGGGTGTTCTTGAGACTTAATATCAAGTAAATGCTGGCTTGAGCACACGGTGTCCAGGCACTTTGCAACTCATTGTGGTACATGTGGTAATGGACAATAGCTGCGCTGGTGCTAGACTTGTGCTCATTACTGTTTTGCAATCAGATGCACATAGAGAGGAGGTGGTGGTCCACACAGGATGTTGTATGCTGATCAGCTGGCTAGGTTAATTCTCTCATTTGTAATCCTTAAGACACTATACAGGCTAACATTGCTTTAGCTTTGACTTCAAGGGTAAAGCCAGTTAAAACACCTCATTTTAAAAGAGCAGCTAGCTAAAAAAGGAAGCAAATCAGTCCTTTTTTTTTTTTTTGGCATCTGTTAGCCTGTGTGTGTTAAGATTATTTTTTCCCCACCCCGTACTAGATCGTGAGCCTCAAAGTCTCCCCGCACACTAGTCCCAGCGCCCTGACTGAGCAGGCTGTCAGAAAGTGGCTGACGACGCACGGCAAGGAGGAAGAGGAGGCGAACAGCAACAACTTTGTGCTCCGAGTCAGTGGAAGGCTGGAGTACCTGTTTGGAGATCACCCCCTCATCCAGTTCAAGGTGTGTACAAAACAACAAGCACTCCAAAAATCTTTTTAGTGAGGGTTCGAGGGCCTGAGGTGAACAAGTTCTCTCTCTCTCTCTCTCTCTCTCTCTCTGCCCTATTCTCGTGTTTGTTTTTTGTTTAACCTTTCTAGATCTTCTCCGAGGGAGACATTTTATATTACATTTAAACAACATGTAGAAATATACTGCTGCCCATTTTGTTGATGGGAGTTGTATTACATTTGTTTTAGCTCAGAGAATCCACCTGCATATAAAACTTGTTTTTACCGGTGATGTGAGAGCCATCTGGAATATAGATCAAATGAACTAGAGAGAATGGGGTACAGCACTACCCTGGGGCACCGAGTGGGCTATTTATTTATTTATTTATTTATTTATTTATTTATTTAGCTATGTTGGATGATGACAGTAGCCTGACCATGAGCATGACTCTCTTTTCGGGCCAGAATAAATGACAACACAACCATTCATCTGTTTCTAGTTGCACCACTTTTTCACATAGTAGCTATCAGTACTGGTAAAATATCCTGCGTGTGTGTTTCTGTACTGTAACCTTTTTTTTCCCTGTTTTATTGTTATATTTTCAACAACAAATCCTTCCAATGGTGTAGTTATAAATATTTATAGTTATAAATATGGAAGAAACATAATGTTCTTTGCGGTTATTAGTCTTTAAAACTGATCATTCAAAAGCATGAAGTCCACACAACTGTTGTACAAATGCATTATTAAATGTAATGGATAATGGGAGTGTTAGTGTGTAGGTCAACTTGTCGTCTTTACGTTTGCAGTATATAAGGAACTGTGTGACAAATAACGAGTCCCCCCACCTGACTCTGATCGACTCCTGCACTGTAAAGGAGATGTTCGAAAAAGAGCTCTCCACCATCGGAGCCGTAGTGAACAGGAAATCTTCAAACCCTCCTCTTCCTCTGCCTCCTAAAAGGAGAGCCACGTCAGTAAGTATCAGTGCTTTACATCGTCAGAGGGAAAAGCTTCTCCATTGCATTGTCAAGCCAGCCGGTTCCACTGAACTGTGCCACAGTGCTTCTAAGAAATGTGTTCAAACTTGAATTGCCTTTTGCAAACACTTATCCAGAACTTCAAAACATGAAATCATAAAGAACAAACTGTGTTGCCTACATGTATGTTTCTTAATTGGTACACTGAAGAAGGCACTGGACAAAACCTGTGTCTTCATAACTTGGTTTCTTATGTTACAGAAAAATTATTGAAAATCTTGAAGTTATAGCTTATACACTGACAGCAAAGGTCTCGACTACCTGAACTTGCATTGAACTTGTGTGTTTTTTTTTTTAATTTTTTGGGAATGTTGTATTTGTGGCACACTGAAAGTGTTAAGTACATTTTTATTTGGTTTCCATTGTAACACTTTCCATATTTTTAATAAAAACCAATCTGCATAACATCTTTCGATTTTTTGGTGCATACTTTCAAACTGGTTTACTTTAAAGAGACCAGACTCTGCTTTTAATTATTTCAGATAATTAGAATGGTGAATCTGTGTGTCGACTGTATTTTGGTCTTCATCTTTAGTATTCTAAAACCATTAGAACACTGTCTTCTGACGTCATGTAAATACTTTGCGTACTTTAACATCGCTGCCTTGCCTCTCTTGTAGCAAATATCCACCTGTGTTTGGGATGTAATGGTGCCTTTTACGATTGTGCTGGTCAAAGGTAGCAAGGTCAACGCAGAAGAGACGGTTAAAGTAAGTAAGAAAGGGATATTTTAGAGCGGTGGTATTGTTGTCGAGATGTGCTGCACAATTGTTTCGCTGGTTCGCAAGCTTGGACTGTCTTTAAACATGTGCAGTGCATAATGCTTTCTTTGTAAATCCCCTTTCCTGTACTGTGAAGTACGCCTTCTTGAGAAACTACGGCATGTTAACAACGAAAAGCATTACAAAACTTCAGTGACTCTGCAGAAACAAACTGCTCAGCTTCTCTGCTTTCTCTGCATTCACTGAAATAAGAATTGCTTATATTCTGCCATAAAGGTGCTGGAAGAACTTTGCAGATTCCCAGGTGTCACAGTTTGAAATGTTCTCTTGCACGGAATATTTAAAGGATAAACTAGATCAAACTACATTTTTATTCTCAAATAAATTTCCCAATGTGAAACATTCACTTTAGCCATGGAAGTTTGGAGTGCAGTACTTTTAATTTAGATCTGGGGTACATTTACAGGACTGGAAATAAGACTCCTCTTCCGTAGCAGTTTCACCCATTCCAGCTTTTAATATGTGCTTGATTAGCCCCAGTGTTTTAGGTGACAAGCTCAGGTGTGTCTTAATAAACTCGTAGTAAAACCTGGAATGGATCAATCTGCTATGCCGTGAGTGATATTTGCATCCCTGTTTTAACTAGGCTATCTTACATGTTTTAGTGTCTGAACTGATTTTGACACCTCTTCATCCTCCCGCTGCCAGGTTCAGGTCCGGGCAGGCCTTTTCCATGGAACAGAACTTCTCTGTAAACCTGCTGTGAGCGCAGAAACCTTTGGAAAGAATGAGCACGTTTGGGACAAAACACTGGAATTTGAAATTAATGTCTGCGACCTGCCAAGAATGACGCGGCTGTGCTTTGCAGTTTATGCAGTGATGGATAAAGTGAAGAAACAGAAGTCCACCAAAAACATACATGCCAAGTATCAGACCATAAGAAAAGCTGGGAAAGTAGTAAGTTTCCATTTTTCTATGGATTTCCAGGAATTGCACAGTATAAATATGTATTCCAAGAGGGCTAAATTACTAGCAATGTACTAGTGAGACAGTTTAAACTTTGTATCACGTGTCTTGCAGATTAATGGACTGGCTCTTACTTCTGTAGATTAAATGTACGCATTCCTGAGCCCTAAAACAAAAAGATTGCTCTGTATCTTTACAAGATTCTTGGCATTCCCTCTCTATAAAGCCAGGAAAGTTAAACCCAATAGCTTTCCAAACTGGCTTTGAAAATGCAGCTCAGTTTTTCCATTGTGAATGTGTTCCAGAAAAAAAATAAATTTTAAAGCATTTTAACTCCCCAATTTTGGCACGCCTGGCTTTCAATTTACCTTGATCCATTTCATTGTATAGCTACTTTATTCTTTTAAAATCTAGTTTTTTAGGCACCTGCAGCATCATTTATAATGCCTGTTTAGAAGTGGATTACAATCAGTTTTGTGCTCTCAGCTTTTCAGCACTCTGTAGATGGCTTTAACACAATCTGGCAGCCTCTGCTCGAGTCCCAAGACTCCATACCTGTGGCAGTGAATTCTCTACATTCAGACACTCTAATTGAAATGGAGTGTAATAAAACCCATTAACGTCTCTCTCTCTCTCTGCTCAAGTAGTGGAAAGAATCGTGTCTTTACTTTAATGGTATGTTTCGTATTAGGTATCCCCCCTTCATGACAGTCTTGACCCCCATGAAAGTCTGGATCCACCCGTTTGAGGCACAACGCTTCCGTTTCTCACTCTCTTTCTGTATCGTAGTGAAGCTAACAGACTCTGTTTGAACTCTGACGGCCGGTATTGATTACTCATTCATGTTTCCAGCACTACCCGATCGCCTGGGTGAATACAATGGTTTTTGACTACAGGGGACAGATGAAGACTGGTGAGATTATTCTGCACAGCTGGTCGTCGTTTCCTGGTAAGTTCTCCAGCTTGTAGGAGCCGAGTAACCTGAACATCAGTTATGAATGAACCTCAGCAGCAGAACCATCTCATGCACAATATATTAAGATGACAAGTCTGAGACTAAATGTATTAAGATTACTTGAATTCATCTGTTTGGGATTCTTAAGGTGATATTCATGAAAGCCCTTTTAAAAGCACAGGAAAACTGTAGTAAAGCACAGTGAAAGCATAGGTAAGTATATTAAAGCACAGAGGTATGGTACAGAATAGTAGTAAACATGGCAAACCAGGTAAAAGCATGGTTATACATTTGCCGAGGAGATTTTCTATTTCTATTTTCATTCTCAAGTTTTGTTTTTTTTTTCTTTCTGGCCGGTCCCTCTGTCAGGTAAAGTAGACTAGTACACTGATGAAGGCAGTTCATCAACAAGACTGCGCATAATGTGCTTGCCAAAAGTACATCGTTTTTATCTGAATATTTGTAATTCATGATTTCAGATGAACTTGAAGAAATGCTGAATCCTATAGGAACAGTGCAAACCAACCCATACACTGAAAATGCTACAGCTTTGCACATCAAGTTTCCAGCATATTCCAGGCCTACAGTCTTCTACCCCCCTTTTGACAAGGTAGGTCCCAGTGTTCATTTGAAACCATGCTTCATGTTTTATATTACACAGGCCTTCATGACTGGATTCAGTTCAGTTTAATAAAGGGTTCCCTGTAACCATTTCGGTTTGAGTCAGCAGGTTAGGTGGACAAATTGAAATATGACATAGTTGTGAATATTTAAGAACTGCAATTGTTTCCTTAAGTAAGAATCTCTGCTTAAGCCTGGCACTGGTGTGTACTGTAACTACACAGTACACACCAGTGCGGAGGGCAGCAGTGTGGAGTAGTGGTTAGAGCTCTGAACTCTTGACCGGAGGGTTGTGGGTTCAATCCCAGGTAGGGGACACTGCTGCTGTACCCTTGAGCAAGGTACTTTACCTAGATTGCTCCAGTAAAAACCCAACTGTATAAATGGGTAATTGTATGTAAAAATAATGTGTAAAAAATAATGTGATATCTTGTAACAATTGTAAGTCGTCCTGGATAAGGGTGTCTGCTCAGAAATAAATAATAATAATAATAATAATAATAATAATAATAATAATAATAATAATAATAATAACTGCATTGTTTATTTTACAGATATTGGAAAAGGCAGCTCAGATTGCAAGAAATAGTGATTGTGTGACAATGGCTGTAAGTGTGGTTTTGTTTAATACTTGGTCTGCCTCTTTTTCTTTCTTTAACTTTGCCTGTCCTGCTTGCTGACTTACTGTATTGCCGTATACAGTTTTGACAGTGTTTAGTTTCTCTGTGTAATACTGCAATTTCTAAGCAAATGAGAACTGAAACTATCTGCGCTGTAATCAATGATGCACAGAGGCCAATAAAATTCCACCTTCCATCCTTTGCATCCTCATCTCTTTGGATGAAAACCTAAGCCAGTGCACCACTGCCACCTTGTGTCCAATACTGATATCCTCCTTGGTCTTATAGGGCCGTGGAGGCAAGAAGTTTCATATTGAACTGAAAGAGATAATGGAGCGGGATCCTTTGTATCAGCTGTGTGAGAACGAGAAGGATTTGATCTGGACGCTACGCTACGACTGCCGTGAGAACTTCCCCCAGTCCCTGCCCAAGCTACTGCTCTCTGTCAAGTGGAACAAGCATGAGGACATGGCTCAGGTATAAGAACATACCAATCCTATAGAACTAGAAATTGAAAGGGATCGGTTCGATGTCTTGGCATGGTTTCCTATAAGGGAGAAGATTCATTCTGTGGGGGAAGTGAATTTGATTCTTGTGTAAAGCTTTAATAACGGAAGTATACATTTGCAATACTTGCAATACTATTGTTGGTTGCTGTGTGTTTAAAATGTTATCAAGGGCCCAATAGTACAGTAGAATGCATCAAAACGACTGAGTTTTTGTTTTCCGTGGGCTGCTTTGATAACGTGGTTCAGCCACAGACTGGCTTGTGTGTTTTTTGATCAAATCTAAATGATCTAACCCTGCCAACATTACACATATATAAATATATACAGTAGATGCACACACATACAGAAGATCCTCATAATGATGTTCCAGCTAAACAGTAAGTAAAAGGTTAAAAGGTTTGTATATAAATTTGTCCTTTGCATCCAAGGTTGGGGATTTGAATCCACCCCAGATGTTGACATGATAAGCTGCTGTAAAAACAGTTCCCGGGTTGCCCTCTGACCTTTGCACTGCCGCTACCAGGTACCCACCCTGCTTGCACAGCTCACTGAGCCAAACTTCCGCTCTCAAAGAGCAACTTGCATAAATAAACTTGTTCCGCAACTCGCGTTCTCTTTTTGAAATTCCCAGGCTTGCTCTCGGATTTTGCCTGTGGCCCGGGGCGTTGCAGAAAGCATTTGGCATCGTAATATTTGAACACTTGCGTTAATCGAGAGTGTTTGCAGCTTTTCACCTGAATTAGTTTGGGGGGGGGTACATGTGTAACTCTTGTATTGGGGCAGTCTAATTTATTGTACAGCTCCAGTGGTTTTAATCTGCAGGTGCTTCACTCCAGTGTGCCCCTGTCTTTGTATTCTCTTTAGAAAGTATTTAAGGTTATGGACATTGCTAAATGGGTTTGGTTAAAAGAGCGAAAGGCACTAGACATTTTTTAAAGGAAATGAATTAGAGGCAGACAAGCTCTTTCACTGCCAATACCGTCCAGTGGCTGTTTCGATTCAAACCTGAAACAATGCGTTTTAGTTACATTTGTACTTATCAAGAGTGCTGTGCACCCAGTTAAACAGACATGCAGTCTGCACACACTGCTGATTGGTTTGCATCGCTGTAACAATAGACTGATGATTAATTGACAGCTTTTGTTTTTCCTTCTAATAATAGAAATTATATGAGATGAAATGTAAGTCTGGACTTCCAGGCTCCAATTCAATTCAATTCAATTTAGACTGGGGGAAGGTTACAATGATTTTAACTTTGTTCCTTTAGAGAAGCATTAAGAAATATATTGTTTTAGATTAAATCGTTAAGCTGGGAAAGACCAAGGGTTCAACCATCTTTCTAAGATTCAGCACAGTCCCAAATAACATTTACTGAAAATTAAGCACATATTTTTCTAATCTTTAGCTTTATTGTACTAACACAGCTAATACGTGAAATTAAACCCAATTCAGAGCTTTTTATCCACAAGTGAAATACATGATACCCAACATACCTGTCATTCATAACCTATATGGCTGAAACTGAGATGGGGAGGTCCTGAAAGACTCTTTAAACACTTGCCTTGTAAAGCTTTCTTAAGAGGAATCAGTTTAGTATTCTGCATACATTTTCTTATTTTTAAAGTAACTAGTTTTATATATAAAGGTAGGTGAGTAAAAATGACTAAATGTCCAGTTTTGGCATATGAGAAGTCTAAAATAAATATTCTATATCTACTTAAAGGTTGTGCAAGATCTGTTTATATATATATCTGTATATATATATATATATATATATATATATATATATATATATATATATATATATATATAATATAAATAAAAAAATAATTATTTGGAAATAGAAACCTTTGCATGCCACTTTTTATTTTGGGGTTTGCAAAATTTTAATCTATCATTGATGTTGTCACAGCTTCAAGCTCTGCTACAGATCTGGCCCAAGTTGAGTCCGAGGGATGCGCTGGAATTGCTGGATTTCAACTACCCAGACCAGTACGTGCGGGAGTATGCAGTGCACTGCCTTAGAGACATGAGGCAAGTACATCAGCACTGTGCCGGGGGTTTATTCCCTTTCTCTTACCCTGACTGAATATACATCACCTTCAGAACTCTCTGAACAGTCTTGTTATTGGCTGTTGAATCCCGTGTAGGTGTTCAGCTGTTGCTTCTCATTTCAGTGTTCACAGTAACAATATAACCAGGCCTGCTTACTGGGACTTGCTTTCACTCCTGTTGACAGCGTTCCTTTGGATGCACGGCTCCAGGTTTTAGGTGATTCCCTGCAGTCTGAATCTACAGCAGGGTCTACTATTCTGTAACGGATGCTAGAGGAAAGGACCTATAAATACTGCATTGTGTAAAATACTAACAGCCACGATAATCATCTGTTTTCTTAAACAACTTTGAGTCATCGGACCCTACTGACAGCTCTCCATTCTTATACCTTGAGTTCAAACGCATCTTGTCAAGCGCAACTTTGAGCCCTTTCAACAGTGTGCAGTGCGGGCCGGTTGTGTGGGTTGATAGGACTTCTGAGATCTCCAGCACAGGAGCAAAACAAAATAAAGCCTTCACTGAATTAAGTAGAGAAAGAATACGGCTCTCTCTGCAATAAGTCATCTTTCTCCGTTCCCTTACAGCGACGAGGAGCTGTCCCAGTACCTCCTGCAGCTTGTTCAAGTCCTCCGTTACGAGCCTTACTACGACTGCGCCCTTTCCAGGTTCCTGCTGGAGAGAGCACAGGCCAACAGGAGAATAGGGCACTTCCTGTTCTGGCATTTAAGGCAAGTAATTCAGAGCAAAGAGCATACGGCCAACATGACCCACATCTTGACCTGTTTCTGTCCAGTTTTAAATAACTTCAGCATAACAGAGGCAGAAGTGTTAAAGGGACTAGGAGCTGTTAAAATAAACAAATGCCCTGGGCCGGATGAGATCCTCCCAGTAGTACTCAAGAAATTAAAGAAGTTATTTACAAACCGCTAACCAAGATCATGCAACAGTCTCTTGAGACAGGGGTTATACCAACAGACTGGAGAACTGCAAACGTAATACCGATCCACAAAAAGGGAGACAAAACCGAACCAGGTAACTACAGACCAAGCCTGACTTCTATTATATGTAAACTATAATAAGATCTAAAATGGAAAATTACCTATATGGTAACAGTATCCTATGAGACAGTCAGCATGGTTTTAGGAAAGGGAGATCGTGTCTAATTTTCAAACTGAACACAGTAGGGATCCAAGGAAATGCATGCACATGGATTAGGGAGTGGTTAACATGTAGAAAACACAAAGTACCGATTTAGAGGTAAAAACTCAAAATGGAGCGAGGTAACCAGTGGAGTACCACAGGGATCAGTTTTAGGTCCTCTGCTATTCCTAATCTGCATTAATGACTTGGATTCTGGTATAGTAAGCAAACTTAAATTTGCAGACAACACAAAAAAGGAGGCGTGGCAAACACTGTTGCAGCAGCAAAGGTCATTCAAAATGATCTAGACGGCATTCAGAGCTGGGCAGACACATGGCAAATCACATTTAATAGAGAAAAGTGTAAGGTACTGCACGCAGGCAATAAAAATGTGCATTATAAATATCATATGGGAAATACTGAAATTGAAGAAGGAATCTATGAAAAAGACCTAGGAGTTTATGTTGACTCAGAAATGTCTTCATCTAGACAATGTGGGGAAGCTTTAAAAAAAGGCCAACAAGATGCTCGGATATATTGTGAAAAGTACTGAATTTAAATCAAGAAAAGTAATGCTAAAACTTTGCAATGCATTAGTAAGACCTCATCTAGAATATTGTGTTCAGTTGTGGTCACCTCGCTACAAAAAGGATGTTGCTGCTCTAGAAAGAGTGCAAAGAAGAGCGACCAGAATTATCCCAGGTTTAAAAGGCATGTCATATGCAGACAGGTTAAAATAATTGAATCTATTCAGTCTTGAACAAAGAAGACTAAGGGGTGATCTGATTCGAGCATTCAAAATTATAAAAGGTATTGACAATGTCGACCCAAGGGACTTTTTCGACCTGAAACAAGGACCAGGGGTCACAAATGGAGATTAGACAAAGGGGCATTCAGAACAGAAAATAGCACTTTTTTACACAGAGAATTGTGGGAGTCTGGAACCAGCTCCCCAGTAATGTTGTTGAAGTTGACACCCTGGGATCCTTCAAGAAGCTGCTTGATGAGATTCTGGGATCAATAAGCTACTAACAACCAAACGAGCAAGATGGGTCGAATGGCCTCCTCTCGTTTGTAAACTTTCTTATGACTGTTGTGTCTGTTGGGTGCGTTGCCGCCGTGCTCGTGTTTGTTAAACAGGACCAAATAATAAATCCCTCTCATAATGGGGCACCAAACTTCCACTGTTTATGTAGAAATTGCTGGAGAAAGCTCCTTATTTTCAGTCTCTTGGCTTGACCTAGATCTGGTGTGAATTACTCCTGCTCTGTTGAAGAAGCTTTCTAACCCTGCTCCTTTTTCCTGTAACAGCAAACGGATATTTAGAGCAAAGAAAGAAGCTGTCCGTGTGCTCTTTATTTAACCTCTGGCTTTAATCGTTGTTTTTGTTTGGTGTCTTGCAGGTCTGAAATCCATATGCCTGCAGTCTCTGTACAGTTTGCTTTGATACTGGAGGCATATTGCCGAGGCAGTATACCTCACATCGAGGTTCTGAAGAGACAGGTAACGGAGAACACTACAGCCTCCTCTCCTGTGGGCTGCTTTCATTTTGATACGTAGATTTAATGCCCCCATTGTACTGCCACATGCACAGCTGTATTTACCACTTTGTTTAAATCCTCTTGCGTATGCACTTTAGTGTAGGGGGAGTTATGTTGGAAGAAAACAAAAATGATGATGGAAAGAAACAAAGTGAGTATAGGGAAGTAAAACTGTTCGTGCCATACCAGGAAGTTAGATGTCAACACGGCTTCTGGGAAGGAGGGGAGGGTTGGCGTATTCCCAACTGCACAAACATGGAAGAAATTCTAAAGAATAAATACTTCAAAAAGCTCATTTTTTGTGGTATACAGTGTTATTGGCCGTGCTAGCACAGCTCGTGGGACTGTGCAAAAGCCACACAACGTTGGTTTTGACAGCTGGCTGACCCGAAAGCTCTCCGCTGCCTCTCCTTCACAGTCGGCCCTTGGTCCAGTTTTCCACAGTATCCTGTCAGGCCAGGCTTAAAGTACCGCCGCTGCCTTTCAGCTTTTAACCTAACACCTTGGAGATTAGGCAGCCGTTTCCTAGTATAGAAAAGAAGGATCTCCTTTCTGAACTGCCCATTCTGTTCCTGTAACAGTAAGCAATTATTGACCTATGATCAGCAAGGATTGGTTAGACTTGGTTTGTCCAGCAGTGGCGTTGGACAGATTTGTCCTAATTTTATGAAGTTTAGGCAATATTGGGAAAGCACGTGGCTATTTATCAGATTGGTTAAATATTATCAGGTGTGTTTTTATTTATTTATTTATTTATTTATTTATTTATTTATTTTGAATATTCAGATGATGGAAGAATAATACCCATAAGCAAGTGCTGATGTTAATTGTTTTTGGTGCTGATTCTCCAATGTGGAGGGGATAACAGCTAAGAAAAGTTATGAATTTAATCCAAAAATAGGCGTTGCAGCGCTAACCCCTGCCGTATTGTTCAGGTGGAGGCGCTGACGAAGCTGAAAGCTGTGAACGAGCTCATCAAGCTGGGCACCATCAAAAGCACAAAGAGCAAAGCGAAGGAAGCCATGATGACCTGCCTGAAACAGAGTGCGTACACAGAGACTCTCTCCAATCTCCAGTCTCCTCTCAATCCCAGCGTCATCCTCTCAGGGCTCAAGTGAGTATGACGGCCTTCCAGCAGGCCATGGGGGCAGACATCAAAGGCTTGCTTTGTGGTGGGAGACGTGAGATGAGATGGGGTTGTGCAAATCCTGATTCCATTAAGGCAAAACGAATAATGTGTTCTCAAGAACACACGCAATAATAGACACCCCCCCGAGCTAGATGACTCATCTCCATGTGTGGAGCATCAGTTTGTCAATTTGGCTCGGCAGTGCAATGTGTATATGGAAGTCTATCTCTAGGAGTGGGTGGAGGTTTAATTTTACAGGAATGAAGATTCATACAGGCTTCCAAATTCACATGTGTGTTTTGATTGCAGTTTTATGTAGCCAACTGTAAAAAAGAATCAAGGTAGCACCTCCTATTTTACTATTTTTTCCATCTCCATAAAAAAAAATCTATCTATTATCATTTACTGGGAATGTAATCTTTAAAGCAAACAACTATATATATATATATATATATATATATATATATATATATATATATATATATATATATATATATATATATACACACACAGACGTGCTCAAATTTGTTGGTACCCTCCAGAAAAAAAGCGAAGAATGCACAATTTTCTCTGAAATAACTTGAACTGACAAAAGTAATTGGCATCCACCATTGTTTATTCCAGATTTAATAGAAATCAGACTTTGCTTTTGATTTTTTATTCAACAAAATATTGTAAATAATAAAACAAATGAAAATGGCATGGACAAAAATGATGGGACCGCTAACCTAATATTTTGTTGCACAACCTTTAGAGGCAATCACTGCAATCAAACGTTTTCTGTAGCTCTCAATGAGACTTCTGCACCTGTTAACAGGTAGTTTGGCCCACTCTTCCTGAGCAAACTGCTCCAGCTGTCTCAGGTTTGATGGGTGCCTTCTCCAGACTGCAAGTTTCAGCTCTTTCCATAGATGTTCGATAGGATTCAGATCAGGACTCATAGAAGGCCACTTCAGAATAGTCCAATGTTTTGTTCTTATCCATTCTTGGGTGCTTTTAGCTGTGTGTTTTGGGTCATTATCCTGTTGGAGGACCCATGACCTGCGACTGAGACAGAGCTTTCTGACACTGGGCAGTACGTTTAAACTCCAGAATGCCTTGATAGTCTTGAGATTTCATTGTGCCCTGCACAGATTCAAGGCACCCTGTGCCAGGCGCAGCAAAGCAGCCCCAAACATAACCGAGCCTCCTCCATGTTTCACTGTAGGTATGGTGTTCTTTTCTTTGAAAGCTTCATTTTTTTCGTCTGTGAACATAGAGCTGATGTGACTTGCCAAAAGCTCCAGTTTTGACTCATCTGTCCAAAGGACATTCTCCCAGAAGGATTGAGGCTTGTCAATATGCATTTTAGCAAATTCAGTCTGGCTTTTTTTGTTTTTTCTTTCAAAGTGGAGTCCTCCTGGGTCTTCTTCCATGGAGCCCACTTTAAAGCTCAAAAAACAACGGATGGTGCGATCAGAAACTGACGTACCTTCACCTTAGAGTTCAGCTTGTATCTCTTTGGCAGTTATCCTTGGTTCTTTTTCACCATTCGCACTATCCTTCTGTTCAATCTGGGGTCGACTTTCCTCTTGCGGCCACGCCCAGGAGGTTGGCTACAGTTCCATGGACCTTAAACTTCTTAATAATATTTGCAACTGTTGTCACAGGAACATCAAGCTGCTTGGAGATGGTCTTGTAGCCTTTACCTTTACCATGCTTGTCTATTATTTTCTTTCTGATCTCCTCAGACAACTCTCTCCTTTGCTTTCTCTGGTCCATGTTCAGTGTGGTGCACACAATGATACCAAACAGCACAGTGACTACTTTTCTCCATTTAAATAGGCTGAATGACTGATTACAAGATTGGAGACATGTGTGATACTAATTAAAGAAACTAATTAGTTTGAAATATCACTATAATCCAATTATTTATTATCTTTTCTAAGGGGTACCAACAAATGTGTCCAGGCCATTTTAGAATATCTTTGTAGAATAAGCAATAATTCATCTCTTTTCACAGCTTCTTTGCTTTATTCTATGACATACCAAAAGGCATGCAAGTATACATGATAAAATAGCTTTTAATTTCATCACTTTTCAGGAGGAATGAAGCATTATTTCAATGAGCTGTAAGGGTACCAACAAATTTGAGCACATCTGTGTATATATATATATATATATATATATATATATATATATATATATATATATATATATATATATTAGCTCAGAGAGCCAGCTGTATATGTATATGTAACTGAGTGACAGCACCAGCCGCTGGATAATCACAAGAATCTTATTGCATCCTGTACATGGTTAGTGCAGCTGTGACAGTCTGCAGCATGTCCACCAATTACTTATTCAACAGACTGAAAATAACATCCTGAAACATTTTGTGATTGGTTGTTTGCCCCACCCCACAATGTATCGTTTTTATAGATATTTACATTACAAGGATGGAAATAAGCAATTGCATAGCAGTTTCTCTGGTTTTACTATGAGCTTGATTAGCCACAGTGTATAAGGTGTGTCTGATTTTAAACCCATAGTAAAACCAGGAATGGATCAAAGTGCTATGCAACGGGAGTCTTATTTCCATCCCTGCATTAGATTGATGGTACCCATGATTTTGGCTCCCCCCGGTCCCAGTAACCTAATGGAGTGACTTCTTCTCAGTTGGAATGTTTTAAGCCCTGCTAGCTCCACTCTCTTTGGGCACCCTGGTGATTTCAGCCCCAGCAAAAAAGGAGATGCCATATGGCTGGCTGTTCCTGCAAGGAGCCAAGAGTCAAGAGGAATGAAAAGTGATGTAATAATAAAACAAAAAGCTGACAATATTGGCAGCCCTCAACAAATCGGTATGGTCGTCGTCGTCCGTCCTGTCCCCCCCCCTCGTCCCCCCTCCCCGGCTCTGCATCAGTTTACTCCCTGAACCCAGAAGCGGGCGAATATATTTCAGTAACACTTTAGAATGTTTTTCCTGTATGTTTTATTTTTTTCTCCAAATCTGGGTAGGCTTGTACAGGAACTGTTGATTGATTGATTGATTGATTGATTTTTTTTTTCCTTTTCATTTTGTAAAGTGTGGAGAAATGCAGGTTCATGGACTCAAAAATGAAACCTCTGTGGATAGTGTATGAAAACAAGCTTCTGGGAGGGGAGTCGTTGGGCATAATCATCAAGAACGGGGATGGTGAGTGGACCAGGGTTTGTACCAATAGGGCTGGGGTCGCCTCTTATCAGCCAGACTCCCCCCCCCCACCAAAAAAGATTAGTCCAGGCAAGATCCACCCCCAGTTTGGTTCACCCTGACCCAATCGAGTGTGTGTGTGTGTGCGTGTGCGCCCTTTTGAAAAAAGCTTTTGGCCCAAATAAAGTGTGTTGAACTTGAAGCCTCTTAAGTTCATCTACACGTTGATTTGGAAATGACTGATGCTTTGGCTGAAGAAGCCAGAGAACTAAGCAAGCTGTAGTTTTAAGAGTTTTTTAAATTTAAACTAAGTCATCCAGCTAATAACTGTTCATTTTGTGAATTTCTTATTAGCTCATTTTATTCTGTAGACCATTGTAGGGTATGCATGGTTTACCATGCTGGGGGGGGGGAGCAGAGGGGGGGGGCAGCAGAAGGAGGCTTCCAATGTCTGGCCTTCATTATTGTTGGGTAACCACAGTATTCACTTTATTTCCCCCTAAAGCCGTCTGACAAAAAGGACACTTGTGGAGCACTGGGTTCTGTCTGACCCTAGTTCAGAGACCCTCTCCTTGGTAAAGGCTCTTCATTGCTGTTTCTTTTCTCTCTTTCAGACCTTCGACAGGACATGCTGACTCTGCAGATACTCCGGCTGATGGACATGCTGTGGAAGGAGGCTAATCTCGACCTCCGGTGAGAACTCCTTGTTTAAATACAGAGACCTGGCTACTAAGATTTGAATACAGAATGAACTTGTGTGTTTGCATTACGGGCCAAGAAGTATAGTAACTACTTGGAAATAGCTTGTACCGTGGTCTTGACATGTCACTATGCCAGGTACTGTAACAATGCTTCACAATGTTTCAACATCATAATTCAATAAGCAGTTCTCTAGAAATGAAATACAGAATTATTCGCACCAGACCGTGCTACTAGGAACAGGCTTATCAACCTTCTGAAAGTAGCTAGATAAATGAGCTATATACATTTGGATAATATTGGGAACTGTGTGTGAGCATTAGCATAATTGGTTTCATGTTCCTTTGGAATACGCATTTACATTTTTTTTCCTCGATTTCTTTTAAAGTTACATTAAAAAAAAAAATCTCTCGATTAATGGTCTGTTCTGGGTATGTAATCGTTATCATTCCCAATTTGAAAGCGGTTTGGATAGGAGTTCATAGCATTGGCCACATTTGAAGCATATTGGAGTTCAATCTCGCCCCTGGGCACTAGTAACCCTGGCTACAACATATGGTACTATTAAAGATAATCTTGTCTGGCTTTGATGTGAGAGAGTACATGCCTTAAGAAATTGCCTCTCTGTTTCTGAATGAAGCCTATACAAAGCCTTTGGGCAAAAGGTCCCAGTGTTACTACATTAACTCTCCCTTACCAGTGTTGAATTTAATCTAGCGAAACAAAAAAAGGCTCAATAGGTTATTGTTTGCGTCCATTACTCCACCTGGCACATGTCCATTTCATTCGCAGCGTATCCATTTGTTTCCAATTTGTATGCCTTAGCCAAGGCAAAGTGCCCAGCACATCTTGTGCAGGAAGTAAATAGGCCATTGAATCTGTCAAAGGAACCAAGGTGGTTAAATTTGATGCATCTCTGCAGATTTTATATTGTGCGGCATCACGGAATGAAAACGACTCCAGCTGGACCTCACTAAATCATTTTGAAGCGCAAAAAAACAGGAAGGAAGAAGACATTTGATTTCCAAGAATTGCTTCTAGATCTGTCAGTAGGAGCCCACCACAGAAAGGAGGTGGTGGACTGCATTCTGGGTCAAGAGGAGGTTAGGGTCAGAAAGACCAGGATGAGATAGAACGGGCCCTGAGGACGTGTCCTGGAGTTGACTTCTGTCAGAATTCCTCTCTGACAAGGATGTTTTTTCCTCGGACTGTGAGTACCTCGGCCTCTGGGGAGCAGAGAGCTTTCATCCTTTCTGGCTATTGAAGGGAAGTAGTTGGAGGGAAGCCCAGGGAAGCAGCAGCAAGCGAGGCAAGCTTGAAATGCCATGGAAGAGTGCCAGCCAGACCCCCTGACCTTCCCACTCTTGGCGCGGGTTTGTCATGTTGTGATAAGACAGGCAGTGGTTCCACATGTCTCCCAGACTCGCGATCCTTTCTTAATCAGCTTCTTATTGAACTCAATCTGCAGCGCAAGGGTTTCAGCTCTCGGGGCGCTTTCCGATCTGCAGCCCCAGTCCCAGATCTGTCAGGCCCCTGTTTTGAGATAATGCTGCCTGACAGCCCCAGAGAGCTGGACTACTTCACAAACGAATTCTGTTCAATGAAGACAAGCATTCTCTCTCGTAGAAATGCATGAATGGGGGGATTATTCTTTTGGTGAAGGCAGTGATACAGCATACACAAGCATGCAGGGATGGAAATCAGACTCCCATTGCAAAGCAGGTTGGTCCATTCCTGGTTTTACTAGAAGTTTAGTAAGACACACCTGAACTTGTTTACCTGTACATTGTGGTTAATCAAGCTTGTAGTAAAACCTGGAATGGGTGAAAGTGCTATGCAATATGAGTCTTATTTTCATCCCTGAATTTGTGTGTGATCTCTTGAGTTTATAAATTAAAACTGCAAAACTAATAAAAAAAAAAAAAAAAGTTTAATATTTAATAATAATAATAAACTCTAATTGCCCAGGAATGTTATAAACTGTGTGTAACGAGTACAACATTTGTACAGACAAATGGATGGGTTTTGTCATATCCACAATATGAATTCTACTCCCCAAAACCACCATTGGCATACTTTATTCATTTATACAGAGTTGTTTGGATTTTACTTCAGTAATTAAAACACGGCACCACCTGCTGTTTTATAGCAGAAATTGCAGAAAAAAAAAACATTGGTTTGCATGTATTCTGCAGACGACTGTATTTGTTATATGTTTTGTGTTTTTTAATTTTTTTCAGAATTGTGCCTTATGGTTGCCTAGCAACCGGAGACAAATCTGGCTTAATTGAGGTGGTGTCAGCGTCTGAAACTATCGCCAACATTCAGCTGACAAACAGCAACGTGGCCGCGACCGCAGCTTTCAACAAGGACGCTCTTCTGAACTGGCTCAAAGAGAAGAATTCTGGGTAATGACTGTCAAACATGTCCTTGTGTATAAAGCAGGCCTGCACACTGTTCTTTTAGCATTGAAACGGATTTCAATTCATTTCTATTCTGCTTTTTGATGCAGCTCTCTGGATGTTTTAATGCGTGGTGTGGTAGTGTCTCCAGACCTGACGTCCTGGTAACTGTAATCCTCAGTCGTTTTTTGTCCGGTTTGCTTTGCAGAGATGCCTTGGAGCGAGCCATCGAAGAATTTACATTGTCTTGTGCTGGCTACTGTGTAGCTACTTATGTGCTTGGCATCGGTGACAGACACAGTGACAACATCATGGTCAGAAGTACTGGACAGGTAGGGTTTTGTACACAAATATAGCTTTTATTATTTCACTCACAGACTTTTCGAAGTTCAGGTAACGTATTCCGTTGCTGGCTACACTTGTTAATACTGTTTTTCCTTATGCAGCATTTTAGTTTTAAAAAAATTCTGGCCAGCACAACAGCACCATCTCATGGCTCAGTGTGTTTTTTTTGGGGGTTTTTTTTGGTCAAGAGTGTACAATGTGTTGTATTTAGAATAGTAGTTTGTGCATGCATTGGTCTCTGTACTTTTTCTAGCATTCTTAAATAGAATGTGTCCGAATACAAGACTCAAAATTGTAGTCCTCAGAGAGAAGTGCTGCGGAGTCACCTGATTTAACAATCAGTCGCAGATTGATTTTATGGATTTAATTATTTTATGCATGTATTTTTATTTGCGTCTATCTATCTTATTTTATAGCTGTTCCACATAGACTTTGGGCATATCCTTGGTAACTTCAAATCCAAGTTCGGAATCAAAAGGGAGCGCGTGCCTTTTATCCTCACCTACGACTTCATCCACGTCATTCAGCAAGGGAAGACTGGGAACACTGAGAAGTTTGGCAGGCAGGTGTCTTTCTGGTTTCATTTCAGTCAGTTTGAGTTTAGCTGTTCAGCAGTGTGGTGCTCCGAGTTCAGATCTCATCAGCTGCTGTACTGGGAGTAGCTCTGACTGCTGTACATGTTTGCTTGGTCTCTGCTAGGTTTCGTCAGTACTGTGAAGAGGCCTACTTGATCCTGCGGAAGAATGGAAACCTGTTCATCACCCTGTTTGCACTGATGCTGACCGCAGGCCTCCCCGAGCTCACCTCGGTCAAAGACATTCAGTACCTTAAGGTTTGTACTAAAACTATTGTTATTTATTTTAAAACCTGTTTAAATCGAAGACGACCACCAAAACATATTTATGGGATATGCCTTCCTATTGGTAGGTAATCGCTGAGCTCTTTATATCAGAGCTGCCGATAGGCTCCTTCCTGTGGCGACGTCCTCAGTCCCGTCTCATCTCCAGCATGCTGCTCCAGATCTCCGGCCTTCCAGGGCAAGCCCTAGGCCGGAGCCTGGCAACCCTTGTAGTAGCTTGCGGACAGCTGTGGCTGTCGCAAGCGAGGTTCCCCGATGCGGATAAGGCGGCGCTGTTAGATGCGCCGATTTCCCTGTGGCATACCTTTGGGTCGGCTGTCGAGGAGATCCTGCAGCGCTCCCACCGAGAACGTGAGGCGTCTTGGCAAGTGGCCGCGCTACTCCCTCCCCATGCTCCGACGTGGGGCAGGTTGAGCCGCGGAACCTGGTCAGGCCGATGGACGTCCCTGCACATTAAACATGCTGGAGTTGCAGGCTGTTTTCCTTGCCCTCCAGCACTTTCTCCCGGTGCTGCGGTGGCGTATATCAGCCACCAGGGTGTCCTCCGGTCTCCGGGGTTGCATCACATTGCCTTCTGGCTCTTGATTTGGGCTCAAAGGAACCTGCTGTCCCTACGGGTGACGCATCTTCCTGGAGTAGTGAACTGGATGGCGGACCTCCTTTCGATGGAGGGTGCGCATCCGTCAGAGTGGCGGCTCCACCCTCAGGTGGTGGAGCGCATTTGGGAACGATTTGTGAAGGCGCAGGTTGATCTCATCGTCTTGGCGGAGACGACACACTGTCCCCTGTGGTACTCCCTCTGCTGCTTAGGCAGTCCACTAGGCGTAGACGCCCTATCCCACGAGTGGCCCAGGATGCTCCTTTACACGTTCCCGCTGATAGCGTTGCTTCCGACCTTCCTAGAGAAGGTCCGGTTAGAGAAGGCGACAGTTCTCCTAGTGGCCCCCTGGTGGCACAGGAAAATCTGGTTTTCGACCCAATGCCAGCTCTTACAAAGCCAGCCCTGGGAGATCCCGCTTCGCCTGGATCTCCTCAGTCAGGCGAGAGGCACTCTCTGGCATTCGGAACCAGGCATGTTCCAATTATGGGTCTGGCCCCTGAAAGGAACTGCTGGTCAGCCCTAGGGCTATCGGTCGTGGGTACGTTGCAGAACACTAGGGCAGGCTCCACATATGCCTACAAATGGAGATATTTTCAGAACTGGTGTCTGACTAAGGGTCATGACCCAGTCTCTTGCCCCATGCCAGTTTCTGTTTCTGCAAGAACTGCTCAATGCTGGTAGGTCACCTGCTACACTGAAGTTGTACTTGGCGGCCATTTCTGCGTGCCATGGCCCCGTTGATTCTGCATCTCCGGGTGCGCGTTTCCTGGCAATCCGGTTTCTCAAGGGTGCTCGGCGATTACGCCCTCCAAGCAAGGTCGTTCTTCCCGAATGGAGCATTGATATTGTACTGGAGACTCTCATGAAGGCCCCGTTTGAGCCCATACACTTCATAGAGTTGAAGTATCTGTCTATGAAGACAGCCTTTCTCTTGGCTATCGCCTCCGCAAAGCGGGTCAGTGAGCAGGGACGATAGCAGCGGGTTGTCACTACGTACAAAACCTGCTTTCCTCCCTAAGATGATCACAGCCTTCTACATGAACCAGTCTGTGGAACTGGAGTCTTTCCATCCACCTCCGTTTTCTTCGGAGGAGGATAGGAGATTGAATTTCCTCTACCCGGTGCAGGCGTTGAGGTGTTACATGGATAGGACAAGAGCTCTGCGTCATTCTGACCAGCTCTTTGTCTGTCACAGGATACGGACCCTAGGACAGCCCCTCTCGAAGCAGCGACTTTCGCACTGGATTGTGGACACAGTCTCGACTGCATCATTAATGTAGATTAGGAATAGCAGAGGACCTAAAACTGATCCCTGTGGTACTCCACTGGTTACCTTGCTCCATTTTGAGGTTTCTCCTCTAATCAGCACTTTCTGTTTTCTACATGTTAACCACTCCCTAATCCATGTGCATGCATTTCCTTGAATCCCTACTGTGTTCAGTTTGAAAATTAATCTTTTATGCAGGACTTTGTCAAAAGCTTTCTGGAAATCTAAATAAACCATGTCATATGCTTTGCAATTATCCATTGGCGATGTTGCATCCTCAAAAAAATCAAGCAAGTTAGTTAGACACAATCTCCCTTTCCTGAAACCATGCTGGCTGTCTCCCAGGATACTGTTACCATATAGGTAATTTTCCATTTTGGATCTTATTATAGTTTACATATAATAGAAGTCAGGCTTATTGGTCTGTTGTTAACTGGTTCGGTTTTGTCTCCCTTTTTGTGGATCAGTATTACGTTTTCAATTTTCCAGTCTGTTGGTACAACCCCTGTGTCAAGAGACTGTTGCATGATCTTGGTTAGCGGTTTGTAAATAACTTCTTTCATTTCTTTAAGTACTATTGGGAGGATCTCATCCGGCCCAGGGGATTTGTTTATTTTAAGAGCTCCTAGTCCCTTTAACACTTCTGCCTCTGTTATGCTAAAGTTATTTAAGACTGGATAGGAAAAGGTCGACATGTGGGGCATGTTGTCCATATCCTCCTTTGTAAAAACTTGTGAAAAGTAATCATTTAGTATATTTGCTATTTTTTTCTCTTCGTCAATGATTTTGCCATTTGTGTCTCTTAGACATTTTACCTCCTCTTTTGAATGTTCTTTGCTGTTCTAATATTGGAAAAACTTTTTAGAATAATATTGGAAAAACCTTTGGTAGCTACAATGGCTAACAATTGCAGTTAGGTTGAGACCGTCACACACTCTTCACTTTGTTGGTCCAGTCAAATACTGTATACTATCTATTCTGTTTTAACAGCTGTACCGTAGCAGGAGGCGTCCTTTTAAATCCCCTCTTTTTTTCCCTTTTAGGATTCTCTTGCCCTGGGGAAAACCGACGAGGATGCATTGAAACAGTTCAGGCAGAAGTTCGATGAAGCGCTCCGTGAGAGCTGGACCACTAAAGTGAACTGGATGGCACATAACGTGGCGAAAGACAACAGGTCCTAGCGATCACTGAACCACACTGAGATGACCAGGGGACGTTGCTTTTCAAATAAGGGATCAGCTGCCATCTGGACCAAAATAATGTAACCGAGACACAGACTGGATGTGAATAACCCCAATCGTTGCACTCTGAGCTTCACTCTGCTTGTTCAAAGCTTGACCAAGATGATTTTTTTTCTTTTTGTTTTTTCTACATATCTGTATATAGTGAGTAATCATCCATTGCTGAATTTGCACGCCGAGCGCTACTGGTTTCTTCGTTTTCCTTTATTTTTAATGACCTGGTATGTGAGGAACGGATGTAAAGAAATATGTGACAAATTATACTGTAACGATGTCTCTAGGTTTTGAGGCTTTATTTTAATTGAAACGTGACATAGTTACAATGGACCTTTAAACATTGTAATAAATCTGAAACCAACAAAAAAAAAGGATGGATACGTTTGTTCTAATCACAAACTCTTCTTTCAACACTAAGTAACTTTGACGATTGTCTCACTGTTGCTAATCAAATAGTTTCAGTGCACTTGTATGGCAAGAAGTCAGGACATCTTTCATAGGGACATACCCAGTAACGAACTAACAGACAGTGTTATGGTGCTCTCATTGGTTTTGTCACTTTAGTTTCTGAAAAGGTAAGATGGGAGATCCACCAGGTTTATGATGATTTTTTGTATTATGAACCCTGGTCGGTCTCTTGGGTTCTCAGATTGGTTGTCAGCATGAAGTCTAACTGGGATTGATCTCGGCTCTGAGGGGAAACTCGAACCCTGGACCAAAGTACCACAAACTACGTGCTTCCCTGTTTATTGCTTGCTATAATATATGCAAAAGCAATATTTATGACATGTACCCTTTTTATATCTCTGCTGTAGTGTAAAAAGCAACAGGGATACAGAGTTTGTTAATCTTCTTGTACTAATTTATTTCTAAAGGTATGTTTTTTGAGGTGCTCCTCGACCACTGGCTGTTGATTTGTGCAATACGAGAAGCTGGTTCCAAGAAACTGTAGTGTGTGTTTGGTTTTTTCTTTTTTTTCTCCTGTCCTGCTGTTGATTCACACTGGTAGCTTGTATTTGTTGTTGACGCTGAGCATTTGAAATCTGTATGCCTCGGGGCAGGCTTTTTGTTTTTGTTTCATACGCTTTATTAAAGTATTTTTTACATTTATTTTCTTATATTCTGGGGAAAAAGTCATTTTATTTATTTGATTGCCTTTTTACAATATTCATTTGCCATTCAGTAGATTAATACCAGAAAATGCTATTGATCCACGGTAGATGGATTTTGGAATCTGGGCCAGCAGCAGTACACAATGAAGGAGTTTGTACAGAAAGAACTCTTGAATTGTGTTGATACTGCATTGCTCTGTCTAGCGCACATGAAGCTGATCATGAAATAGCTGCTTGGCAGTGCCATCGTCGCATGCTTTGTGAGCCACGGGCACATTTTCTGCTCAGCAATTGCAGTATCATAGCATCTTGTTTTCCACAACCAAATGGATGCACATTTCAAAATTCATTGCCCTTATGAAAATATATTTTTTGTTTTTTTAATCCTTGGTAGAGGGTTTCCATTGCACAGAACATCACATCTGAGTCAAATAAGAGAAGATCCTCTTTTAAATTGAAACTTTAATGCCCCATTTCCAAATGTTCTGAAGCAGACACATTTCCTTCAGTGTTAGAAGTACTAACATATTTATGTTTTCAATAGCGTACGCTTTTACATTCAGTCTTCAAAGGAAGGGCTCGAATAGGAGAATCATGAAGGGACAACAAAGCCCAAGCAAGCTCTGAAGTCTGTTATCTTGTGACTAGATAAAATGGTAATTTTAAACCTCACAGTGCAAGTAAACAGTGTTAAAGAATTATCATGCATCCATCCAAAACAGATAATCATGTCAAATCATGTAACACTTGTAAGTCGCCCTGGATAAGGCTGTCTGCTAATAAATACATCATAATGATCAAAGCTGGATATCATTGATGGTCCTACACCTTATAGACCATTTCAGGGCAGGTATTTACTCCCACCATATATATATATATATATATATATATATATATATATATATATATATATATATATATATATATATATATAAATAAATAATATATATATATAAATATATAAAATAAATAAAATTTGAGGTCCTATGAAAATGCCTGTAGTCTCCAGAAAACCACCTACCCTATCATAAACAACTGTCACGCAGACGTCACCGCGTAAATGAATACCCACGTAAGTGTAGCTCGATGTATATATAGCTTTCAAAGCAACTGTACAGGTTGAGGATTAGCATAAGCAATCGTGTTGTATGAATGAGAGTAACCCACACATCCGGTGCTGTGAAATGCGTTTGCTTGGATTTTAAAGTAAATGTAATACAGCTATTAATAATTCTACCAGAGCATTTGAGCAGAAGGTTATTAACCATTAAAGGCGGATTTCACCGACCCTCGTTTAGCCACGCTTGGACTAGTTTACATTAAGTACCGTTAGGTTGGTGGTAACTGGGGTGGTGCAAGCGTTTTTATTTATCTTTCTCATAAATGACTCCCTGCCCCAGCAATTCGGAAAACAAAGACACAGAAACTTAAAATATAGCTAAACATGCACCTGACCTAAAATTAATTATTTTTTTCATACAATTACACATTTTTTTTGTTTCATTTGTTGACATTATATGTTCTTTACATCAATAATATACACTATACATTTTATCGTCCCGTTTGCTATAACATGTCTGTGCCATAGGTCTGAGTGCATTTATTTTTTGTAGCATAATAATTAAGGGCGGTGTAACAGGTTGCACTCTGTATTTGTAAACTCCGACACCATTTACGTGCGCTACAGCTGAAAAGTACCCGGATGTCGAGGACGTCACTGGTTTTACAGTATTCAAAAGCCATCTTTGTTATCTGCTGCAGCAGAGCGAGAGTTGTTTTGCTGTGTAACGGGGCGTCAAACTATCTAAGAAGCGATGTAAGTACAGATCAGTTGCTTAGAACACGAAAACGCGTTAAAGCGTGTGGGATAACGTTATGATAACTTTAACTGCTTGATACAAACACGAAGTAGGCGTGATGCGAATTTGGGTTGCTGTTCTTAAGTGATGGTGCTGAATCAAACAGGTAACGCCGCGAGGTGACTTGAAAAATGTAGTGGGCTGGAACAATTGTATTATAATTGCAAATGTGATCGTTTAAGTGTGAATAATAGTCTGTTAAGTGATTTTATATATGTTGTTGTTTATTTTATTTTATTGCACATGCGGTTTAAAAAGTTCAATAAGTAACATTTTAACTTGTTGCGAGGGGGTGGGGTAGCATAACCGTGAGATGCAGAATAATTGCCCATTTTTAGGTGGATACATTTAATTGACAGCACGTCGAGATTTTGGATAACACCCTTATTTATTGAGTGTGTTTACTTCCATTGTTGTCCCCAAAGAAAAGCAAAAAGTGGTGTGACGCTGACGCATGCGTGCGCGCCAACTAGTACTAATAGGGGGTGCTGTGTGGGTATAAGTATTGCGTTTTTTATTTCTTCTGCGCAATTTTTTAGCTTTGTTTTTCAAGTCCTCGCTCACAGTCGTTTCAGGAGCAAAAATTTACTGACCGAAGTATGTTAAAGAGTCACTTAATGTTGCCATGGATGTTTAGTCTAGAGAAAGAACTAAACATCCACCCTACATATCTGATACATGCTGTGTTGCTGTCGTCTGATACCCCTACGCAGTGCAGTTGTCTAAAGCATCACTTTTGCAAAAATACATATTTTTAAGTTTAAAACAATCCTAAGCATATGGAACAGTAGTGTTGCATGTGAAGGCTGTGTTATTGTGTTGTATAGATCTGTGGAGAACTGGAAACCATAAAGCATGTGGTTCTGAGGGATCTTTACTTGCATGTGCATTGTCCCTCCAACCCATCTTATTACACACAGCAATGAGATGGAATTGAGATCTGGCAATTGAGCTCTGCCATGTATAACTCTCTTATAGCTCTGTCTGTTCCACATGTGTGTGCTTGGTGACCCTTTTGTGTGTTGGTCAGCACCCCCACCCCAGCTGCCTGTTCCTGATTTAATATATATATATATATATATATATATATATATATATATATATATATATATATATATATATATATATATATATATATATATATTGTATTCTGATGAAGCTTGCTACAGGCATTCCTTTTCTCAAGGTAGCTCAGAATCTTCAAGGTTACTAATTGTCTGAGCCAATGAAAGCTCAAGGTACTGATTGCCTGAGCCAATGATTGTCTGAAAGCTCTATTCTTGCCCGAGTTGATTGAACTTTTCACAAACTGTGACTATATAGGAGTCCCTGTGTGATTTGCTAATGAATGCTTTTGTCTGGTTTCCATTAAATTAAGAGTAGACATTTATGTACCTTGTGCTATTTTGCATCCTGTGGACGTGCAAGGAGTTCTGTTTTTTCAGCTGCACTGATACCTATGTTACATGCTCAATCACAATTCCAGACCGCAATGGGGAGTTTCCATGTGTGTTCTAATTTTACTCCAGACATTGTGCTCGAGCCAAAAGAAAAAAGGCCCAGTACATTTCGGGTTTATTTTCAACCACAAGCCTGATCCTGTCGAGCTGCTCTCCCGAACGTGCACGTGCATCGCCACTTCACGTGTAAATAACCACGCAAGGAAACTCCCCCAGTGTAGCCTGAGGATGTTTAATGCATTAACAGAGGTGGGATATATGACATGCATTGATTGCAAAAAATAATGGTTTCAAATATAACTTCTTAGATTCACTAAATCTATGCACTTGCTCAATAGAAGTCATTAACATGTAGTGCTTCACCTGAAAGTCCATTGGTGACTCATATTTTTGGAATGAGTTTGTGTAAACGTTGTTATGTCTGTTTACATCAAAAGCATTGAAAAAAATCTGATGTTTCAGAACTATTGGTCTGTCTAAAACAAGATGTACAGTATTAGCATCAAAGCAAATCAAATCTCTTCTAACATTTATGAAGATTTACTTTAATAAATTAAATACACATTCTGTTGGGTCATGAAAATGCCATTTTAAATCTGAAGAGAGTTCAGCTGCATTGTATGCATTTTTCTTAATAGGTGTTAAAGCATGCTGTGAAATTTACTGAAGAGCATATATTTTCTCTTTTTTGATTGCTGTTGTAATTTGTGTGAAGCAAGAACATTTGCAGTCTGACCACGAGCAGTAACCAAAGCTGCCTTATTTAATGACTGATGACTCATCCCTGAATTCATCAGCTGGGTTTATCAATAGTTCTATAAATAAATCAGGAAGCCACATACTGAGAGACATGTTGACAAGCTCTGACGAGGAATAAAAAGCGGATTCCAGTGTATTCGGTGGGATACAATGCGCAAATATAACCAGATTAGTATCTGGATTCATTCATTCATATATAGAATACATTAGGACGACATCATTTAATGTATATAAATTATACAAGTGGAGGCACTACTTACATTGTATTTATCTATATCTTCAGAACAACCTGTCCGATTTTGTTCTAAATATACTTATTTGTAAGAAATGATTAAGGTTCTCAGAACATTACCCTTGGTGCTCTGCTGATAAATCATACCTGGCTTGTGATTGGTTACTATAGGCTATATCTAGTGGACTTTTCATTTGAATTTGATCAAACCATAACTTCAAAAGCACCCAATCAAAAACAGGTTTTACCCTCTAAATTTGATCCAACTTCCAATAATTGACCATACTATGCACAGGATAAGGGTCCTACCACAGAGGAAACCATTCCGGGCCCTTTTCTGTCTAGATCTTTGTGTCTGAATGTTTGCTTAAGATTATACAAAGTTTCTTTTATAGCACTCAAGTAGTTTATCAAAGGGGGCATGTCTGTAGGCAGGAATTGTATCTAGCAGTTCCCGTTACAGTACATACAGGACTATGGATTCGAAAGCTACAGCCCCACACCCCCATGTGACATTCATGCACCATATAATACAGAAATTATTAGGAGACAGTAAAAAAGCAGATAAAAAATATATTTAATTAAACCATATTTATGTGATTGTAGAATTGTTTCAATTCATGTCCATTGTTTTTCACAGTCATGCACGGCATAGACAGATTTGAACAAAATGACTTCCTTAAAGCAATTGGGCAATACAATAAAAAATGTAAAACGGACATTAATTGTCTGTGCAGATATGCAGAACATTAACCTTCAGAGATATTGAATTTGCTAGTGATCGAGAAACCCAGTGGATGGTACTACGTTGATTGCATCGTGAAGATAACCCATTTATGTATTTACAAATCACATGCAGCCTTTTACATCGTTTCTCCCCCTAATGTGACATCATATATGGAGCATATATAAGGATTTTATAAGACAGCATTTGGGTTTTTCAAAAGTGATTGAAAATTGAGTGCAGATTTATTCAGTGATAAGATTATACACCTGAGATGTGTTCATAGTTCCAAGCATCTTTAGGAAAATGTGTGAAAACTGCAGAAGAGGTGGCAGCGTTGAGTTATTATATTTCTGTTGTTAAATCTTCTCTGCAGAAACCAAGAACAAGTATGTTTGTTGGCTAATAGATTTCTCTATCTCAATGAAAGTTTACTGTGGTTGCACAGTAATTTATTAGGAAAACATGTCAAGTTGCCCTTTAAATCCATGGATGTATTCAATAACCTGGGAAAGAATGTATGATGTCACCGCAACCTTCATTGTAAATTTTTTAAGATGAATCAACGTTGAGGTCACTGTCAGCTAGTTCCAAAGAACACAATTGGAATTGCAGCAATAAGAATGTGAAACTCATTAACAGTACAATGTTTTTTTCTGGTTCATACAATGGGGACCCTTTTACTTATGTCACACTTTCATTCTCTACAATAACCGTTTGTTTTTTGTTTGCTTTCAACCTTCATCAGACTTTTATCATACAATTCTACCCTCCAATAAAAAGAATATTTATTCATTCATTAAATAGTGAATCTAATGTTGAATTAAATGTTATAGGCACAACATTTTGCATTGGGTTGCGTCTTTTCAAAAAAGAATCTGATTACCACTTTGAAGTATAAGAGCTTTCTCATTCTGTGACAGGCAGCTGTGGGGGAGGTGAGTGGGCTATGTATGTTGGCCTGTGTTGCTGTGCAAAGGGAAACGGTCTCCCAGTGATTCACAGGGGACCCCTACAACCCACACAGCATGGCTGGAAACGCCCAGGCTGGAATCCTTTGTGGAACTTACTAATAACTGCAGGTTCCAATGATGGTTTTCTTTTCCCGATGACACTGAATGCGGAGAAGGCTAACTGAATTAGCTGCTGTTTCACTACACCTGTTGAGCACACTGCACTGCTCCCTGTTAGCAAAGTGGCTCTTTATATCATTGTTTATTAGGTGCCATGGGCATGGCTTTCACTGACCTCTTAATGACATTAAATTAACCCTTCTATTATTAGTAAAAGACAGGGACAGGGCAGAGGCCCTGCACATTAAAATATGTGTTTCTGTGGCTGGCAGCCATCTTGCCTGAGAAGGGGAACAGCCTGGAGCCAGGATGACCAGCCTTTGCACAGCCACATGGTTTTAAAGAAGGTAATTGGTTTGGTGTGGTGTCTTTCTTGGGAGGCTGATTGTCTGATTGAACAACCTGTGAATGCAAGGTATGCAGTTCCTGGTTGGCTGATCAATCAGTCATTTAGCCACCTGGAGAAGACACCATACCATTTATAAAGAACCGAGAAATTACAGCTTTGATTGGGGGCTGTTTTTAATTTGTTTGATTGTTTTGGCATTTTGATCATTGTGCAAAAACCGCGAAAACTGCAGTCTTCCGCTTCTGTGTTTGCTATTTCTGCCGCTGGCCAGCCCTGACCGCACAGTGAAAGCATAGGTCTCTACTACAAATACATATCACACTGTGTGTCCAGACTGCTGGGTTATAACAAAGGAGTTCTGTGAGGGGTATTTAATAGCTGATGAAGTCGAAGGCATCTCTGCACTTGATTGACACATTACCTCCGTAGCTAACAGCAAGGCATGGAGTGAGTCATCTCCTGCACCCTTTTGGTTGCCAAGGCACCCAATAAAGGTTTTTTCAAAGTTCTGTCATGTGTTAGATTAAATCTTAATGAGTGGGATCGTTCCGTGAAACATGATTCCACATACGAACCTCGGAAAAATGAACCGGACTGCAGCCATTAACATTACTGTTCAAAAAACAGAAGTAACTGTCAAATATGAAATTACAATAAGGCAATAACACACCTGCCCTAAACGGTATGGTGACAAACAGCATTGGTAAACCTGTACAGAAGCCAGATACAGGGTGTTAAAAGATAAAGATCTTAGCTTTGCAATGGTAGGAACACTGCATGCCTCTCTCCATCAATTGTCTGTGTTTAACATCAACAGCTATTAATAACCTAAACTCGTGGGGTTCCCTTCGCACACCCCTCCTATTCCTTCTGCTGTGCTGCAGCCAGGGTATCCTGATATAGCCTGACATACACAGCTTTCGATTGGCTTGTTAACACCAGTTCCAACATTTCGTTCAACAGTGTGCATCGCAGTCTATGTCGAATCTAACATGAAGATCCCCCTATAAACTTGACTGCAGCCTGCAGTGAAATTAATTGGCGACACATCCTCCTAACACAAATTTCTGCGTGTTGTCTACTTGCATTGCTAATTATACTGACATTTGCCAGCACCGGTTTCATGTGGGCGTACAATTTCTTTTTCTTGGCTTCGGAGCTGCCTGCAAATCCATCCAATTTAGCTTTGTCACGGACTGCCATTGAGCAGTAAATTGACATCTGTCCCCTCTTCTCTGGCCACTCGGACAGTTGAAAGTGGATGAGCATCAGTCGGATCAGGCCTCTTGTAGACGGCTTGCCCGGATTGAGTCAGTGAGCAGGATTTAATCCTCTCGCTAAGGCACCTGAGCTTCTGATCTGATCATTAATTCAAAGTAAATTTCTTTCATAATCCTAGAAAAAAAAAAGTTGATTCTGAGTGGGTGGAAAGCCAACTGCCTGAAAATAATTAATACCAATGTTTCATGTTTCACATGTTCACATCCTTGAGAGAGAGAGAGAGAGAGAGAGAGAGTGAGAGAGGGATTGGATTGGGTGCATATAAAAAGCAGTCAGAAGAACAAACAAACATTTACAAACAAGGCTGTTTGGTCCTCGTCCAATTCCTAGCACAGTAGCGTTATTACAGTAACGCCCTTCAATAAATTCCCAATCTGATGAACAAATGGATTTAAACAGCACTTGTCTATAATTGCCACTTTTAGACAGCCACTAATTCATGTTTTTTTTCAACTCACTCTTTTGAACTCTTTTAGCAACATGATTCATTTCAGCATCACTAAAAGTTTCTCAGAAAAACATGCATTATGACTCAAATTAAACTTACTTTTGTGTACTTACAATGCCCATCAAACCTTCATTTCATCTGCCTGTTGTGATTAGCACAGTTTCATTAAATCTGTATGTGCAGGCTGGAGGGCGGAGGTGTTCTTGCAATTGCAGAGCCATGCACTATTGATTAATCACAATGCCTCCTTGCTGTGGTTAACCTTATGTTTTCAGGTCAGCTCCAGCCCCCACACAAGGACCCCTCAGTGGGTCAGCCAATCCAGAGACTGGGGGTCCCCCCCCACCCCCTAACACCACTAGCAACCGTCGGATCCAGCAGTCCCAAGCACAGGTGGACGAGGTGAGTTCAGAGAGTGGGTTACTGTGCAAGCCATGATGCGTCTGTGTTGTAGGATAGGAACTGATGCTATTAATACATTGCAGGTATCCTGTCTGCTTCCCCCCCTGGAACATCCTGGCAACAGAGGCCATTTATTGAAATGGATTTCTACCAATGTCTGACATGTAAATAAACTATAACAAAAACTAGTTTAGATTTTGAATAGAAATTCTTAAATCTCTGTTTCATGTGCAAAAAAATTAAAATCGTACCAAATGAATGCCAGCATGGGAATTAAAATAAGGAAATGTAAGAAATAATGAACACTGGTTTACAAAAGAATCAAAATGAAAAAATAGTTTCAGACTTTTTTTTTTAACCCTCATTTGAACAATGACACATGCTGTTCATTACCATTCTTGACCCCTTTTCAAAAACACATTTCAAAACCTGTTTGGCCACAGTGTACCTTTTAAGAGTGAAGGACCAGCCTCTCCTGGTGTAGTGTAGGCAGCAGGAGCCAGTGTTGATAAAAATCACACTCTGTTGATCTAACAAATGTAGTAGGAATCCAGAGGTGATGTAGAGAATCCGAAGTTATCTCCTATATAAGTTTACCATAGGATTTCTGCACTGTATTGTTGCACTTTCCCCATGCTTTTTCCCTGATTATAATGCGCATTTAATGCCATCATTTTTTTAACATGCTTTACCATGGTGCTCTGTGCTGTACAATACTTACCTCTGCTTTCACTGTGCTTTATTACACTTTGCCATGCTTTTACTGTGGGAAGCTTTTGAAGGATGTTTCAGCCAAGTCCTGTATGCATTTGCTGAAATTGTAGCTGGATAGTTTTACCCAGTGTTTGAAGTTTAGGGTGATTTAACAACGTCGTTGAGGCATAGCCATACATGCTGTGGCTGTGGCTGTAACCTGCTTTTAAACTCTTATAACTGTGTCATACGTAGCACCCCATGTGGGTCATTATTTTATGCATCATTGTTCCCTGAGAACTATGCCAGTACCAGACTTCACACAGTGTGTCAAACAGATAAGCCATAGAAAGTGTGGATATACCCTGAGGGACTTTACGCCAGCCAATTATCTATGTGTTTTGTCAGGGATGATTTATTACATTTAGTATTAGGTTAGCTATGAATATAAAAATACTAGAATAACCAAGTTTGAATACTGCAGTATTTTAAACACCCAGCAGATGGCATCCTACTCCTGTCTTCTTGAAATCTGGGACCTCAGAAAGGATCAATTATTAGATGACAGTAAAACACATGGGCTGTATAGGGAATCTCTATTAAGTTGATTCCTATGAAAGATCACATAATTACCATTAAACTGCCCATGGGCCACATGTTAAACCCCGGGACCACCCCAGCCCCTGCTCTAGTTTGTAAGTCCCTCAGTTTGCCAGAGCAGCAGCCTCTTAAACCAACCCAGCTCATCGGAAGCAATTGGGATGAGGCAAGATTCAGTGACTTTTATAAACTTTTATAATAGGATGTCATTTTAAATGTTTGTGCATGAAGGTTGTAGTTTATATGTGGAAAGTAGATTCTATGTCAGAAATCTGATGTTAATCGTGGATTTTCCTCCTCTGATCTTCAGTACCCTGATTCCTTTCACATGTTCATCGTATAAAGTTTTCATTATGTGTCTGTGCTGTGCAGTTGAGTCATCAGTGACTAATCCATTCCGTGTATATGGAGTTTGTGTTTTGCAAGCTCCTGACTCAGTGATAGTGGAAGCTCTTTGTGGGACTGTTTGCAGGTGGTGGATGTGATGAGAATGAACATGGAGAAGGTCATGGAGAGAGACACAAAGCTCTCCGAGCTGGATGACCGCGCTGATGCTCTCCAAGCTGGGGCCTCCCAGTTTGAAACCAGTGCAGCCAAACTGAAGAGGAAGAACTGGTGGAAAAACTGTAAGGTAAGCCCAGTAAAAAGATTTCTTATATTGGATGTGAAAGGCTGGATAAGCCGCTGCTGGATTTTTAAAAGCATTTTACGGTAGTAGGGTACTACCTGGATTGCATCAGCACAGGATATCCACGGGTAGGTGGTTGATGAAATCCAGGGTGATTCCTACCCAGCAGGGTAGAGCTTAACACGAATCAGACCCTAAACACAACAGTACTCATGGGATTATTCTACACCCCCACCCCCCTCCAAAAAAAAAAAAAATCAGACAATATGGTGGTACATTGCGTTATCATCATATTGTGATTTTTAATTTGTATTATTTAATAATTCATTCTTTTGTTTTTTTAACAGATGATGATCATTCTTGGAGGGGTTTGTGCAATCATTCTAATTATCATCATCAGTAAGTACATTTAATATACTCATATATATATATATATATATATATATTTTTTTTTTTTTGCAGTGCCCAAATGATTAAATATAGGACCCAATTCACAAAACTCAGTTCAGGTCTCTTCTTGAGCGACCTAATTAAAGTATATTCATGATAGTTTATGATGTTATCTCTCGTCATTAACGTTTGACAGAAAGGATATTAAGTGTCTGTAGTGAGGGGATTCCACATGTTATATCTACATTTTGTTTATTTACTGGATAGATTAGGGGGTCATTTTTTTTTTTTTACATAAAAAAGAAAGAAAAAAAGACTGCAGGCCCAATTTTCCACTTTCTGTGCTTGCACCTGTTTCTTATGGTCATTTCCCTCATAAATTACATGATGTTTCATATTTCAAACTTAACCCAGGACAATATTCGTCATTATGTTTAACTTCCCTAATTCTTGATTATTCAAAATAACACATTCATGATGTGGAGACACTTTAAAAAATCGTTCAGATAGAACACTTATTATTATTATTATTATTATTATTAATTATTATTATTATTATTATTATTACTATACCTGAATATTTATATGTTTTATATAATCTGATAAGAATCTGCTCTTATTCTTTTTCACTGCTAGCAGCAAGCATTATAAATCAGTGGCTTATATAAATGTGTAACCCAGTTAAATAAAACCATATGCTTTATGTAAGCTGCTGATGGCTAAGAGGCTTGTCTGTTTGAGATCTATTGTACAAGGAAGCAGGCAGACGATTGGTCGCTATGGAACCAATAAGAGTGCAGCGTTCACTGCCTGTTTTCTGTTACAGCTATTGAGTAGCTTGAATATATTAAAGGCTGTATAACACTGAGCAGGTTCGGGTCTTGTAAACAGAATCAGCACTGTTATATACACTCAGCTCACACACATCTACCCATGTGCTCGTTTGTTATGAAGCAACACCTCCTGAAGATTCGTACCTGTATGCAATTACGGTGCAACACTTTACTTACATAAACATTATTAACCTGGATTGATTCTGCTCAAGTGTAGTAACACTAAAATTCCAGTGGAGGCCTGTGTGTTATGTAAGACTTTTACACAGAAAGTGGGTTAAAATAGTTGTCTGTAGCCAGGCATTGAATGGTCTATGTATGTGTGTTTCTCAAAAGAAAACTCTTTTAACATGTATAATTTAGAAATTTCAACGACAAACATGTATAGCTGGTTTTACAGAGTCCGGTGAGCACCACCTTTGACATCTTTACCTAAGTTAGTCCAAGATTAGTGTCTTTCTCGATATCTATGAACGTATTAAGTTTTTTGTTTTTTTTTGTATTTCTAAATGTAACAGTAATGGATGATACGCTTGTAATTATGAGACCTTTTGTTGTATTATGCTGTTTAATGTATGTATGATGTTTTTTTTGTTTGTTTGTTTTTACAAAAATATGTACAATTGCAGAATCGTGTTTTTAATTCAGACAGAGTGTTGCCCCTTTATATCTGGACCATGTTCAGGAGTGTGTGAATGCGTTTGACAGTTTTGCACACGAATGAGTTACCTGAAGGATTCCGTGCTGTTTTAGAACATTGAGTACTGTTATACAGCAGCTCTGCTAACTTGTCACTGTTCTGCTTCTCTTTTCAAATAGTTTATTTCTGCACCTAAAGAGGAGTGACAATGCAGAAGACCCTTGTTTTCCGGGGACCGTACCTTTTCTACATACTGACCTCTGCATACAAGTCCCATGGTTGTTTTTATTTTGCTTGTAAATAATGTGATCTGATGGAATAGCGTGGTGGTCAGCACTGTTATATTATGAGAATGATCTGTTTCAACTATACCAGCTAAATACTGCCAAGTGTTCCCTTTCCATTGCCTGTCTGTCATGTGACAAGTAGCACCCCTTCAGAATCCTCCACTCCATTCTGTTTGCCAAGCAAAGATATTAATGGCTACAATGTTTCCAGAAGGTGACAGAAATACTGCTTTGTAATTGGAGTAGCTCTGTGTCCCGTAATGTCATTTTAAATGATCTATTCCTGATGTGAGGGGTTGTTTTAGATGTAAAATCACTGAATGTCTTTTTTTTTTTTTTTTTTTTTTTTTGGTATTGGTGGTATACAGGTTTTGTGTTTACAAGGACAGAGCATTAAAATACTAAGGGGAATTTTAACCTGTGTTTCATACTAACCATACATAGGCTCTGTCTAAAGCCTTAAAGCATATTGAAGTGTGAATAGTTTATTGAGATTGGGGCCAGTAAAATCCAGTTTGTTAAAGAAAATGCAAACTACAGTAAGTCAACAGTATATTTACAGAGAACCATATATTGTAAATTTGCTCTTTATTTTTGCCACAAATGAGTGCCAAATTGGATCTTCAGTCGAGTTTAAGTAACCCAGATTTAAACAGTCCCATTGTGCAGATTGCAAGTGCATTAGCCGTTTTTAATGGTGCAGTACATTGGGGTTGGGATTGAAAGCTGATAAACACCCAACACATGTACTGTTCCATACTGTAGATTTCTGCCGCAAGCAACATTCCACATTCTATTCTCTAGCAACTGCTGCTCTGTCTTGTAAAATAGTGCCACACTCTAGCAGTGCCTTGTATTAGTCTCACAACAAGGCTTCACAGTGCAGCGACCTGTAGCTTAAACGCCAAGTGCATTCACTAGTGATACATGTTTTTGTAAATGTGGTGGTGTTGTGCCTTACACTTCTTAGATTGTTTAATAATAAAAACGTGGCTGTCCAGTATGATGAGTACAGTCACGGGAACTACAGTATTAGTCACTGGGACTACAGTAGCTTGCCTTTGTAATCACCTGAGATATCTCTGACCCAAAACAGCATGTCAAAGCACAAATATTTAAACAATGATTCAAATCATAGCCTTCCTTTACAAAACGAACTGAGCAACGCTTCACTGAAAGTGACAGCAGTTACACGCAAAGTTCAACAGTATGTAAGTGCATAGAAAATATAGAATCAGGTGCTGTGCACAATGCAAGCTGATGTTTACCCCCTCAAGGGTACCCCGAAAGGGTTTGAACTAAACAGCAAACAGCGGGATTTCTAATCTAGTTTTCCATTTAAAAAAAATGTGGCATGTGCTTAATTATTTCCACAGTGTAGTTCCCATTGACTGTATTCTGCTGTCAACTCATTTGGCTAAAAGTATTTTGATACGTCTCACACTTTTTTAATCTTTCATAAATATTCTTGTTAGCCACAAAATGAATCTTTTATTCCTTTATTGCAACCTTTCTGCGTTACCAGAGTTAATTGCCTACGTCTGTTAAGCACAAGTAGAATAAGGACACATTATATTAAGAGTATACAAAAAACAAGCATTACAACTTGTTTTCTACTGTAAAAAAATGTCTTTGCCTAATTTGTGTCTTAATGGAGCTTCTTACTTGTGAAGACCAATGGTATTGTGTAAGTGCCCCTGCTGGAGGTCAGTTCAAGGTCGTTCCCGAGTCTGTAATGTTATGTTTGGGCATTGCATGGAAGTACTTTGTTTATTTATTGGATGTTTTATTTTATTTTTTATGTTGCGATGGTGATCCTGTTTACAGAGTTTAATGTGCATATTAATGTGCAAATAAAAGTTTCGTTACAAAACAAAATCTGTGCCTCTGTGTTTGTATATATCATAACACTGTTCCATATACAAAGTATGAAGTGTTTCAATTTGATGGCTTTTTAATTGACGGTTTAAATAGCAAATTATAGCGAAGATACTTTGAAGGGGAGGGGGCGGGGGGTGCTGGAAGACTCTTAGATGCCCTAAAACTTCATAAATTGCACAAAAAAGAACATCATTAAAAACCATGTTAACCATTTCTTAACATTTCATGAAACTAGATACTAGAGGGAAGATACTCATTATGTTTCAAAAACTTTTCCAACCAATCAGAAAGCATTAATAATTCATTGCTTCCTAAAACAAACAAGGCAACTTGCATTGAGCAGTCTCTTTGGTGACCTGATTTATTCATGTTTTATAGGATTTGAATATTTGCCCCTACAGTGGCCTGTGTTTCTGTAAGATCGCTGGATATTTAATTGTCTTCTGTATTTGTGCAGTAACATACTGTACGGGGGTTAGGGTTCTCCCGGTATACCCTTGGTTCCCTGATTACTCTGGTAGGATGAAAGAATGCTGTAGTTTACTTCAGCATCATTGCAGATCGAGTCCCCTAACAATGCTGCACTTGTGCCCTGATGGCGATGGCTACTTTCAAGACAATAATACACCCCTCCACTGTTCCATTGATGTGGTCATCTTCCACGGATTGTAATCCAATCGAGCACGTCTGTGATGAACTTGAACAACACAATCTCCATCCTGATCCTCTGCCTATCTCTCTGCACCAATAGCTTGAGATATTTCACTGGAGAAGGAACTTGCAGGTCTTGTTTATCTACCTGGCTTAGTTTCTTAAAGTTTTTCCTTTGAGTTCAGAGCGAGTATTTTGAAGAAATATATATTTGAAAAGCAACTGGAGAAAATGATCAAAGCCCAGTAATAGTTTTCTTTAATAACGTCTCCCTCACGGCATTGCAGAGGAGCATTGGAGGACAAAGAAGCCCAGATGCATGTTTAAGGGATAGCAGTTATGGAAGTGAAGTAGGCAATGCCTTTGTTATAGAATTGTGGAGGGAGCATTTATTGAAGGATACATCAAAAGCAAGAAGTGGGATAGCATCAAAGGAGATGATCCACCTCCAGAAAGCATTCAGTAATACAGGATCCTCAGGATAGATCATCATCATTAATACCCAATAGTCTGTATTGTGTTGCTGCTAATTTGGTCTCTTTTACCCTGATAAAGGGTTTAGTACGAAGGGGTTTGTCGCATGCAGTGTTTCGGTGACAACTTAAGGGAATAAATAAATGGTTCTGTAGATAGACTGAAACAATTTTAGAAACCTATTTTGGTCAAGGAAAGCACAAGTAAGTGGCTGGAGACTTGAATGGAAAATAAATCAATTTTCGTTGAATGACGCATGATAAAAAAAAAATGTCCAATTCAATCATGATGAAAAGAGAGCTGCACGGATGTGTTTCGGAGTGGTGGACGCAAAATAGAAAGCATGGGGAATTATACCAGACATGTGCTTTATTGAGATTCATTGTGTTAATAAAATGCTAAAACCACATGCAGACGTGTGTTCCTGTTAGTTGTTTTCCTACATTGTCAAGTGGGGACTGGAACAGGACAGTTGCATAGGACACTCAAATAGAATGTAGGTTGAGGAAATCCATCAGCAAATCTTATATAGACCCTCGTTCTATAAAATATTGAGGACTGCGATGGGTCTGCACACTGAAAATGTACAAGTGAAGGGTGTCATGGAAAATGGTAATCCATTCAACTGTATCATGCTAGGTAATGCAGTACGTGCCCATTGTTATGATGTAATGATTCATAGTAATGAATGACTTCCAGATGAGTCACCATATTAAAAAGCAATGTTCCTGTTTCTCTGAGCACCCTCATAAATAATGCCCCTTTGATGTACTTTCAATGATGCACATGCATCTTTAGTGCAAAACAGATTATTTTGTACAGGTGGATTTTTTTTTCCATATATTACAGCATCTCTAAAAATTCCACATTTTCCAGCAGCTCCCTGTTGGCAACTGCTGGTGAGATGTTGACCAGCTAAGAGCAGGGAATAGGGGGAAAAAACTAAACATTTATTGGCCCCTTACTGAGAACCCAGATGGTATATAAAATCCCAGACAAGGTTAGAGCAAGAAGTGTAATTCAGGAGTGGTGAAAATAAACAGTTTTCTTAAGAACTTTATAGTTCTTAACTGGTTTATACTGGTCAGAGCTGATGCTTTACTGGTCTTCAAATGGTTGTGCTGGTTGAGCCAGCACCAAACCTCCTGAACCAGCACAACCATCTGAAAACCAGTAAAGCATCATTTCTGACCAGTATTTACCAGTGCTGTAATTTCTATCACGGCTCTTTAATCCCTTCTCCTTGGCTGGTGTGTTGCTACTATATTAATTAAAGACACAATCAGAATTATGTAAAGAATATCTCACTGAGAACCTCGGCCAACATTACATTAAGTAAAAATAATCTAGTTTGATCTGGCATTCACCACTGCACTTTGGAGTCTCCAGCACTGTGCTCTTTGCTTGGGAGCAACTGCTTACAGGTCGTTCCTGCAACTACTGTGGTTTAGTTCTACTAGTTGTTATTATTATTAGTAGTAGTAGTAGTAGTAGTAGTAGTAGTAGTATTAATAATAATAATAATAATAATAATAATAATAATAATAATAATAATAATAATAAATCGGTTTATTCCACTGGTTGGAGCGTCTTAACTAGAGCTCACATTCTACCGAGGTCAAACTTAGGTTTTAAACTATAGCTGGCAGTATTTATATGACTGCTTGGTATTTACTATTCAACCTCCAAATCTATGTTACACGTCAAACCAACATAATTTGTACATGAGCTTCAGCATTGATAATGCAACAAAAAAACCCCGAGGACACGACCTCGGTTTTCCTCATCGCTAGTTAGGGACATGCGCTTGTTGTATAACACACGTGCCTCTGAGCTTCAAATTAAGGTCCCGTGCGTCTGGCCATCAAACCGGAAGCAACGCCTTTGCATAAGTAGGCTGCTTATTCACATCTGCACCCTGAAGTTTATTACACAAGCCGTTCTCTATATTGTGAGAGAAGGTGTCTCTGCAGAGCAAAAGCAACGACATTTGCTAAGTGGCATTGCGTTTTGAATGTTTTTTTTTTTTTTTTAATTATTATTATTGTTATTTTAAATGACCGATATTAGTGACATGATATTCGTAGTTATTACAAGGAGATAATATGTATTTTTGCTTACAATGCAATAAATATATTAAATTAAAAAACAATACACGTTATTACAGCGACAGCTTATCGACCATCAATACTAGTGCTGCCGAAATAGGTTCAACCGCGTTTATATAACAGCGGACAATTACAACTTAGTCGTTTCTTTCTGTAAGAAGGCCAATAGTACTTCATCCACCACAACGCCCACATTGTCATACTCGTAGTACTGTGGGTAGAATGGTTTTCCATGTGTGCATTATGCAAATAGACTGGCTGCAACACAAGCCAATCGGTGCGCAGAGGCACAGATCCCTGGAAACGCAAAGCTCTTGCAACCAATAGGGTTGTCTGCAAGGAATGGGGTCACGTTCAGTAAGTGGAGTATCTTTGCAGGCAGTGTTGTTACAGCGGAGCTCAGTCTGGTTTATGTAACTTTCAATATAGGCGTTTAGATATTACACAGGAATTCTGAATAAATTGACAAGAGCGCGACACAGCTTTTCCATTAAAGAAAAAAAAAACTCAAGACGGACAGTCAATGTTTTGTTTTTAACATTCAGGTATTGAAACTTTTTATGTATTGGTTTTATTTAATAATGTATCAAGCATTGCGTACAGTCGCTGTCACATTGTGCTAGGTATGGTTAACACAGCGGCATTGTAATTATGAGGCAGCGGCACCGTGGTAAAATCAATTGTATTGTTAAATTGTAGCGTGCCTAGGTTTAAATTCATACAGTGTATGTAGCGTTAGTTTCTTTTCTTGAATGTGTTTTTAAAATGGCATAAACGGTGAAACGCGCTATTAAAGACAGTTTAAAAAAAAGGTTACATAACTAATCCACTGGTGGGTCAGCGTGTTTAGGTTAAGAAACGGACCCACGCTCCATTTATGTATTTGTATTTATACAGTGTGATTTCTTGAATGTAATTAATAATTTGCAAATCCCTGTAAGCTGTTTGTATTTATTTATTTATTCATTTATGTGCACGGCACCCGTTTTGTAGAACAAACAATTGAAAGGAAAAATGCGTCCTCAGAGGTAGGGTCACTGTATCACCCGCCCGCAACATTGAAACGTTAAACTACTTCATCAAAGCCTGTTGAGAACGAAGTGGCACAAGGGACTTCAAGATGTAAAATCTGTTTTCATAATGAGAATGTAACAAAGCTGGTGGCGCATGTTCTTTTTGCATTGGTCATACGATTGTTATTTTTGTGGTTAGTGTGTACTGAACAGTAGCAGTGTACATACAGTAAGTGGATGGTGGATGAGGGGAGTCTGCATGCTGTACCAAGGGCTACGTTGACAGTGCAGGACCTGGTATTTGTTTATTATTATTATTATTAGTTTATTTAGCAGACGCCTTTATCCAAGGCGACTTACAGAAACTAGGGTGTGTGAACTATGCATCAGCTGCAGAGTCACTTACAACTATGTCTCACCCGAAAAACAGAGCACAAGGAGGTTAAGTGATTTGCTCAGGGTCACACAATGAGTCAGTGGCTGAGGTGGGATTTGAACCAGGGACCTCCTAGTTATAAGCTCTTTTCTTTAACCACTGGACCACACAGCCTCCTATTAGGACAGGCATATTCTGGGATCGTCAAGTAACTTTGACAGGTATAATTGACACAAAGTAATGGATGTCAGCGAGGGGGGGAGTTATCAGTTTGTGAAATAAATAAGTAGTAAATGACAGGATACAAAATGAAAGCTCTAATCACGGTGTCTACTTGAGATTTGGATTTTAGAGTAAAGTAGGCTTATAGTACATATACAGCTATGGATATGTACTATAAGCCTCTATAGAATTAACTAATTTTGCAAGTCGAATTAAACCTTGTTACGTTAACATATTGATTTACATACAGCTAAGTTTTGTTCATCATAACCCACAGAAAGTTTATATTGGGATTTATTATTGTTATGGAAAATCTTAAGTCACATATTCCTACTGTACCTAGATGAATATCTTTGGCTGCTTGGGGATTCCCTAGACCCACTAGACTGTCTTTAATCAAGGGTGTGATGTACCCTGAAAAATCACAAGTGCTGGAGAAGTAGGTGTCCTGTACCTGCCACAGAAGAGCTGTGGAGCCCTTGTGATCTGGATGCTCTTGAAGAATGCAAATGCATATTGAGGGTCTGCTACCCTTGCAACAAAACACAATGTAATGACTGACAACCGCCCTCATTGCACTTGAGATGGAATGACATGGCTGCGTGACGTTTGATATACTGTCTTCAAAAGACAGGATGTTTGGAGAGAGACAGTGGGTGAAGAGAGTTTTAGAGAATGCCAAGCTATGCAAACTGGGAACAACTGGATGTGTGCCTGTCTGACAAATGTTACTGTGCAAACAGGGCTTTTTAAGGCGATTCACATTCATCTTCATGTTCTTACATGCTGCTTTTGTGGCTGGGGAAATAGGTCTTAAATATGATTAAGATTTGAAGCTGTTCGTCTAGCAGGCAGTTATTTGTTAAGTACATTTTTAAAACAATTACAAATATTTATAACATGTGAAACTGGCTGTAATTATGTGTATGACTCTTGGTAAATGGTTTCATAAATAATGATTAGTCTTGTTAATGCAAATTGCTAGTAAAACCCCAGTGAGATTAATACCTGCAAAGTGAGGTTTTGAGCTGTGGCTGCAGAAAATTCACTTGCGGTAATTCTATTTACAGGGATCATTCAGGCACTTCACTTTGATAACAAAGGTTGAATGAGCTTGTATACGTGCATTTCTGTGACTACAGGAAACCCTCAGATGTACAGCTTAGCTTTTACACTGAAAGATGTGACAGAACATTTTGTCAAAGTGAGAACAAAAGAAGCTCTTTTGTTCTGCCGATGCTGTGTTTTAGTGGGATATTTTCCATGCAGTGTCATTTTTCATTCCCCTTCATTTCCCTTTGCTTATACCCAGTGTCACTGCAGTGTCAGTGTGAGAACAATAGATCCTTTTGAATTATTTAGACAGAACCCGTTATGTGGCCTACAAATCTGACAAACATATGTCAATGCTTGCATAGACACAGTAGTCCCAAAACATTTCAATACTGAAATGAATTGAAATGGAAGCTGTATGCCATATTGACTCCTTGTTTTTAGTACATTGGCAATGCTGTTAAAGCATATTACCACAAAGGTCATCTGTGTTTTTTTGTATTTATTTATTGCACCTCAAGCACAGTTAAAAAATACATTTTATTGAAACTGACCTATTAAAAACAATGACAGGGGGTATTTATTTATTATATCTTAATGTCAATTCAACTGTCTTTCTGCAGCTGAGTCATTTTAACAGTGTTAGTGACGATACTTCTCTGATGTGACGCAGATTTTATGACCTCAGACTTTTGTACCTGGACTCTGGTAATAAACACAGTGTTCTACCGCTGTTCTATCTCACTGTATCTATATTCAACTACACTTGCCTGTGCTGTCGTGCATTTACCCATATTGATGAATGTGACTTCTAATCTGATTGGCATGCTGTCAGTAGCGTGCCTGCCCCTCTGTAATAGATGCTGAGAGTCCCCATGCGTTTCTGTAAATGCACCACGAGTCCACACTTTTATACTCACTCATCTTGGTAAGCTGTTCCTTTATGAGGCTTTTATAAAGCATACTATTGCTATTAATATTACTTTAGCAATACTGCCTTAATGTATCTGGATGCAGCATTAAGAACAGATTCATGTCCTTGTAAAACCTATTGTAATAGGGTACCATTTAGCTGGTCACTACCTCAGTACGGCAAAGCCTCTGAGGTAAGCCTATTTGCCGTCTGTAGCAAGTTGCCAGTAATTGCTCGAGTAAGTCAGCAGATACAATATGTCTTTCAAACCCAGACATTGATCCTTTTTTATTCTACCCTGTCTGCACAGGTACAGTAAGACACTTTTTTGAAGGGGCTGTTTGATGTACAGTAGACTGCTGTAATACATCTGTTCACCTTCGGGATGAAAATGTGTTTTTATTTATGTCTCCTTTGACTTTAACAGATACTCAAGATTCCTGCTTCTCAACATCGAGTGAGAGCTAGCTTTCATTGGAAGCAAGACAATATAAATGGGTTGTGTTTTGCCTGCTTGTATTTCAAACCTCCTAACGTCCGATGTCTGAAGACTATCTCTACTCCACCTTGGAGGGGCAGAGCCCTGAGCGGGACCCTGATTTTGAAGATGTCCCAGCGTGTTCAGCATCCAGACCCCGGCTGTACAGAATGAGCAGCTTTTCAGAAGCCAGGCATGAGGAGGCAGAGCTTGTGCTTCACTCCGATGGCAGTGACAGCAGCCAGGACAGGAGAGCCCCCTCGCCCAGGCAGGGCTTGCACAGCGACATGGAGATGACGAGCAGCGGCTCCCACGGGAATGAATCTTCAGGGAGTTCCAGTGGGAACGGGAAGGATTCTGCGCTGTTGGAATCTTCAGAGAGCAATAAAAGGTCATTGTCGTTGTCGTTGGTGTTATTGTTGTCGTTGTCTCGTGTGTGATTTTGTTTTTTAGTGACAGTTTCTACCAATAGTTTAATCCAGCAAATGAACTGCCTGTTTCTTTTATATAGTTTTCTTATCTTGAGCCATAACTCAACTGAAGGATTGCTCCCAAAATAATACCGCCATCCATATAAATCTCATAGGGTAAACTAAGCATAACATTCCCAAGGTACTTTAATAGATAAGACTTATCATTGTAATCTATTTAAGGCTCTATTACTGTGTAAGATTATTTAGGATACACTGAAGCCAGGGCCCTATTGCAGATGTCTTAATTTAGCTCATGTAACGGGCAGTGTTGTGTGATTCAGACAACACCAGCTCTTTTGCGTTGTGATTTAGATGCTAGCTTGCGGTGTGCAGGGTCGCTGGTTTGCTCCCAGCCTCTGCCCAGTTACACTGCTGCTGCTACCCAGATCACAGAGTGGCTGCAGCCGATCGCCAAGGTTAAAGGAGTGTAACGGGCAGTGCTGTGTGATGCACTGCCGATACGGATTCTGTCCCTTGTCAGTGAGATGAGATGAGATGAGGTTAAAAGCTCTAAAACCACTAATCCAGACAAGCCCAACACTTTTATTGTTAGGATGCTAACTTTTGGTGTTACACTCAGGTGCGACTGATTTAGCCGATAGCTTATTTAAAACCTTCATTCATTGCTCTACTTACTGTAATTCAGATGTCTGGACTTGGTTTGTGGAGTAAGCTCGTTTGCACTATAAATAGGATGTAGAAAGTATTGCTGGAAGCTTAAGCCGCATACCCGAGGTTAAGACCATAGTCCGAGTGGATGCAATTATAATTGCAATGAACCTCATTGTGTAATCATCCTGTTTAGGGGAATATGAGTGTGTGTGTGTGTGTGTGTTTGGGGTGGGGGATGCATTTGTACCAAAAATATCTATCAATGCAGTGTCATTATAAACAATACAGTGTCATGTAGAATTCTGTGCAGTAAAAACCAAAGTAAATCTATCTATCTTTCTTGTCTGCACTTGCAATACAAAGCAAGTGGACCATCTAGTAGCTGTGACCAGTGCAACATTACACCCAGTAAGTGTCAAGTTCAAACTAAATGTCTTTACTTTCTCCATAGCGCGAACTCCCAGAGTCCGTCCCCACCCAGCAGCTCCAATGCATTCAGTCTCCTCAGCGCCAGTTCTGAGCCTGACAACCCATCCACTAGTGGCTGCAGGTTAGTGAAGCAGTCTTAGGGTTGCACTGTGATCAAACCCTTTTGCTGTTTAAGCTGTTAGCCCAGTGTCAGAATAAATCTGTTGCTCTGTTTTGCTGTAGTGACTTCATGATAACATGTATTTTGTTTCCGTTATATATAAAATTTTAATAGCAGGTCTATAATTTCAGCCATGTAAATATTTCTGCTTCAACATTGCAGTAGTGAAGAGTCTGCGAAGGCCAAGACTCAAAAAGAGTTGCTGAAAACTCTGAAGCAGCTGAAAGTACGCCTCCCTTCTGAAAAGAGGGCCAAAGGGAAATCCAGCACGCTGGCTACGCTGAATTACGCACTGCGCTGTGTGAAGCAAGTCAAAGGTATGAAGACATGTGGCTTCTCAACTACCCCTACCCCCCATGCCAGCTTTAAATTTCATCAGGTACACTAACACCATGTTGTTCTCAGGTCAATGGCCTCTCTCTCAAATAAGAAACGCTTTGAAATGGCTGGATACATAAGTGTGGTTTTAAACCTGTCACTGTAAATATACGAACTAGGTACTCGGATCATCATTATTTTTTAAGTTACAGAAACGTCTTGTATGAAGTGCTTATTTCTTTCACTAGTAAGCATAATGCAAACAGACCTTGAAAGGGACACTTTTTGATTTCTTTAGTTTTACAATAATCAAAATTAACTAATGTTAACCTTACCAAGAAAACTGACAAAAAGCCAATGCATTTATTAATTTTCCTTGTTGACGCAGTGTTTTTTTTTTGTTATTTCTGTAGCTAATGAGGAGTACTATCAGTTGCTCATGATCAACGAAAGCCAGCCCTCCGGTCTTGATGTTTCCTCTTACACCATTGAAGAGATAGACAACATCACATCTGAGTACACGCTGAAAAACAATGTAAGTGTGCAGCTTATGATACCGCAGGTGCTATTCACAAGTGCATGCTTGTGTGCTGTTTTTAAAGCATGTTTACACTGCAGCCTCATCATGTGCTTTTTGCCCACAGGATGTATTTGCTGTGGCTGTCTCTCTGATCACAGGGAAGATTGTTTACATCTCCGATCAAGCTGCGTGCATCCTGAACTGTAAGAGAGAGGTGTTCAGGAATGCCAAGTTTGTGGAGTTCCTGTTGCCACAAGACGTGAGCGTCTTCTACAGCTTCACAGCACCTTACAGGCTGCCATCCTGGAGCATGTGTTCTGGGGCCGGTGTGTACAACGTTATCCGTGTCGACAAGGGAGTTTGTGTTTATACAATCGTAGTTGTGATGATTCATTTGCCATATGTTTTTAGTTTTTTCTAAATAACAAACTCACAAATAGGGTATAATTGAAGTACAGTTCCAGAAACCATTTTGTATTCTTGTCTTACAGAGTCATCGCCTCCAGACTCCATGCAGGAAAAATCTTTTTTCTGTCGCATCAGGTGAGCTCCTATATTTATAAAGCTGTGACTCTAGGTAACTTGCAGCATTAACCAATGTCTCCATCTACTGGAGAATCTAGAAATGACTTAGCATTGATCCCTGACCTCAATGTTTCACAGCGGAGGGCGAGAGCGAGCGGGAGAAATGCAGTACTGCCCGTTCCGGATGACTCCTTACCTGATGAAAGTACAGCACTCTGAACATGCTGAGGACCATTTCAGCTGTCTGCTGCTTGCAGAAAGAGTACACTCTGGATATGAAGGTAAAGGAAATGCAAGCGCTGTACACACCTTCTCATTAATGGGATCCTTTCATAGTCTGTATGTATGAATATTGAATATATAAACTAGGGTTGTTCTGATTAACATCTGATATCTATTCATGTTAAGCTAGAGCAGGTGTGTCAAACTCCAGTCCTTGAGGGCCGCAGGGTCTTCTGGTTTTCATTCCAACTTAAGCTCTCAATTAACATAATTGATCGAATTATTTGTTGAAGTTGGCTTATTTAATATTTTTCAAGGTCTTTTACAGTTGATGGTTTTAAAAATGCACTTGATTCAAGGTACACTACCTGTGAAACATTTTGAGGCCTGGTGAGAAGTGTTAAATGTGTCCAGTTAATCAAATAATTAGACCAATTAAGTAATTGAGAGCTCGGGTGGAACGAAATCCAGAAGACACTGCGGCCCTCCAGGAACTCAGTTTGACACACCTGAGCTAGAGGGATAAGCAGGGGGATCATTTTGAATATTTAACATGGCTTAGTATGTTTAAGGGAGGCTTTTGAGATGACGGTGGATATTGCAGATTGCAGAAAGTGATTTGCATACTCTCCATCGTTTTTAAACATTTCATACTTTTCTTTAAAAAAATGTTTGTTTTTTTACACTGTACCTTTGTTTAGAATGATGTAGAATGCCAACTGTTTGAATAAATCTATCTCAAGAGTTACTAATTGAAGCTACGTGTGTAATTGGAAGCTAGTTTCCTTTATTTGTGGAGAGGAGGCAGGCAGGCAGACCAGCATGTGGTAGAAACGCACTGCACTCAATTTAAAAACAGACTGTTCTGTGTGATGGGTTTATTATACGGTGTAGATCCTTCCTCTTCCCAAGATTGGCTTGGCTTTGTTCTCCTGCCTTCACTATGAATAGGATCCGGAACTGTATTTGCTATTTTGGTTTCCTGTTCATCACGGTTGGCATGTGCCGATGACACACTTACGTTAATCGCAGAGGAATTGGAAGTTTGCTGCCAGCATGGAACTACTTGTAATTGTTGTGTATTTCCTGCTTTTTGCCACAAGTTCTTGTTTTTTTTATAGACATTTCTAGTTTGAATTCACAATTGATGAAAATATGAGGTGCAACATAATTAATAATAATAATAATAATAATAATAATAATAATAATAATAATAATAATAATAATAATAATAATATCCTTCCAAATGTCAATAATATCAAATGTCCTTCCTTTTATTATTTATTATTGTAAAAGAACAAAGTTAAAAACAAAGCCTTGTTTTGGCCAGACTGCCTTCATCGTGCTGACGTGAATAGATACAGTCCACACTATTAAACACATTAGCACCTGACCTCAATTAGTTCATTAACGATACAGTCATTGAAAATTTGCAAATCTACTATTCGTCATAAGTGCAAACAATGCTATAAGCAATACAATACAACACAAATATTTATATTTACTATTCATTTATAATCACACATTTCAATATTACCTGATTTTAAAATTTGATTTGATTCGATTTTCCAAAATATTCATGGCTGCACACACCCAAATAACCCTAGTGATGTGAAAAAATGTACACATAGTATCAGTTCATAAATTGAATAAATCATTGCATTTCCAAGTTTAGGTATCCAGTAATGTATCTATCGGGGAGAAAGCATCTTAACTCCTGTGATTCAGTGAGTCTCTTAGGTTTGAATTCACAACCATTTGCAGTGATCCTGCAACACCTGGAAGTGCTTGAAATGCCAGCTATGCCTCTTGTCTCTTGTGTCCACTACTCTCCTGTATCGGTGTCATTATTTTTTTGTTTTATATAATTTGCTGCTGTTGCCCTTCGTGCACAATGAGAATTGGTTTCATCTGTTTCGACCCTTTTTTCTGGTCCCGCTGGTGACGTCACAGTGCATGGATTCACAATGCAGACAGGAAGACCTTACATATTCATTTTTTTTTTTTTTTAGCACCCAGGATTCCTGCAGATAAGAGGATCTTTACCACCACCCACACCCCGAGCTGCATGTTTGAGGATGTGGATGAAAGGTGGGAGTTTGTTTTCGTTTCTAAAATGAACACTGTCAAATGACAAAACCGACTCGTGCTTTAATAAAAGATTGCCTTCACTGAATAAGTAAGCGACAACATTCACAAAAACGTCCTTATAATATATTGTTGTGTTTCAAAACACCTAACCTTGGATACATCCTTTTAATAGAGCAATACAGTCAGTTTGTAAGGAAATTACAGCTTTTAACTTTTACATTTAGTCTATTAAGGCAAGCGCTTTCAGCAAACTGGTCTTTCATTTTAACTGGCATTTTTCCATTTGAGAAAAAAAAAAAATACCTCAAATAACAGTTTCAGCTGTAGATATGATGTGACAAAGGAGACACACTTCAAACTGAATGCCTCTGTTTAAAGAACATTGTATTGGACAAAGTGGCAGGTATACTGGTACAAAGGGAGCTTTTAGGGCAATCCTGTTCCCATTGCCCGGGACAGGGGGCTGCTAATGTTAGTCCTCATTCTCCTATAGAACCATGGGGGGTAACTGCCTAAGCCCTATGGGTTGGTGGCTTCACTGTGGGGTGATTTGCCTATACTGTAGTAAATAACATAAATATAACATGTTGCTCATGAATCATTCAATCTAATCTGTTTCTTCAGAGTGGTGCCACTGCTGGGTTATCTTCCTCAGGACTTAATAGGGACACCTGTGTTGCTGTATCTGCACCCCAGCGACAGGCATTTGATGTTGGCTGTCCACAAAAAAAGTAAGTTTGTACTGTAGCTTTAATACACAGCTGTTTGGACTTGCATGAAAAGTGTTGTCTTTTCAGAGAGTAACTTGTGGCGAAAATGCTTTGGGATTAATTATATGTGTCATCACATTCAATTATAGTTTTTTGCAAAGTACTGAATTATTTTGGATAGTTATGCAAGACATTTGTTGAATGCTTTCTATGCATTGATTTTTTGTTATTAGTTTTGCAGTGTGCAGGGCAGCCCTTCACAGATCATTGTGCAGTTCGGTTTTGTGCTCGGAACGGAGAATATGTTACTATGGATACCAGCTGGTCTAGTTTTGTCAACCCTTGGAGCAGGAAGGTGTCGTTTATCATAGGAAGACATACAGTCAGAACGTAAGTGTCACAAATTTAAAGGAGTATTGATTTTTATTGTAAAATCTCTTAGCAGCAGAAGTACTGGCCCATTCCTATGGGATGATTTTTGCTTGATAACGTCCCATTCAATCGAATGATCTCAATCAGATCGGGTGACATAAGACAAACTAACCAGTAGCTACCTACTAGCCTACTAACCACTAACTCTACCCCCTACACCTAAACCTAATGTCTACAGCTAACCTAATGTCTACCCCTAAACCTAACTGTGTTACTATTAAAGTCATTTTTAGTAATATTTCAACACCGCTTGTTTAGTGCCCTCTAGTGGCTACTACATCCGATGTCCATTAAAGCGCTTGATCTGGACCCACTCTACCTGTTGGGAGGCTAGTAGGTACCTACTGACCCATTCCTATGGGATGATTTTTGCTTGATAATGTCCCATTGAATCGACTGATCACAATCAGATTGGGTGTTTATGTAAAAAGGAGTAATATTATTAACCCATTAAGTGCCATACTGCTCATTTGAGGATAGGCTACTTTGTAATTTGTTGGAGCATTTTTAACTGGCATCTATCTGTTATTTTAATGTTCTCTTTAATGCTAATGCTATAATAGCTTACTCTGATTTTGTTAAGTGCGAAAGTTAAGTGTAAATGTTACTTAATTCTCCAAATATAGCCCTTCAGATGCTTTTATAATGCCTCAATATAAAATAAGAAACTGAATCCTTTCTTGGTGCCTTCCTACCCACAGTGATGATAAAGCTCCATGTTCTCTGTGCTGAGCTTCATAGCCAGTGTGAAATTTCACTGCTGTGATTACGGGCACGTCTAACTTGACTGTCCTCAAAATAAGACGCAGCAATCTGTAGCCAAAACAAAAGATTAAAAATATAATAATTCTGTGAAGAAATATTGATTTAGAATATATCAAATTACATAATTGCAGATTGCTTTTGCTCTTTTTTATGTTGTATTTTAATCATTAAATACTTTGTTTTGTTTGAACAGTGGTCCTGTAAATGAGGATGTTTTTGCCGCTCCACTGTTTACCGAGGGTAAAATAATCGATTCTGATATTCAGGAAATCACAGAGCAGATTTACAGGCTTTTGCTCCAGGTACGTCCTGAAGCATGTTGAATTCACAGTTATACACAGCATGCTTTCTTCTATCTACACTGTGGCTAACTACATGGTTTGTGCTTGAAACTGAAGTCAAAAGCATGTTCTTGCTTACATCAATTGGTCTAGGATCATTGTGTGTTTGTGTGTGTATGCCTGGTGTCACATGTTGTAGGATGAATCCAAATGTTACAATAGTAAAACTGTGTACTGCATTAGGGGTGCAGCCTTTAAAAAAGTGTATTTTTATTCCCCCCCCCCCCCCCATATGAGAAACAATTAACCAGTACAAACTTATAAGGCTTAACATCTGTTAATATTTATCCATATTTAATACTATTAATTTATTTCAGGGATGGAAGACAGACTCCTATTGCATAGCACTTTCACCCATTCCAGGTTTTATTACAAGCTTGATTAGCCATAGTGTATAGGTAACAAGAACAGTTTTTTTTTTTTTTTTTTTAAACTCATGGTAAAGCCAGGAATGGAGCAAACTGCTATGTAAGGGGGGGCTTGTTTCCATTCCTGTATTTATTTATTTTTTCTAAAATGTGTTTCTTGTAGCCAGTGCACAGCCATGGCTCCAGTGGGTATGGGAGTTTAGGAAGCAATGAATCACATGAGCATTTAAGAAGTGTGGCTTCATCCAGTGAGAGCTTTGGTCATCTAAATGAAGAGTCACAAAAGGAGAAGCCTGTAAGTCTGCATTCAAAATGTACACATATTAAATTAATTTCCATTCACTTCTTTGTTAAGATGCATTTACTAATAATCTCAAGATTAAAATCGGGTTTGTTTTGCTTTTTTTCTTTTGTAGAGAACATTTCAAGAGATCTGTAAAGGTGTACACATGCTCAAGAACCAGGGGCCGCAGGTCTTTATTGAGTCCAGAGCCAAACTGGAGCCAAAGAAACACAGCTCTGCTGGTTATTATTATTATTATTATTATTATCATACTTTAGTGTTACAGTAGTATTTAAGTATGAATGGTCAGTGCTAGAATTATCCACAACAATCTACCAGCATGGTGGAATTAACTGGACATTCTTAGTTAACCTGCTTCTATTTCTTAAGTGACATTCTGTTTCATTCGTTCATTAAATGTATACATTTTTTTTTTTTTTTTTTTTTAGCTGAACCACAAAAGGACTCAAATGTGAGGACCAAAGACACTCTCCTTATCTCTGGGAATGGTAATGCAACAGGCATTTCTGAGAAAACAAACACCAAGTCTGAAGAGATAAGCAATAAGGAACAGACCATTTATTCCTACCAGCAAATCAGCTGTCTTGACAGTGTTATCAGGTCAGTTAAAGAGCCAATGGTGTTACAGGGCAGTATTCATGAAACTTTTAAGGCTTGCTTTGAGGAATGGTGTGCCATTGTTTTGTTCTTTTTAAAGCCCATTTTGATCCATTAAAATCCGGTCATGAAAGATTCAAGAAACATTTCTAAAGAAAGGTTCTGTGAGGAGTGCAGCCAGCCTGTAGGCCTGTAGGCTGTTCAGACGTCATTGAATGTCTTCAAAAACATTAGCTTATTTTTGTACACCGTGTCTTGCTATTACTAGAAATAATCCATTTCAACTCAGCAAATATGAGTGGCTGTTGCATCAAAGCTGTTTATAAATACCAGTTGAGTAGGTTTTATTATCTTCAGATCCTTGCAGCAGTCGTCCTCATGTGCATAACACTGCAGGCCCGCTTCCTTCAGGCACTTCACCGAGTTTGTTTTGATTGGTGCTGTGCATTATTTGAACAGGAGCACGGTGTTTGTTATAATGTGAAGTGCGCTGTTATTCAAGCCTAATGGCCTAGATGCATGCTATCTCCATCTAAGTTCTCTGCCTTGTCTATTGACTATACTAGAGGCTATATGCAGTTTATAATCTGATTTACCTATCTGAAAAACAAATCTGAGCGAGCCACTGAACCCCCTGTCAAATCTGCACATGTAAAGACCTATTTATACTTCCCACAAAAAAGAACCAATGAACTCCTTTGTAGAATCACAGTCTTGCATACGGGTAAATTGAAGGAATGCTTTATACTGTCTGCATTTTCAGAGCTTTTATGTCTTACTGTTTCTGCTTTTAGATTATGAGGAGATTTTTAAAGCTGATAAATAATAAATTCAGTTCCCCTTATATAAGTTTACCACAGTAAAAGCAGATCAGAGTTAAATAAAGCATAGGTATGCATTGTAAAGCCCAGAGAATTATGGTAAAGCATGTAAAAAACATATGGCAAACTATGGCAAACGCATAGTATAACCACGAGAAAAGCATGGAAGTCCTGCAAAATTAACACGTGTTCATGCACTGTTCAAAAGGAAATCCTACCTGATTTAATAAGACTTAATGAAAGTGTTGCCCAGGTTTTTAATTGTTTAAGACTTGATACAGGTTTCACTGTGTGGTGTATACCGTACAACAGCAAGACCAAGCAGGCTCACTTTGCTGTGTTGTTTCCAGGTTTCTGGATAGCTGTAATATCCCAGTCACTGTTAAGAGGAAATGTGTGTCCTCCTCCAACACTGCATCTTCCAACTCTGACAAAGACAAGCAGGGTGTCACTGATGACAGCATGCTACTTTCTCAAGGTATGGCATGTGTGTGTGTGTGTGTGTATATATATATATATATATATATATATATATGTGTGTGTGTGTGTGTGTGTGTGTGTGTGTGTGTGTGTGTGTGTGTGTGTGTGTGTATTAATGCCGATGGATTTAATACAGTTCTGGAGGGGTATGGTTCTTGTAAGTTTTTTAAATAGTTTTGAAACTACGTTAATAACATTTTTTGATTAACCTTTTGACTGCCAGCTGCTTTTTATCATATGTGCCCTTGCCTTTTCAATTATCGTGTTTAATATATGATTTTTTTTTTTTTTTTTTTTTTTTTTTAATTAAAAATAAAGCGGAGTGTACAGTCTGATTTTTGACTGCGAACAATGGGGACCATTTCAAAAGTTCTCAATTTAAAAAAAGAAAAGAATACAAAATAAAAACACACTATATTGTTGAACTGACAATAAACAACTTTGTTGCAAGTAGGAGCTGTGTGTCGGCTGCACTGAAAAGTTTTTGAAGTTTGATTTTAACCCGTTCAGTCCTGAATTATTTGTGTCAAGCTGAAGAAGGAACCCCTTTTTTGAGTATACATGAGAACTGAACAAAAAATACATGTTTTACACATATTTCAGACTGGGACCTAGGAGTCATGTGAGGTTCCAACATGATTTCATACGGCTTATGTTAGCATACAGCACTAAGATAAGGCAGGACCTTGGACTGAAAGGGTTAAATAGAAAATCAGAGCTAGTGTGACCATATTTGAGACAAAGATGGCTACCCTGCCCTTAAGTATTTTTTTTTTTTTTTTTTTACAAAAACGGTTCTTGAAATTGTTTCTTCTCTTCGTTATGTGATGTGATTTTTCTAGCAGACTCGCCCTTGTTAGACCATCAAGCTGATCTTGCTTCGTTGAAGTCGCCTGAAAACGCTTCTGCAGCAGCGGTAGTTGGCGCTTCACTGACACTGCTTGCTTTACCCAGCAAGGCTGAAAGTGTTGTGTCCATTACCAGCCAGTGTAGTTACAGCAGTACTCTTGTTCACGTTGGGGACAAGAAACCACAGCCTGAATCCGGTACACACATAAACCTTTTGTTTTGTGTTTTCTTTTTTCTTTTTTTAAAAGCGTGTTTTTACTACTTTTTTAATTTTTTCTATTCGTTTTATTTTTGTAGCAGATTTTAATTTTTAAGTTCATACTGAATTGTGGACAAAAATGTATTTCAAATATTATTATTTTTTTTTAATTAAAAAGAATATATATATATATATATATATATATATATATATATATATATATATATATATATATATATATATAATTTCTGATTTTACATGATATCATTGCTGAAGCTGTAATTGAGCTTCAAAATCAGTCTTCAGAAGCTTATACCAGTTTAATCCACACCTAAAAAAGTGTGCAAATTCTAATATTAACCTGATAGCATCCACTTCAATTTGACTAAATTGGCAGAAAGCACTCTCTCAAAGCACCTAATAAGATTAAGTATTCCATTAATATATACCATGATGTTCAATTCGTACCTGGAATAAGCTCCCACTCCATGCCTATTCCCTCTGTTTAATACATATAATAGTCAGTATTGGTGCTGAAATAACAACAATATTAACTTGTATTCATTGAATGGCCCTAACTGTTCAAATTGCAAAGCAACTGAACGACAAGCAAATCAAACCTATGCCAAGGTTATAAATACCCTAATACTGTGTTCTTATTGCATGCATATTTCTTTAATTATTTTGCAAGAGTTTAAATGTATGCATCTTGTCATGCTTTCTGTATTGCTAATAATTTCTCTTTTTTGATTTTTGCAAACTAACCACTATAAGTGTCTGTCATTGCAGCAGCTTACCAGTATATCCTGAGCACATTGAAATGTTTTAGGAAATAGAAAAGCAGACAAAAAGAACTGCCATCATAGAACTCAAATAACCCAGATAAGACTCTGCCTGTCCCTGGTAATTATTTCAAAACTACCTACAGGATTTTAACTAAGAAATCCATATTTCCCCTGAGGGTGGCAGGCAGGAAATTAAAAGTGAGAAAAGTTGGTTAGTGCTAATGCTGGGCTCTCCCCCTCTAGCACTGCGCCTTCCAGAAGGGCTGATCGAATGTACTGTCAGGGGACTGATCTGCGCTTAACTACTCTGATCGGGAAAACAGCACCGAAAGCGAGCAGCCCAAAATAAAAACAACACTAGTGGCCGCTGTCTTTTGGCCCATTTAAATGTGGGAGTCAATGTTATTATCGCCTGTCTCTATTACAACTATCTCTCTAGTAGGACTTTCTCTACTTGGTTTGTTTGCTGGTTGGCTGTATTTAAAAATGCATAAATAAAGGTATTGGAGCATAGAATAGAAAAATGAATTTTGCCATTTCAGAAATAATGGAAGAGGGTCCGAGTGGTATTGAACCGGTGGAGAGCCAGCCCCTCCCCTCCCCTCCAGCCAGTGCAGTGCCAGCGGTGAGCCAGGAGAAGGAAGCTTACAAGAAGCGGGGCCTCACCAAAGAGGTGCTGGCAGCGCACACGCAGCAGGAGGAGCAAGCCTTCCTCAGCAAGTTCAAGGAGCCCCAGGGGTTCCGCATGTTTCAATCTCCTTGCAGCTTCTACATGCAGGAGAAACACAAGGGGCACAAATGTGCACAAGGTGGGATTATTATTATTATTATTATTATTATTATTATTATTATTATTATTATTATTATTATTTTACATTAAATGATCTTCATGGGGGAAGTGGGGATGATTTTTTTAAGTGTAAATTGGTATTTAATTTAGATTGTTTTAATTGTACTTTATTTTTGTAATTAAGATAATTATTTAGTTTTTATAATAAAAGTTTTTATCTGTCCAACTAGTTACTCTTTGCCTTCTGTGACTTAAATAAAAGTATATTGCACATTTTCTTTCTTAGAATGCTTTCACATGCATATAATATAAACTGTATTTTAAAAAAAAATAACATGCATGTAGAACTGTTTCAATTGTTTGCATATTCAGGGCAGAACTCTTTAATGCATTTACATTTTCTCTGCTGGTTCAAGGTTTACAAACACCCAGACAGAGAGGGCAGGATGCCACTGAACCCCCCTTTAAGAAGGCAGGGAGAAACAAGAAAACCAAGTCTAAACGTGTGAAGCAATGTGACTCATCAGACAGCACCTCTTCACACAATCAACAGCCACACAGGCCCCCTCTTGTGGGCCTAAACCACACCCCCTGGTCCCCCTCAGAAACCTCTCAGTCCAGCTACCCTGCTATGTCCTTCCCCACGGTTGTGCCAGCTTACCCAATGCCAGTCTTGACTGCACCAGGAGCTATGCCTCCTGCCACCAACCCATCTATGTCTGGCTTTGGGGATGGGCAGAGTGCCCAGGAGAATTGCGGCCAAATGCAGCCGCAACAGTATTCGGCACCTTTAGTTACTCCAATGGTGGCATTCGTGCTCCCAAATTATATGTTCCCGCAGATGAACAGTGCAGTCCACTCGTCCTTTTTCCCCGGACAGCCCTCTTTCCCCCCACATCCAACATTCTCAGCCCAAGCTGCGTTCCCCGTTCCGTCGGCATTCCCAGGACAGCCCCAGTTTGGCACTCCCAATCCCAATGTTTTCCAGGCGTACCCCCACTTTCCTGGGCAACCGTTCCATTACAACATGCCGATGGAGAGTGAGCAGCATGATGGGCTGTCCCGCTCCTCTACCCCCCAGTCGGTCGGGGCGCAGGACCAAGCCTCTCCGCCTTTGTTCCAGTCGAGGTGCAGCTCTCCTTTGCAACTGAATCTCCTGCAGCTGGAAGAGACGCCCAAGATGGTGGAGAGGCAGGAAGCGAGACCTTCTGCCATGTCCCTAGGGGCTGCTGGGACTGCGGGAGACAGAGACAAAGGAGCCGCCACGAGCAAGGAGTCAGAGGGCGTATGTAGAAATATATTTTACAAATATTTCAAGCCCTGTTTTTTTTTTAATATATTTTCTGTTTTCCTTATATATTTTATATATTTTAGCAGCATCCATATAAAAGTAGCTGATGTTAATGTTAATGTTTTTCCTTAAACCCTTTAGCTGGCACACATTCATCCTGGTGTAGTAAACTCGTATGGAGCACCTGCCAATATCCCTATTTCCTCTGGATCCTTTTATTCCAAGGATCAGGGGTTAAAGTCAGAAGAAAACCTTGCATGGGATAAAGTGAGCTGTAGAGGTTGTTGGAACATTCAGGTAGGCTAACATCGAGACAACTTAGGCAATCTATTGATAGGACCTGTTTCTTTTTTGGTTTTTTTTTTAACTTGAAAACATATTAATCCTTTTTTAACGCTATGTTGGCATAGCTGTAAAATAAGAATATTAAATGAAAGTATTTATTTCCTGATCAAATGTATCTTAGCCTCTTACCAAGCAATGGGTTCACACCATCAGTTTGCTAACTGAAGTGTAACATCTGTCTGACAAAATAAAATCTACAAAATCCTCTTGCATGATTCTTTTTATAAATATGTTTGTATTAACAATCTCAAAAATAAAGTATATTCCTCTAAAATGTGGCACACTGAACAATCTCGATTTCTTTTCTTCGATAAAGTTGAACGGGTGATGTGTGCTCCGTACCCCACTCAAAAGTCCCTTCCTTCTTGCTGTGCAGGGCGAATCCCCAGGTGAAGGCCAGGTCAGTGATGTCCTCTCCTCCTCCAGCGATCTGCTTGACATTCTGCTGCAGGAAGACTCGCGGTCTGGTACAGGGTCAGCAAACTCGGGGTCCTTGGGCTCAGGCTCCAATGGGTGTGGCACCTCAGGCAGTGGCACAGGTAACGATCGTGGTAACCAAACAACAACAGTTTGCATCTCAAATATGTTGTTGTACAGTTTAAAACAAAATGACACACAGTACCACATGCCACACGCATGCGATTGCCACACAATACCATAACATTTCCATAACAGCAAACATATATATATATATATATATATATATATATTATTCCCAAAAGGTACACTGGAGCAACATCTTAGTTAATTTAGCACTTGTGTCTAAGAGACCACCGTTCTACAAGAACTCAACGCTTGTTTTAATGCAAGTATAACTGAACTAAAGAGAAATCCACTCATCCATTTAGGGAGCAGCCAGACCAGCAATACCAGCAAGTACTTTGGAAGCATCGACTCTTCTGAGAACGATCACCAACTAAAAGGCAAGACCGGCATGGAAAAGAAAGAGGGCACTGGCTTTGTTAAATACGTCCTCCAGGATCCAATGTGGCTGCTGATCTCTAATGCAGACGATTCGGTCATGATGACTTATCAGGTGCCGACACGGTGAGTAACATGGGGACGCTCAGGCAGGCTGGCTTTCAATGTCTAGTCTTGTTAGCAAATTATATACGTTTGTAGTAGTCTTAGTAGCCAATTTGATTTTAAATATTTGGGACGAATATATACTCTGTATCTAGTTAGATCTCAAACAGACACCTGTTTGTCATTAAATCTTATTCACACTAATAGAATCAAGGCCATGGTAATATGTGTGTTTAAGAAATTCTGGCCTCTGGCAATTTCAAACTGGTCCACCAGGTTTGATTAAATAACTGATAAGGTATGGGATGAGATGCAGTTCCAGATGGCGACCTGCATTTTTCCTCTGTACTGACGCATGTAATGCTGCATTACCATCTGTGGGGTGTGGGAGATGTGTATATTACTGGCGTAGCTGATTTATTCATGTATTGATTTATTTGACTGCAGAGATTTCGAGACGGTTCTCAAAGAAGACAGAGACAAGCTGAAACAGATGCAGAAAGCCCAGCCCAAGTTCAGGATGGAACAGAAGAGTGAGCTAGTGGAGGTTCACCCCTGGATGAAGAAGGGTGTCCTGCCTGAAGCTATCGATGTCGCAGTAAGTTTGTTGAACCCTAATTTTACATTTAGCACGGGAGAGGGAGGAGGGGGAGGAGGGGGGGGGGGGGGGAAGGGGGGAGAGGGTGGAGAGGGGAAGGGGGAGGGGGGAAGGGGGAGAGAGAGGAAGGGAGGAGGGGAGGGGAGGGGAGGGGGAAGGGAAGGGGAAGGGGAGGGGAAGGGGAGGGGGAGGGGGAGGGGGGGGAAAGGGGGGGGGGGGAAGGGGGAGGGGGGAAGGGGGGAAGGGGAAAGGGGGGAAGGGGGAGAGGGAGGAGGAGGGGGAGGAGGGGGAGGAGGGGGAGGGAGGGCGAAAGCGTGCTCCAGGTTATTGTGTTAAACAAGAATACACAATCTTGTCTGGAATAAAGGCATGCTTTTAGAGCATTTCGTTCTGTAACCTGTGCTGTTTTGGTGTAAACACTACGACCTGTAGACATTTCTATCAATAACATTTGTACATTGCATTTAATGTACAGCTATTGGCAGACCTGCTGAATAAAGTTATGTTAACATATTGAATTACATACGGCTTTGCAGTTTACCATATACTTAACTAAAAACTGACAAATATTGAAAAATGTGACATTTTGACGAAATCTAACATGAAATAATGTACTAGTATTATGGCTTCCGCTAGACTTTTACTATATCATTTTGTAGTTCCTTTGCTATCATGTTGATGAACAAAATATCTAAATTATGTTCATATAGTGTTTTTTTTTTTTTGTAATTGTCTCAATCCTAAAATTCTCGGTGATGCTAAACTTTTGGCCATAGCTGCACATGTTATTATGGACCCACCCAATACCTGTTTTGTTTTTATCTCCCGGTTCATGTGTGCCACACTCAAATATTCATATTAACTAGGCAATCGATAAGGACGTTTTTTAACAAAAGTCTTTTCTTCACTGTGGTCCTGTATTAATCGTATTTCACTCTGTCTCTTCAGGAATGCCTTTGCTCTGTGGAGAGTACTCAGGGTGGTGCATCCACTGCCTTTGACGTGGATATACAGAACATTGAACTCTGTGCAATGGTCAGACCCAGTGAGGAGGGCAGTTTGAGGACACTGAGTGTTACAAACGAAGAGCAAATGCATGCAGAAGCAAGCCCAATGTCCTAACAGCAAGACAGGCAATTAATGAGAAACAGACTCAGAACCAGAAATAGAAAATTATTGTAGCAAACTAGCAAACAAGATAATTCCATGAATCTTACCTGTTTGGTTCTCACTTTAGCTGCATAGGTCTCAAGTATACAGACGTGCTCAGATTTGTTGGTACCCCTCCACAAAAATCGAAGAATGCACAATTTTCTCTGAAATAACTTGAAACTGACAAAAGTAATTGGCATCCACCATTGTTTATTCCATATTTAATAGAAATCAGACTTTGCTTTTGATTTTTTATTCAACATAATATTGTAAATAATAAAACAAATGAAAATGGCATGGACAAAAATGATGGGACCCTTAACCTAATATTTTGTTGCACAACCTTTAGAGACAATCACTGCAATCAAACGTTTTCTGTAAATCTCAAAAACAGACTTCTGCACCTGTTAACAGGTATCTTGGCCCATCTTCCTGAGCAAACTGCTCCAGCTGTCTGAGGTTTGATGGGTGCCTTTTTTTGCAAGTTTCAGCTCTTTCCATAGATGTTGAACAATTCAGATCAGGACTCATAGAAGGCCACTTCAGAATAGTCCAATGTTTTGTTCTTATCCATTCTTGGGTGCTTTTAGCTGTGTGTTTTGGGTCATTATCCTGTTGGAGGACCCATGACCTGCTTAATGAGACAGAGCTTTCTGACACTGGGCAGTTGTTTTGCTCCAGAATGCCTTGATAGTCTTGAGATTTCATTGTGCCCTGCACAGATTCAAAGCACCCTGTGCCAGGCAAAACTTTGCAGCCACAAAAAACATAACCGAGCCTCCTCCATGTTTCACTGTAGGTATGGTGTTTTTGAAAGCTTCATTTTTACTGTGAACATAGAGCTGATGTGACTTTTGAAAAAAGCTCCAGTTTTGACTCATCTGTCCAAAGGACATTCTCCCAGAAGGATTGTGGCTTGTCATTTGTTTATTTTATTTGCTTCCAGTCTGGCTTTTTGATGTTTTTTTGTGTCCTAACTTCTTCCATGGAGCCCACTTCAGTGCTGGCTGATGGTGCGATCAGAAACTTGATATTTTCACCTTGGAGTTCAGCTTGTATCTCTTTTTAAAATCTTATCCTTGGTTCTTTTTCTGTTTTAGGAATATCCTTTTGTTCAATCTGGGGTATGTTTTTAATTTGGTTTTATACCCAGGGAGGTTGGCTACAGTTCCATGGACCTTAAACTTCTTAATAAATTTGCAACTGTTGTCACAGGAACATCAAGCTGCTTGGAGATGGTCTTGTAGCCTTTACCTTTACCATGCTTGTCTATTATTTTCTTTCATGTCTCCTCAAAAAACAAAGTCTCTTTTGTTTCTCTGGTCCATGTTCAGTGTGGTGCACACAATGATACCAAACAACAGTGACTATTTTTCTCCATTTAAATAGGCTGAATGACTGATTACAAGATTGGAGACATGTGTGATACTAATTAAAAAACTAATTAGTTTGAAATATCACTATAATCCAATTATTTATTATCTTTTCTAAGGGGTACCAACAAATGTGTCCAGGCCATTTTAGAATATCTTTGTAGAATCAGCAATAATTCATCTCTTTTCATAGCTTCTTTGCTTTATTCTATGACATACCAAAGGCATGCAAGTATACATGATAAAATAGCTTTTAATTTCATCACTTTTCAGGAGGAATGAAGCATTATTTCAATGAGCTGTAAGGGTACCAACAAATTTGAGCACGTCTGTATTTCATTTGAAGCATGATACCTGGGACTACATTGAAAAGCTCTCAGTTTCCATGCCCTTTTCTCTCAGGAAGTTACATTTGCACTTCCTAGCTCGTTTCACCTCAGCAGTGTCTTGCTATCCAGGACAAAGAATACTACTGGCTGAAAGCATGTCAGTCAACAGGGGAGGCAGCTGGTTGGTTAATGAGTGGAAATTCTAGAATCGAAGTGCAACACTATGTGAAAGCAAGGCTTTCTGTGACCGAGTGCAGGACCAGATCTATCATCATGTTTTAAAATAAAAACATGTTTATATTTATTTAAAAACTGCATCTAGAGACCTATATGAAACAGTAGTGGGCAACAAGTAAGAAATATGATTTATTTTTTGTTCAGCTGCAATCACTGTAAGTTGAACAATGCAACCACTTGAGAGACACTGTGTGCATTGTATGGTGTTGTGAGATCAGGCTGGTGTAAGTGCAGTAAAACCTGCATTACAGGTTCACCAAAGGGGCTGCTACAGACAGGTGACTGCTTAATGCTTATTCAAAGTGTGTCAGTCATTCACTTGTATTGGAAGAAGGGACGGCTGTTTTTGGATTCTCTGTGATCACTGTCTAGTAAGATCTGGGGCTGGTTTTTCAAAACTTTGCTAATCAAATTAACGCATTTGATCTGGATTATGTTGTGCAATTGGGTTTTTGAAAATGCGATCGGAATTACTGTGATCCAAATTAAAAGTTTTGAAAAACCGGCCCCAGGTGACCATAAATACAGGTTTTACTGTATGTATTATAAATATTTGTTTATTTATTTACTTCGCATCCAATTTGTTGAGTATTTATTTGTGTTAACCATAACATTCAGTGCTGGCTGTACTGTGAGAGAACACTTGATATTTTACACTGGTTTTGCCACTCTCTTTTTTTAAAATCTTTCTATCACTGCTTCTGTTTTAGGAATTCCTCTTTTGTTCAGTATATATAATATGTTTTGTAATTTGGTTTTATATATTTGAAAGGTAATTTAAGTGACATACGCATATTAAGCGGTCAATAAACACAACAACAGCATAAGAAGAAACGGCCACTGTAGGCGCTAGTTGAACTTTGAAACAGTCACTGTGTTACTGGTTCATGTCTGTGGATAAAAAATAAAGTGCAATTGTGTTTGTCTACAGTGACCAGGTATCCGGGATTCTTGCAAGCAATTTTGCATTGTGGAATAAAAAAAACAGTATAGTAAGGATGAATTTAAACTAGGTGCCCCACATTTAAACTAACCAGCAAACTAAAATACGTACCGCGCAGACGTTTCATGTTGTGTTCTCTTAACATCATGTCATTGTTTTGATACACCTTAAAGCAATACACATATATGTTGGTCTTTTAAGTGTTGTTGGACAAAGTCTTCATGCACTGGTACAATGTGTTTTTTAATTTGAAAATTTAAAAAGAGGAGAAAGGTTTGTTTGTCCATAAAATTAGGTTTAGGGGGTTATTTGTACAGTTACAGAGCAAATAAAGAAGAATATGAAAAAAGGACAATGTGTCTCATGTATCCAGAGCTACTGTATGTAACTGAATTGCTCCGAGGGTGGATCCATATTATTTGGGTTAAAATGACCAGCCAATGATTAGCCTCAGTTTGTCCTAGGCAATATAGATTAACCTTTTTCATCTGCCTTGGAAATGTTCTTAAATTAGACTTGCCTTGTTTGCTCTGATGAAACCTTTCATTAAAATACAGGCGTCATTACCCTACAGTACAGCACCACTGCTACAATATTGGCAAGCACAGTGCTGTTCAATTCACAGTCATTCTCAAAAGTCAATTCGCTATGCATCATTTCCCTGCTTTTATCCATGGTCTTTACAGCAGACTCACTCACCAGTCATATGTAGGAACAGGAGTGTCTATTTGAATCCTGTTTACAAATTTATAATAATGAAGGAGTAAAAACACTCCTTGATACCTGGGACTAGTGGATTAGCACAGTGACATGTACACAGTATTCTACTGGATTAGCACAGTGACATGTACACAGTATTCTACTGGATTAGCACAGTGACATGTACACAATATTCTAGTGGATTAGCCCAGTGACATGTACACAATATTCTACTGGATTAGCACAGTGACATTTACACAATATTCTACTGGATTAGCCCAGTGCCATTTACACATTATTCTCTTTCTGCCTATTGCGTATTTTTGCAATGTTTTTAACACAATGAAAGTTGTATTATTATTATTATTATTATTATTATTATTTGAAGATGCCTTTATCCATATTTGTATGCATGTGACTTGGGGCAGTAACAGCCTTAATCGTTGGTACAGTTCACAGAAAACAGATACGTGGTTTAGAGGCTTTAATTAATGTAACTATTCCTATTGTGCCACACAGATGGCAGTGCAGCTACTGTGATTGTAGCGCGCTCTGGTGGACAGGCGTCAAATGACTGCATATGCCGAGTAAATTACAATATCCTTACTCCTTTCTCAACTTTGTGTAGTATTATTATTATTAATATTGTTATTGGCAGATCGTTTACACTTCAATGCAAACCCTCCGATGTCTTTGATGGCATTTTTTTTATTTATTTTACAACAGTCACAAACAGTTAACGTATAAAATAACTGGATTAATCCCTCCTGATGTGCTGTTTAATGAGCCAATAGCCAGTGTCGATGAATTTGCTCAAATCAACGTTGAGAGCTAAACGAGTTTAAGATCATGATTCATAGATAATTTTATTTAATTATGTATGTATTTGAAAGATTCAACACTAGAGGGCAGCAATGTCATTTAAAAGAAAAAGGACGTCAAATCAAACTGTTAAAGCTCCAGCAATGGTCTGAAATGATTTTGTTTTACAAGAGCCCTTAAACATGGCTTAGGAAAAAAAAAATACTTAGTAAAATAATGATTTAGTCAACATGTATTTATTTAATTATTTTTCACTGGATCAGACGATTAACAAAGTGCTATGGTAATTAAAAGGTTATTCTGTGTACAGCAGGTAATTACAAGACGTCCTGAAGCTCTGTGTGTGTGGGGGTGGGCATTCAGCCCATCTTGCTCGTTTGGTTGTTAGTAGCTTATTGATCCCAGAATCTCATCAAGCAGCTTCTTGAAGGATCACAGGGTGTCAGCTTCAACAACATTACTGGGGAGTTGGTTCCAGACCCTCACAATTCTCTGTGTAAATTTATTGATTGGTGGTTCCCTTCATCGTGAGATTGGTGGCGTCGTGGTTTCACAAACACATCTTTGTGAAACCCAGTCCCCACGCTGGTAAGATTGCCTGCAATGCTACATTTTGACCAACGCAACAAGTCATCCGTCTTCTCTCTTCGCTCGGTCATTCTTCAAAGGCGCCGTGTTTATATCTCACCTTGAAATCTGCATTCCAAAACCGTCCATCTCCAGTTAAACATCAGCTCCGTGCAAAAGGAGAAAGCGATTTCCCACTGTGTCGTCACCTACCTTCGTATCCTTCAATCAATAATTCAAACTATAGGCTAACACAGAAGTAGCTATATAAACGTTGTATTCTTCTTTCTAATATTTCTATATAAAGAAAATAATGATTCTTAACAAGATAAATATACTTGCATAGTTAACATGCAAGCTTGATCACTTAATTTAGTCAACAGCCATCTATAAAATATTTAAAGACTTGTGAATTTCTTTCTTTTTTTATTTTTTGTTTTTATTGTTGTTTTTAATGGCACAGCAGTAATGTATTTTGTATTACGAAATACTGTGTACTTTTATACTGCTAGGCCTATTTGAAATGTGCAATTAAAGCGCAGGTAATTCACTGTTAGTTAATGCATGAACATTTAGAGAAAATACATCTATAGCATGTCCTATACAAACCGCAGTATGCCTACAGCTTTTACACATAATACATACTGAAGGGCAGGGTCGGTTTATGCACAATAAAAACATTTTAAAAATCTAACAACTGAGACCAATTTGGAAATTAACAGAATAAACTAGATCCACTGTGTGGATTTTTAATCCGTCAGCAAAGTGCGCCCCCCCCCAAAAAAAAATATAAATATAAACCCAATCTAAAAAATAAAATAAAACGCGTTTTACACTGAGAAGTCACACCTCGTGCACCCCTTTCCTGCCTTGAAGAACACTGGGTGACTACACGTTAACGCACACACCGTGACACACCGCGGAGGTCCAGGTGGCTGAATTCGGCGTGCAGAGGGGAACTGTCAGATCTTGTATTGTGTTTAATGGTGTATTATATAGCCGTGTCCCTGCTTATAATAATACGTTACGCCAAACACAAAAAATAAAAAATAAATAAACTCAACACGAGTAGGTGAATCCAAGACATTCAAAAGTAGCTCGTTTTCCAGTATATTGGACAATACCCCTGAACCTGAATTCCTAATGTGCCAGTTCAGTGATATGAAGATATAGGCCTAATTTAAAACAACAAAGTATTGCCAGCATGTCACTTTAACCCACTAATGCAGATCTCGGTCCCCAAGGCTTCACCGCATCATAAATTAAGCTTAACACTATCGAGCAGCTCGCGGAAACAGCTTGCAGATTTAAGCCAAAAGCACATATAACATCTGGCACAGAGATTTTGAACAGCTGAAGTTAAAATGAAATCTACTGAAATGCGCTCTGGATCTCTATGTGAAGGCTCGGTGTAATGTAATTTTTCTTTTGTGCTGGCCACTGGGATGGGCGCCTGGCTCTGTGGAGAAGTCTCGCAGCGTGTTAATACTACTGGGTGCTGGCCGCTGTGGAGGGGGTCCTGGCCGCTGTGGAGGGGAGTGCTGGCAGCTGTGGAGGGGAGTGCTGGCCGCTGTGGAGGGGGAGTGCTGGCCGCTGTGGAGGGGAGTGCTGGCCGCTGTGGAGGGGAGTGCTGGCCGCTGTGGAGGAGGAGTGCTGGCAGCTGTGGAGGGGAGTTCTGGCCGCTGTGGAGGGGAGTGCTGGCCGCTGTGGAGGGGGTGCTGGCCGCTGTGGAGGGGAGTGCTGGCCGCTGTGGAGGGGGAGGCTGCCGCTGTGGAGGGGAGTGCTGGCCGCTGTGGAGGGGAGTGCTGCTGGCTGTGGAGGGGGTGCTGGCCGCTGTGGAGGGAGTGCTGGCCGCTGTGGAGGGGGAGTGCTGGCGGTTTTTTGGGGCCATTGTTCTTCTTCTATTAGGCCTATATTATTAATGATTTGTCAAGTGCCTGCAATCTGGCGTGGCGTGCACTATCACATCCTTGTTTTCCACATAAGGTAAAACAAGGCCATTAAGCAGCATTGTAGCCGTCCACTTCAAGTAAAGAAAATGCATAATAATAATAATAATAATAATAATAATAATAATAATAATAATAATAATAATAACAATTTAAAAAGTATTTCACATTTGTATCACTCCTCTAAAATGATTGAATGTGTAAAAAATGTGTATGTATATTCAACTTCAAATAATGTAAATATCATAAAACAAAGACACCCATTCGTTATGTAGATATACAGTTAGACATGTATTTTGCCCCCCTTTTAAACGGATCCGCTGAGATACGTATAACACCTCGTATATAGTCGAATTATTCACAGTATATAACCAGGTAGCCAGGGTAGTTCTCTCTAGAAGAAAACAACTACAATCTGTTGTTCTTTTTGAATCCCATGGTGTCAGATCTTCGTTATTATGCAGACCACTAGTTAACTCGCTGGAGTATTGCTGCAGATCAAAGGTTCATATTGCACACAGGGAGTAATTGAGCAGCGACGCCTATTAGCTCTCCGCGCCTCTTTGAAGATACATACATAAATACATACATAAATAAATACATCGTGACAAATTGCATGAGGTCAAAAAGAATTGATTTCAAAACGCTGAGATAAAGAACAATTTTAAATCCCACGTGAAAACTGGCAGATACTATCATCAGTGTTATTTATCTAAATAGAGATGCAAACAACGGATTTGATGGAAAGGTGGCATTTACCAGGCGGGACATTGGCACATCCTCCAATTTGATTGAAAGGTGCAAAAACGGACACGATTACCATTGACAAAGGCTCTCAACAGACATGGCTAATCCTGCCTTGTTAACTAAATCTCAGTTACAAGATGAGAATAGTGTGTGAACTTAAATACCGTTTCAGATCTGTATGTGCCGTGCCATGTGGCTCCTATATTATATATAGCTACAACTGGACCAGAGAAACTAACTCCTAACTTCACACAAATCACCTGAACAATGATACTCCAGATGTTCATTATAAAACCAAAAGTTTCCCCCAGGATTTCCAAAATTCGATGCTTCACATTTAGAAGCCTTCATTTAAGATGGACCAAGTGCTTCTAGTTCGCCCTGTTATTTACAATATGAACGTTTCTAAACCCTAAACTAAACAAGGGTTCCAGAGATGAGCAAAACAGGAACCGTCTCCATCATATAATATGGATTCAGTGGGCTACAGTTCAGATTTTTAACTTACAAAAAGCACCTAATAAAAAACAAATGACAGGGCAATAAAATATTTCTACAAATGGAGCTTTGCTTTGTAGCTGGTGCCTGGCATTTTGTTCAGGGACAGGATCTAACATTGTCCTGCTGACTGGTACAATTGATTCCGTATCTGCCGTGTAAATAACACTTTCCATTCACACGCCCATCAGAGGCGACAACTTTACAAGGTCGCGGTTCAGCATCAGGGAGGGGAGGGGTCTTCATACCCCCAACCAGTCACTGACCCTCTTTGCGAAACACGGCTTGTGCATTTATAAAATTAAAAAAAAAGAACTGCTGGAGCCTATATGGTTATGGATAGAATGAAAAAAAGTGAACCTAATTATGTTATAAATCCTATGCAAGCCCTGTAGTTATAACTAATATATATATATATATATATATATATATATATATATATATATATATATATATATATATATATATATATATATATCTTGGACATATTAACTATTTAACCTACGGATACTATGTTAATATATCGAAGCACGAAGTGGAATATTAACACGCTAAAAGGATGTAAACATAGTTATTTGTTTTTAAACACAAGCTGTTTTAGCAAATTGTTAAAATACAAAAACAAATGAAAGTTGTGTTTTGAGATGGGAATCCATTTATATATATATATATAATTATTTTTTTATAGTAAGTACAATTCTACACAGATATACGCTGTCATGTTTTAAAATCCGCATCTCTTAATTGTACAAGTTTCGTGCATGTTCGCACTGGCATCCCAGGCTGCATATCAAAGCACTCAAACACTTGGATGGAACGGGTTCATTGTATGTCACTGGGAACCTCTTTGACTTGAAGGAAAAGTGGCGTTTTTGACACTGACCGGCAAGAACAACTGGTCCATAAAAAACCCCTTCGCTTTAGACCTTCAAAGCACGCCGTCCACAACTTACCCAAACAGTTCAAACAAATGAATAGCAGCTTATCGGTTTTATTGCAGCCCTCTGTAGTTATGTACTTATTTACAATTCGTTCTTTCTGAAAGTTTAAAAATTGAGACTGCTTTTAACACACCTTTTACGGTGTAAATGTGTGTGACGTATGGATACACATTAGATACACTTTATCCAAGTACTATAATATTTGGGACATGGATATTTACATACATTACATAAAATATTATAACCAAAAGCTACAGTGATACCGTTTAAGGCAGTCATAACTGACAGATCGTCACCAAATAAGCGACTAATAATTTGTGTCTGGCAGGTGGGAAAAAAATTAATAAATAATAATTTACAAATTAAAACACATCCACACAACAGTAAAACAAACGCAGGTGAGATGAAGAAAGCAGAACGCTTTTCTTTAATATGTTTTATTAGACGTTCCAAAATAGGAAACGTTTTACAATACCTAATATACATTTAAAATTAATAATGTGCTACCAGTCGTTTCTCATGTCCAGAACAATATGCAGTTTTCAAGGCATCCTGCTATCAACAACACTTACATCTATACATTGCAATTTATGAGTTTACCCTTCCTTCACAGAAGGTAGAAATACATCCCTAATTATGCTAACCAATTCTATCCCTTGTAGGAACGAGTCCTTGCATATTACACACACACAGCGCATCCTTGTGCCAGTCCCTTAACCCTTTACTGCCCAGGGTATGTTCCCAGGACTATTTTCTCAATGTGAAATAAATTGGACATCTGGAGTTAAAATCGGGGAAGGGGAAGGGGAAGGGGAAGGGGGAAGGGGGAAGGGGAAGGGGAAGGGGGAAGGGGGGAAGGGGAAGGGGAAGGGGAAGGGGGGCGGCGATAGATACCAAGAGAAGCTGTACTTTACAAAAGAGCTTTGCTACGATGTCCTAAACAAATATAATTCACTCAACGAGTACAGTGGAACAGTACAACTGAAAATAAAATAAAACAGTCGTCCGTAACAGTGCCATACGATACATTTCTCACGAGTTTTTAAAATTCCAAGTTTGACGACCACACACACACACACATGCACCATTTGAAAACTGTACACGGTCATTCTACAAAGACGTGAGCCAAAACTACTAGGTAGATTTCCATTTCGTGCCTTGTTCTTTTTAAAGAAGTGGTTCACAGTTTCACCACGGTCTCCACATGGATTTCGAGCAGAGGACACCAGGTATGCTGTGGCTCCTGGAGTTATCCGACGAAGTTTGAGTGGGTTCCGTATCAGTCTCGTCTAGATCGGAACATGTGTCCTCGCTGGATGTTGTAGAAGGCGCTGGAGAATGGCCAGACAACCCCGCACCCCCGGGGGATACCATGGATGGGCATACCCCTTCGCTGCTAGGCCAAGTGCTGCTGCTGCTGCTGCTGGGAGAGTCCGACATTAAATCCACAAGCATGTCCTGAAAATGGTCTTCGTTCAGGGGCATAGATTCCAAAAGGTGGTTGAGCAGCTCCGCGGCCACTGCAGCGTCTATCCCGGGGCAATTCGACACGAACATGTGGACCTCGTGCATGCACTGTACGTATCCTGCAGCGAACCGCTCGCTTGCTTCACGGTTCATGGTGTCGGTTTCTACAAAGAAAGAGAAAGCATACAAGTTAGGAATGCGGTTAATTAAAAGTGCATTTGCACAATATTTGCAAACACTGCACATTAAAACACGAAGCGCAGCGGCTTACCAAGATCTCTGCTCCGAAGAATATTCTCAACTCGTTTCACAGTCATTTCCAGCACTTCGGCATTCTCCGTTTTTGTCTGAAACTGCAATAGAGGAAAGACTATTAGGTATTGCACTGCAGTGTGTAGGAGACATAAGACCTTAAATGCCATGCACCTAATGAAAAAAAAAAAAAAAAAAAAAAAAACATGTTTGCCTAAACGCAGAATTAGATTGTTGTATTTAAACTTACATCGCTATCTGCAAGAAGGCCTCTCAGTTCGTGTAGACTTTCATTGATCCGAGCTCGTCTCTTTTTCTCAACCAAAGGTTTTCTCGCCTAAAATGCAGATTACACAAATATATATTTGATAAGCTCCCGAGTCCATGCACTGTAGTTATAAATTAAACATGTTTACATTAAAACATAACCATGAAATGCATATATACATCCAAAAAAGGCCAATTACCTTTCTGTCGCCTTTAATCCCAAAATATTCATCATCATCCTGCGCAGATCCATTTTTGTAAGGTCTGGATGAGGGAGCCATTTTTGGTTTCAACCCCCAAAAAAATTAATATGCGAACTACTGTAATCCACAGATCGGTTCAATCCAACGAAGAGAGCAGCTGGTAGGCTCACACAGTTACAGAAACATACACACACGCAAGCAAACCGGCTTTTTATTGTGTAATCTCAACGAGTTCTGTCGCTGGAAGTGAGTTGTTGTCTAAAGTATTTATAAGGTCTACTTTGCATATCAATAGGCGGTTTGGCAGCAAGGACCCAGAGACGCCAGAGCGCACCTCTCGTCAGCCAATCGTGTGGCAGGCTTTTGTCTCAGCTTGGAGGCACTGCGGGCTTTGCCTGTGCGGACTTGTGAATGCCCTGGAAAAAGGAGTTGCCTTAATTTTATGTTTCCTCTCGCCGCCCGACGCGATTTTCTACGAAACATGAGCACGAATGAACTAAAATAAGGCATCAATTACTAAAGATACTATATAAAACACGTCTATTGATATGCTATGTAAAGAACTTTAGCAGGGCGTATAATGCCGTTAAGATTTTGATTATGGTGTAGTATTTTTCACAGCTGGTTTTGGGACGTATCCATATAATACAAAAAAAAAATCACAACTAAGCAAAAATTATAACTCAATAGGTATACTGTATATGAATTTTTATTTTATTTCAAAAGACGATTGTGCATTTCTGATAAGGGTTATAGAATATCGATACACACGCTGAACACTGTAATATATATATATTTATTTACCCGGCTTTGTTTCTAAAAACCCCACTTTGGATCTGTGAACCTAAGATCTGTTTTGCCTGGCCTTGTGAATGTAACACGATGCTGACAGTTGGCAGCTGCAGCCCCTTGGACCAAATGAATCAAATAAGAGAATTAAGGCTCGGGCTCGACCCCAAAGAGAACGACAGGTGTTTGCTGGCGCTTCATTTGTTTCCGTCGTTTTTTTTTATGCTATTGATGCTTTGTATATGAATGATGCTGTATGCGCAATACGACGACTCAAATGGTGCCTCTGCTAACCTTTTATTGGCTATCTGGTTAACACGCAAAACTATACGTTATTGTTTTATACAAGCAATTCCTTCAGCCACATGCGGGGTTTGCCCTCTAAACTCTCACAAAACTGCATAAACATAAATAATAATTTTTATAAAAACGTTAAACTAGCATAAAATAACTACCAATAACCCAATATTACTACTAATACACGTTTGTGCTCCTATTTATACAGGTTCATTAAGTTTCACGCTTAGTTTCAGTAATCCTGCAAAAATATTCAAATGATATTCATGTATATTCTGTGTGTCATTAGCTCTTTATAAGGGTTTATTAAATGCTGTACATCGTTGCATTCCAAATGTTGCAATTATTATTATTATTTGTATCCGTTCATTCATTTGTCGTAATATAACGTGTGATATGTTTGAATATGGCTTTGCATTGTTGTTCAAATTGTAATTTGCGTTGTAAAAACAAGCAACACACACACACACACACACACACACACACACACACACACACACACACACACACACATCATTTCCACACACCATTTCCACACACAAATCAGCAGCAGCAGCACCTGGCGTTTTTACGCACTGTTTTTGGCACTACACAGGGTGTTGTGAAATTCACAGTAGACTTGGTGGCAGCGTTTGTAGGCTTTGAAGTGGAAGCTCTTGGCACCTTGCCGTGCCCACGCTATGGTTCAGCTATTCTTTAACAGTTTAGCCTGCAGATCTTGCAGCTGTCTCTGGGGGCCTTTGTTCAGGGCTTGTAGGATTGCCCAACACGCCCTCTCTCCCTCTCCCTCTCCCTCTTCACCATGTTAGTGTTGTTCACGGATCAGTGCCTTGTGAAATCGTTATTATAGCAGTGTTCCTGTACGTTAATGTACACCCGTTTTAAAACCCCGCTCAGCCTTGTACAGTATATTCCCAGCATTGAGGCGATGTGGTTACAAATGTTCCCTGTTGTTAATGAAATGCACACTAGATGCACTGTGTCAGGTTTACAGAAAAGTTATTCAACTGATCTGTTTAATACAACCAAACCAGACATGTTTTATTCTAAAGAACCTTGCATGTTAAGGATGCTGATTTTTAAAAAATAAATCAAAGTCCCCTTTTTGATGACAGTTTAAGTCATCTGAATAAACCACACATTCTTTGAAAAGTAAGAACTTGCAGTGGTGCAGAAAGATTAGATCAAATGATCCAATTCCCGTGGTTTCGTGTGTCAAAGCATCAAAGCACCCCGAGTCGTATTTTTAGTACCTAGCTAGAGACAGTCTTCTTTTTACAAGCAGGTTTTGTCAGAAACATCAAACGCGTTTTTGCGCTTGTCTGTATTGTTCCTACAGGAAAGGCAACTGGCAAGAAGAACACCTATGAGTGAGAAATTCCTCATTCAAGCTTTACGGGACCCTAAAAGATAATGCGGTGTGAGTTTACAGCCAGGAGGATTTCCTGATCCAGATATTTCAAGTGGATCTTCTAGTTTTTTATATTGAGGACATATAGAGGCGCAAATGCATGATGACCTCATATGAGGATGCAATATGTTTCCCCATGTAAAGCAATGGAACAAAATTGAAAAAAAAATCAATGAAAAATATATTTAGATATTTATTTTAAATATTTCATGCACGAAAGCGTTAATTCACCCTTTTTCACAAGTCGTGTATATGAAATATGGGACTCTTTCTCGCTCATAAGCTTTCTTCATAGGGCCTGCGGAAATATTGAATCAGCTCAGACAGATGGGAAGAAACTGGCAAGGGGCAGCTGCTGCAGAGCCCCAGGCCTGACTGAAACAAATGGCATTTAGCGCAGCTTGAGGTGTTGCTGTATTGGAGTGCCATTATATACATCCAGATATAATACCATGGAGCAGCCATGCTGTGCTTGTGATTTCACCCAGTCTTCATCCTTCATGGCCACTTGCAGACTTCAGCAATAATGCGCATTTTAAAAGTGCTTAGAAACACGTTTTTTTCTGAAATTGTTTTATAAATTGAAGATAGACATGTTCGTGTTAAAAGCAGCATAACAGAGCACAGGCAGAGCACACAATTTAGCATTCTGATTAACAATTAGGCTTATTATCATCAGGTCAGTTGGGTCCTCCACCGGTTCAGCACAGTTGTAATGGAGACATGTAAGACAAGGCCATTTGCGTCCTCAGGTAGCAGGTACCATTGTTATACATGCAGTTGCAGTAAAATTGGCCGATTCTCTTTGCATTTCAAACAGACTCCTGGTTAGTCTCTTTTGTTTTAGAAAAAAGTGTGAAATCAGCCGCCTTTTCGTTTCATGTGGAACGCATTGCAAAGAAAATACGTTTACCAATTGTCTTAATTTCTAACATATTATGCTGCCACTCTTGTTTGTAACTCGATCTCTTACCTATTTTTTTTTTTTTTTAAATGTACCTGCAGGCGGCCAGGCAGTTTGGGTTACCTAAAAAATACTCCAGATATCCAGCATTTTGAATGAAGGTACAGAAAGTGACGCATACACGCATACCACGCGCACACAAGTTTAGCCTACAATCTCTGCATTTTTTTGTATTGGTTTGTCACACAGTAATTGCATTTTAAAATAACTGTTTCAAACGCTCTTTAAATATGACCGTGTGAAGCCTAAAGAGTGAAGAGGTTGGAGACAGATGGTTTGAAGAAATCGATTTTTGCCTTCAGAATTTATGACTTAAGAACAAATGATTACCTGCACCTGATACGTGGATGTTTTCTCGTGTCATTTGTACCAAACAGAAACTGTATTCTGTAAGTGATGAAGAACGTATACCTCATAAATACATGTATAGGTCTAAGGAGAAATACCTACTGGTACTGTATTTGTAATCACCAAAACATTCTCTATCCCAGTCACACATAACTATTAAAAGGCATTATAGACAAAGAGAAGAAGATGATACACATTTTATTGGATTAACTAAATAATAATTAAAATACATTAAAACCGCCTATTTGCCTTCTGGTAACCTCCCTTTTAAAAGTTTACAATGGTAAATAAGCACAATCATTTTGCAGTTTTACATTATTTACTTATAGACACTATCCACGTTGGGGACCCTGTGCTTTACAATGCCTTGACTGTGTACTGAGGGTTTCTTGTGGTAGACCTGCATAGTAACATTTCGAAGGGAGTCGCTGCCTTATTTGATGACAGATGTAATTCTGTCGTGACAGCGTGGTGCAGATGTAATTCTGTCGTGACAGCGTGGTGCCGATGTAATTATGTCGTGACAGCGTGGTGATGCTTGTAGCGCCGCCGTGTTACTGTTTCTAACGCTGTTAGATCAGAAGCGGACACGGCTCGAAAGTTGCTGATCCAATAGAACTTCAAACGCGCGAGCATTTCCATAATGTGTCACTATAGCTCCGATGCGGGTTAATGACATGGTGTGATGTTTACTTTAGGATGTCTTGCATGACAATAAAAATAAACTTTTCACCCCTTTCACTGTCATCAAATGTGTGTTTCTGAATCGAGTGGTGTGCCGTGAGTCTAGCCAGCTAGACACATTAGAAGGAATTCAGTGGTCACATGTTTCAAATTCAACTGGAAGGTTGTAGTCAACAGTGCATTTATTTATAATACGGATATTGTTTGAGCGATTATCCGGTTTAATTAAGTGTTGATGTTTGCTTGTTTTTAAATACATTTTCTAGCTATAGTTGTTTTTTTTTTGGTTTGTTTGTTTGTTTTAATTCACAGATTAATAATGGACTAACTTGGACAACCACAGGTGCGGCAAATCTTATGATAAATATTCTTATTAAATTGGGGTCACAATTTAATAAACGTTTGTATAGTTTGTATAATTTGTACACTGCAGTTATAGCTCCTTTAAAACAGAGAGAGACAGAGAGAGATGGAGAGAGAGAGCGACCTAAATGAAAAATATACACGAACATACAAGCATAAATACAATATTTTATTAATGTTGGGTTAATACGTTTAAATTACAAACAAGAGAGAAAAGAACGCATATACAAGTTAATTATACATTAATCACTTTAACACCTAAGAGAGAATGTCTCTATTTAATAACTTAGTTATTTCAATAAATAAACAAATAATAGCCTTCTACAATGCAGGCTAAACGTGGTGGTTTACTTGAGCGTGAAGTAACCAGGGTCTCAATGCGCCTACTGGAACAGTACAGCCCCACAGGAGTCCCGAGAAGCATATCTATAAGATACATAAAGTAAGACGAGTCTAGAACGTGCAGAACAGAAAGGTTCGCATTCCTCTGTTACCATGGCCTCCACATATCCAGCGAGCCTGGGATGTTAAAGAGGCGGCGCGCCTGCTGCCTCATGGGTCCCGACGGGTAGTCGGGAGCGGGCTCCCTATTCTCTGACGCCACGTCTCTCGCAAAGCTGACGTCACAGCCCCCAAACTGTTGGTCTGGAGCAGCCCCGCAGGATACGGGGGAGCCCTGGAGGTGGTGAGGGGGGCAGCAGGGAGTGACTGGGGTAGCAGGTCTGAGGGCTGGCGTGCACGTCTCCTGTTTGGATCGTGGCAGAGATTTAAGCAGGTGGTTAAGAAGACGGGCCCCCAGTGTCTTGTCCATCCACTCGCACGTTAGAAGCAGGTTGTGGAGTTCGTGCACGCACTGGATATAGCCCGTGCTGTACCTCTGCTGCGCTTCCAGGCCCACAGTCGAATCAGCTGTGAAATCAGAATTGGAAATCGGTGTCAGTGCAGCAATGGAAGCTTGGTGTGTCTCTGTTGTAGCTGGGGCCGCCTAGTGGTGAAAAGAGGTGTTACACTCGTTCTCCTCGAACACAGCAGGAAGGTAGCAAGCAAGCAAGCCAAATATTTTACAACGGCCTTGGAACATCCATGGTCCCCAGGAGCCGTTCTGTATAACCCATAATATATATGCAGCGATTTATCGGTCACTATAAGAATTTTTTTTGACATCTATATAATTTCATGGCAAGCTCTATTAAAACACATCTCCTTGTTTCCTTTATTATCCAGTGTACCCCTTTTCATCGCCCACTTAAATGTGTTGACTTTTTTCTCAACTTTGAAATATATAGCCTCGCTTACATGTTGGTCCCCGTGTATTACAGATGAAAATGGAGGCTGAATACACCATTCATATTAAGCCGTTATGCGCAAACTATGACTTAAACAGCTGATTTTAAAAACATTAAAACAGTATGTGTTGTATGTTGTATATAACACACGTTTTAAGTAAGAGAATAAACAACAAAGTAACTGAGGGGGAAAAAAACACCGCGTTTCTTTATTGAACTTGGCATTGATCAAGTTCCTGCCATGTTTTGCTTTCGCTGCAATCGGGCGCCCTCTAGTGTTAATAACGAAACCTGCACTATTTTACAAAAAATTAATACATTTTCCGTTGAGCCACGAGCCTAATGCTCAGTTCAGTTATTTGCGATTAATTCTGTTCTACGGGGAGATGCCCCGCAGGCAGAATAACACATTTCCAATCTGATTGGTTTACTATAGAAAGGAGGCGGGGATTTGTTTCAATGACATTTCTCCAATTGATTGGTTTACATTTGGAGGCGGGGTTATTTTTGACTTTGGACCGTTGAAAGAACTGATTTGGAGGGAGTTATTTATTCATTTATATTAACTTATAAACTTCGATTTAGAAAGCTTTGTAAGAGGTGTTCCTTAAAAACACTCTGGGGAGTTCGTGCTGAGTTGCTTGCTATTTTAACAAAACGTGCATGCATACTTTTACAGTGTTAATTAAGTAATCTTATTTGTAAGCTTTATTTTTTAACATCTTCGTTTTCAGAGATTTACCTATATTTATAAAGCATTTATTTAAGCTCCTCTCATATTAATTAAGCAACATTTTCCAACATGCAGCCCCAATTGTATTAATAAGGAAGGTATCGTTTTACTTAATTTAGGCTAGTAATAGAGTATCTGGTTTTTCTATAGAATATTCTTATTTTGAGTATTATTCAAAGAGCTATGTTTCAAAATTGCATCCTACATTTTCACAATGTCACACTATTTTGCTATTATTTACTGCATGACCAAACATAAAGATATGCATGCGTTTGCAAGAATGAAGTTCACAAAAGTTCACAATAATAGTAGGCCGTCTATAATTATGTAGCCTACAGGTATGGAATAATTCATATTTATGTGTTGTTAAAATAGCAAGTAAAACTTTGCAAGTTTAAGCAAATTAAGTTTGTTATTATTATTATTATTATTATTATTATTATTATTATTATTATTATTATTATAAATGTAAACCAATCATTGGAGAAATGTCATTGAAACAAAACCCCGCCTCCTTTCCATAGTAAACCAATCACTGGAGATGTGTTATCGTGCGGGGTAGATCTGCCCCAAGAACAAAATTCATCGCAAATAACTAAACTGGGCTAAACTACAGCGCTTACACATTATATATATATATATATATATATATATATATATATATATATATATATATATATATATATATATAATATAAAATAATGATTTAAAAGCTACACTTACTCGTCATTTTATTGTTTTGGATATTCTGCAGGTGCTTCACGGTCATTTCAAGGATATCAGCTTTTTCCAGCTTTGATTGCTGTTAAGACAAGGAGAGCATTTTAAAATCAACGTCACAAACCACAATACTGTTCTGTTTATTTTTTGGAGAGAGAGAGAGAGAGAGAGAGAGAGAGAGAGAGAGAGAGAGAGAGAGAGAGAGAGAGAGAGAGAGAAACAAAACACGCAACAGAACCAGCTACTTACATCAAGACGAAAGGCGCCAACTACCGCTTCTTTGAGCTGGTCCAAGCAAGTGTTGATCCTTTCACGTCTTTTTCTTTCAACCAGCGGCTTTCTCAGCTAGAAACAGAAAATAAACATAAACGCAATTGCTTTGAAATAAATATATTTTAATTGATTGTTAGTATTATTTGTTTGTTTGTGTGTTTGTTTGTTTGTTTGCTGTTTTCTCTTGTTAAAATGATTATATTTGATTTCCCGTGTCAAAGAAAACGTGTTTTCTGGTCGAAAGCCCCTACCTTTCTCTGTTCTTTAGAACTAGAAACGCTGTCCACGTTGCTGTGTCCCATCGTGGTGGCGGTCATTTCCTTCAGTATGCTTTGCAATTATCAAAGCCGAATGTCTTTTTTTTCAGTTAGATCTTTCTCGTTTGAAATGTGGTGTATCTATGCGGCCTCCGCAGTCCGCAGCCTCGCTATTTATACTCACGAATTAGCATGTGAATAAGAGCCCTCTGGCTGAATTATTTTCCCACACACGGGGTCGATCCCACAGGCTCCCGCCCATTAATCAGGGCTGACAGGTCACTGCTCACTTTCAATAGCCAACTTGCCCGCCCAAAGAGGCGACAGATGTCCACCCTAGAACCCTTTACCATGGTGAAACCCTCTACCCTCCAGTATAAAAAACAAACAAAAAAAAAACGGTTGTTCGAATCTTATTTTTTTTTTTTGAAGTTCCCAGGGAGTAACACGAGTCTGTAATTACTTCGATTACACCTGGGATTTGATTCTAATGAACTGACGACATTGTACCTACAATACACGAAATCTATACACCCGCAGGCACTGAATGAAAACCAGGTTGCCATTGTTTATCACCCTTCCTGCTGGTTTTTAAGTCACTTCACCAGTTCTTTAGAGCCGCATCGTTGTCACGGATAGTTTGTAACGTCTCCCGCCTTAAAGGGGTGCCAGTAAGCGCTTTGAGCCCGTTCTCTTTCCTCTTGTGAGGGTTTGGGGCTCACAAACAGCTTTCGCTCAGTGAGTTCAATTTGCGATATAACCCCCTACAAATAAAAATGAAAATGCTTCTTCCTGGTATGCAGTCACTTCCTGTGTGGTTGGTCATATGGCCAGATTGCTGCTTCATCATTTGAGTGAATCTGCCCTACAGCACAGGAAGTACCAGGAAGCAGCTGCGTTTACTTTTATAGTTTTGTCTTTGAAATATCTGCATGTCCTAGAAGTATGAAATGCAAGATTAAAGGGTGACGCTTTACAATAAGTGTCTCTAATTACTGTGTATTTACATAGGAGTTACTTAGAAAAATGCATGTGGACTTACACGTAATTACCATGTTATTATGCACAGTTACAATGTACTTAATGTGTAAATCTTTTTACACAATCGTATCAGAATGGGGATAGGGTTCGGGTTATATCGCGCTATATATGAGTGTGTCTCTTCGATGTTTAGCCCATCCACGTGAATTACACCCCTTCAGAAACTAATCATCCTTATCAGGTCCTTCCTAACACGTGTTGATTCAATACCGTAGCCACAATTCCGCGAGTGTTATTCCCAGCATTCCGACGATGAAAACATACATTTTGCATCCATCCATCCATAATGGATACATACATAAATGCACACAGTAAATATGCTAATGCTGTCTCTGTTTGCCTCTCAAGCATTTGCATAACCATCTGACTTTTATAAAAGGACCACCGTTAACATCTGTTATGAACTATTAAAAAGAAAGAAAGAAAGAAAGAAAGAAAGAAAGAAAGAAAGAAAGGAAACAAGTCCGGTAAGTTGAAGAAAGTGCGGCAGATGTCGATGGATTCTCGTGGGCAGATGTCCTTCTCCCCCAATAGTTTCTTTAGGAATTCACGACCACAGCTCTGTTTGACCGAAGACACGCGACTGCCAGGCGAATGCTGGAACGTGGGAAACTGCACGAAACAATGGGCTTTATTCAGACAAATCTAATAACCGTGAAGTGTAATAACCCCGCGGACAAATGAACAGCGAGCCTGCTAGAAGCACCCCGCGTTTAACCCCCAAATGGCCCTGGGTAAGGGAAGGGAGGGGCGGTAGCATTTCATCCCAAGGCAGGTGCAAGCGACCCAAAGCTTTTTCTGTGCAAGGAATATAACCCCGGTACACAATGATATTTTAATGATATACAGATATTTCCAATGACAATGCCATTTCAATTGGTGGCATTTAACCATACATGCTGTATTGTAGATATCATAGAGTCTATTGAGTATGCCAAGCTATAATAATATGCTGTCTGTATGATAACCCTTATATGCCTTGACTTCAGTTCTTACAACAACAACAACATTATTATTATGTGTTTAAAACACGTTTTAGATGTTATAAAAACAACTCTCACGATCATTTGTTTCACGTTATTTATATTATTCTTACAATTGATATGTTACTTTTATTAAAACAAATAATCATACAATGTATGAGGTAATGAGGTAAACCGAAAGTATTCATTTAACTAAAACCGTTACGAAGAAAACCAGAAAATGCTATCCCATGTATATGTGCGGTCTCCGGCGCGGGAGATACGCGCACGCAGGCTGTCTTTATTTACCTAAGTTCCTTTCTAAATAGTTTTTTTTTCCACCGCATTAGTGTGGATAATAGGGCCACTATTACTAAACAGCATATGGAGGGCAGAGCGCTGCTTTGCAAGTGAATGAGATCCACGGGGCACGTGTCCATTGTTGGGGATGTGTTTGGAAATGGTGGGCAGGTCCTGAACTTACACATTCCACAGCTTAAAAGTACATGCACTTCATACGTACTGTACAAGTGTTGGCTCCTATTAGGAAGAACGATGTGGGGTTATTTTGCCGTATGCGTTAAAGCATACCGTGTACTGCGCTTGCCCGGGCATGCGCAAATGATTTTAGTTCAGAAAACAAGGAAACGCCCATCTGAAACGGGTACGATGTACTGAGTTTGGCCCTTAAAGTTCTTTTTAATATAATTTATTTTCACAATTCAGCAGATTTATGTAACTGATAAGCAACGCATTGGGTTTTCTAAAATTGTAAAGATATACGTTTCTGTGGATGAGCTGCAGTTTGTCTTGTTTGTATAGTGATTTGTGCAGCAGTCAATCACAGCTTTGACAGCTTACTATTTTCTGGCGTTAAACGGGGACACCTACCACATTCTAACAACCACTTTCTGACCCTACAACAATTTAACGTACTGCAACTAAAAACATAGGCCTACAATATGCAAGTTCATGAAGTTCATTGGTTAATAGAAAACATACATCCAAATGTATACTTGCAATTATAAGTAAGCCTGACTATGAAATAATAATAATAATAATAATAATAATAATAATAATAATAATTTTCTAAACACTACATAATCGCAGCACTTGCATAAATGACCGATTATTGATCATTAATCATATTATATAACGCATCCAGGACAGGCTTAAGCACATGTATTAAAAACCAACCAACAAACCAACAAAAAATCCTCTTTAAGAAGTTTGTGAAGCCACACGGAACGGCTGACCCCAAATGGGGATTTATGCGCAGAAGGCAGGCATGCGAGTACTGGCAGGTGGCCGGCTGCATCTGCGAGCCTTTTGTAGAGGAAATCTGTCATTGAGTGCTAAATACCTGTAAATCAGGATTTGCAAAAGAGAAAACTCTTTGGAGCCTCTCTGATGTATTTGCTCCTGAGTGAGGGGGGGTGTATTTGAAGCACTGAAGGCTTTGCTGCATGCAGATCTCTGGGGATGCCAGCAAGAGGGAGGAAGGACAATGCAACAAATATTATTAATAATAATAATAATAATAAAAATAATAATAATAATAATAATAATGATGACTTTTATTTATATAGTGCTTTTCATTGCAGGAATCACAAAGCGCTTAACAGAGGAAGAAAAAATAGAAAAATACATGTAAAACAATAAGCACAATTACAAAAAAGCCAATTGATAAAAATATGTCTTGAGTCCAGATTTAATACACGCCCCTGAAATATGATGGGCCAAGGTCATGCAAAGCCTTAACGTCAGCATCAGGATCTTGTAGTTTATTCTGAATTTTACTGCTAGCCAATGTAATGATGCCAGGATTGGCGATATATGCTCCTTGATCTTGATAAAAATTACAAGACACCTGGCCACGCGACCCTCACGCTCTCTGACCTTTGCCCCAAACATTGTATTTATTATTTGTTTTTGGATAATTGGGCGCGTTCTGATTTTCCTTGCTTTGGAATGGGAGAGGAGAGGGGCTTAAAGCCTGGAAAAATAATAACGCCGAATTGCCCTTAAAAGGCTGGTGTGGAGGTCTGGCTTAGAAATGAAAATGCATTCTTTGTTATCTGACTACTTTATGCAAAATGTCCAATTGTTTTACCCAGATAGTCTTTCCGTTACCGAACAATGCATTGCAAAGCGTGTTTCATTTTGGGGCTTTTATACTGTATAACCAAATGGTTAAACCTTCTGCTATTTAAACAGGACTGGAGCAGTAAAGAAACTGATTTTAGACACAATGCTGGGTTTATCTTGATAACGTGTTACATTCCATTTTCAGCATTACATTATCCATCCACAAGACCATTACATTAGACAGTCTGCAGTTTTGTTGGAAAACAGTAGGTTTTAATCTAGCTGAAACAATTGCATGCATCATTTACATTGGATTTCATCAGAGATTTAAGCAAAGGAAGGCTGGAGGTGTTTTTTTTAATTTTTTTTTTTAATTTAATGCCATTCCAAGCTAAGGCTGTTCTATGCTTAAAGGAGATTCTTACCCAGTCTAGCTATTCCATCGCTACCCTGTGCCTTAAATAGATGATAATATTATGCATGCCTTCAGACAGTGTCAAAAAGTCAAGGCTGTCTGGTGTGAAGCTGGGCATTCCAAACCAGAATTGTTAATGCAACCCCCCTTGCTTTTTATTTAAATTAGTTATTAATCAAATTACATTTTCATTTCAAATGTTTAATCATTCGAGCGGCTCTTATTACAATTACTCAAATAGTGTGTTTAATTAATGTGATATGCACCCTGTCTAAAGGTATTTTAACATTCATTGAGAAGCTGCTGTCTAATTCGGCTATATTTTCAAATCTTTTCCTCCAGTCTTTAATAGGAGTTCATTAAAGACTGGACTAAACCCTTTGTATTTTAACATAGACACGTGTCACACAGGATCAATCAGAAAAGTGTCTGTGTAGTTGCAAGAGATCTAGTGAACAGGTACTCTGTCCAGGGATATGTGATTCACGAGATGGTGCTGGCATCTGGTAACAACAGCTCTGCACAGCTGTTTGTGAACTCATGTCACAGCACCTTAGCACAGGGTCTGCTGAATTGAACTGAACACACTATACAGGGAATTGCAATACGAAACCCTTAGAATAAAGTGTAAGAGAAGGTAGCTGCACTGTAACTGCTCATTATAGAGATATTTAGAGCTATATCTATTTCCTTATTAAATACCTCATATCTTCTGACTTATTTTTGTAAAAACTGTATAGGAATTTTAGCAGTGCAGAGATGCCAGATGTTAGATGAAATAATTATCGTTCCTGAGATTGTTGTTTTTTTTCTTTTTTCTTGTGGATGAGTTGTATTGCAGTGGGAGTTCAAGGGATGGACGCAACTGAAAGTTTCTAAACACAATCAGAAACCCTTTTATTAATGGCAGCGCAAAGGGGCTTGAAAGAAAGAACAGTATGGTAATGTTGAGAAGCCATCTGGCTAATCAGGGAGGCTCACAAGCACTACTCATAACTTCCAACTGGTCATATAAAGGGAACCGCAGCCTTACAATGTCTTAATTTGTCAGATAACTGTTTAAGCACAGTGTGCATTTGTTTTAATATAAAGCAGAATGTGTTGCTGCAATGCTTTTAATATATTCCAACAGTTAAACTCATACACCCTTTTACAAATATTTAAAACATATTTATATATGGAAATATGTCCATAAACCTGAGACCACTTATATGTTTTTTTCATAGTGCAATAGGGACAAAGATTTTTAAATTCTGCCCACTTCTTTAGTACCATCTGGCCACGTGCCTCTCTGCATTTGAATTAGCGTGGGAATGGCCACACAACAAAGAGCCTTTTCACCATCCATTTCTTTCACTTCTACAGCCTGACCAGATTTAGGTTTCTAATTGGGATGAATATGATCGCCACGCTGGGCTGCTTTTCTCTTGAGCAGACAGCAAGCCTGGGCTAAGTTAATTACTGGGTGGTGTGGTAAACACTGCTCTGGACTTTGAAGGTGAACTAGTTGTGTAGCGAAAAAAAGAAGACAACTGAACTCTCTACAGTTTATTATTTCCTTCCATCTGCTGATGAATGTGCCCTTATAAAAGTTTACCACAATAAATGTGCAGTCTTTTTGTAGTTTTCCTAAGCTTTTCCTATGGTTATACTATGCATAGTTTACCATGGTTTGCCCTATTTTTTTTAAAAAAAAATTAGCTTTATCATGCCCTACAACAAAAAGGAATGCTGCTTGGTAATGAAAAGCACTCTCTGATCCATGATAGCGGAGCAGTGGGCGTCCTGTGAGAGTTGCTCCATTGAGAGATTCAGCACCAGCACGTTCTTAACCCTGTGGGTCTGCAGTACATTCTGGAAACTTTGATTTTCTAAAATAAAGCCTTGTGATACTTCCAGGCAATGTGGATAGTACATCTGCTTTCACTGGAGTACCGTTGTGTCCTTACTGTTTGTGAATTGACTTTTCCTTGGTTTTCAGTCTGGGTCCCTTAAATCCCTTTCTATTATTTAAAAAAAAAAAAACCTAACTGTAAAAAAACACAAAGTACACTATCCTGGTGTAACTGAATGGAAATACCCAATACAAAGACTGTACCACAGTGTATTTAAATGAGCTCCTTTTCAAAGCAAAGCCTAAAAGGTTTTGGGTTATATGCAGATTATGATGTTCTTCCCTAAGCTGTCCCTAGTGATGTCTGTAAACCAATAGATGTCTTTTCTGCTCACGTGAGGTTTAAAGACCCCAGTTGCTGTTGATTCTTTCCCAGTGTAACGCTGATTGTGTTTGATATGTCAAATCTGTAAAACAATACTTGAAAAACAAAAGAGCTGACATCCACAAAAGACAGGCAAAGACCCTTTGTAATGTACTCCACGCATACTGTATCCACCCTGCTTAATTACTGCCAAGTACATACTATATATATATATATATATATATATATATATATATACATATCAATTGATCATCAATTTGTATGGCAACAGTGTAAACAATTGACATATGTATTTATGTTCATATAATTGTGTAAATACGTGTTTAATTAAACTTGGCCCCTAAAAACGATTTTCAAATATATATATATATATTTTATAAGCCTGTGTGGTATGTCAGTACAAAATCTTCACGGCACTGCAGCGAGTAGAATAACAGTATCACGGGCTATTTAAAAGAACCCAGATGTCTTTACAAGCGGATGAAGGTTCAATGAAAACGCCCTAATGTAGTAGCTGCACTCTCATCACAGCACAAGTTCAGCACCGCGGCGTGTGCGACACCCTTCCGTCTAGCGACATCTTGCGGTAGTTACAATGTACAACACACTTTTGTAGGTTTTTTCGGCATACATATTTAGGTCGTGTTTTTCATGGTATGCAATGTATTAAATGGTTTGCATTTACTACAGCTTGTTGTTTTTGCAGCTTATTATCACTATTTATTCTGATTGCTGATTGACTGAATGAAAAAGAAACAACACACACAGCAATTCAGAAGATAGAGAAAATGACGCCTGCTCCCCCTTGCGTAAGTAAACAAGAACTACAATATACAGTTCAGTACATCGATTGATCGTTTAAAAATGGTTAGTTCAGTGAATGATACTAGAAAACATTGTTTGCAGAAATATACTCTATACAGTACAGCTTTAGTGATTTACATCGTCTTTATACATAATCGTTCATGTGTGTCATGTAGGCATGCAACTGCAAATGCTAGAAGTCTGACTATCTGCATGCGAGTCAGTCTTTTGCAGTCGTTTTAAAATCCAGAGGGTTAGGGTAAGGGCTGTGCGCAATGTTGTTGCTGTGAGAGCGTGGGACTCTAAGCGGCAGTAGAGAGCAAACAAACGTGCCTGCTTGATCATTAACACAGCGGAAATCGACGCAGCACTCGCTTTGACAATTCGGACACTTTCTGAGCAAGAGAGATAGAACAAAAAAATACTACTATACGCACGGAGAGACAAGAAAACAATACAGAACCAGGAGGTTTCTAATCAGGTGGGTTTGCATTACGTATTTACCATTCTAGAGTATCCAGGGAAAATAACAGGGCCGGTAGTGTTGATAAGGGCTCGTTAGACTTATATTTACTATCTTACAAACAGAAAGAGCGAAGTTTTCTTTTTTTTTTCTTCTTCTGCTGCAGGTTCATAGTCCTGACAAGGCTGTTATCATCTCAGAAAAGATCGAATTGTACGTGTAGATACAAAAAAAAAAGCTGTTATTTGTATGTCTGGCTTGTATTACGAAAAAAAAAAAAAAAGCGAATGCCATTTCATAACGTGGAACTAAAGTACAAAGTGTCCTGAAATGTAGGTTCTGTTGAGAGGAGATTCAAATAACCCGATGCGGTGGGAATTTTTTCCCCAGATATTTTAATTTAGGGCCCGGTTCCGCGAGGCCTACTGTTCATCAGTGTTGCACCAAAGCAGACAGTTTTGCGGTTTCCATCTCGGTGATCACATATACAAACACAAAGCTTTCAGTATTTTGGTCGCAGTATATTAAACGATAGCTGCAGTCGTAAATTGAGTTTTTTTTTTTTTTTTTTTAAACCAAGTTATTTACAGCAATAGACACCCACGCTGACTCTACTGAATATAGTCCCATTGATGGCTCCGCCTTTTATTTGATGGGTGAGTGCCCGGTTTTTCTGTTTTGTTTTAATTTTAAAATAGCTACTATTTAAAACAAAAAAAACTCGTCGTGGCTTGTAAATTATGCCCCAGTACACTGCGCTATTCGTGTATACAGATGTAGTGAAATTCAATACACATGTAGTGATACAATGGTGTATGGTGGAGGAACACGTACAGTAACCAGTTTTAATCTGACTTTTTTTTTTAACTGCGGCTATACTGCATTTGTATCACAACTGTAAAGTAGCCAATATGCTACTCGTACTAGTAACTGCGATGTCATAGAAAATAGTAGTTTATGGTTACCTAATAAGACTCCTATATTGCTCGTAAGTTATGTTATTAAAGTTTCTGGGATGAAAATGTTCACCTGATAAATATATTAATATTGTCTGGACCGATATGTTTTTTAAACAGAAGACTATGTTGATACACGGTATGTGGTAAATGCCTTATCTGGAATATACACTTAAAACCAAGTTTGATGTTGCAGGGATTTCAGAATTTGAAGTTGGTTTGTAGCTCTGTCTTTCCACGAATGAAGACTGGGTTTTTACAACAGTGCAAAGACCATTCTAGGTGCACACACTGTGCAGTTCAGACCAGACTAGTCAATATGGATTTGTGGTCATTTAAGGACAGGGCTGTTGGAAAAGAATTATTTACTCTGTTAGATGTGTTGTTTTACCTTTACTGCTGTTCCAAAAGTTGCTGCTAGTTTTTGGTAGTAGGTTCTTTACAGTAAATATAATTGATTGGCATGGTTATTGGTTTATGTGTCGGCTAGATTGAAAAAAGTAATTACTTTCTTGATTTTAAGATTTTTTTAATTGCTTTCAAATAGTTTTGTTTTATGCACAGGGCATACACGCATCATTTCATTAGTAGCAAGTTTCTTTGATATGCTGAAGATGTGGTGTTACCTGGAAGAGCCGGGTAGGCAAAAGTTGACATGGCTGGCTAATATTATAGGGACAGTATGTGTTTCAAAGTCAAACTCCTTCATTATGGACTGCGTGAACAAAGTAAAACTTTAAACAACAAACAGCTAATGTATGACTAAGGTTGGTGAAGCGAGGCCTAAGGAACTCCATGTGCTTCAAGTGTCCCAGAATAGAATAGTGATGTTGACCATGATTATAACAAGAAACTGGATACAGGGAAGTGGTGGATACAGGGTATGCAAAAAGCACTAAATGAAACCATGTCATTCCATGCCAACTCATCCAGTGCCGTTGGCTGCCCTTCTCCAGATTTTTATTTTATTTATTTGTTTTTTAAAATTTCCCCTTCGACATGTGAGCTTGCAAAGGTCAACCTAAAGTGAGAAAGGGACCTTGACCAGAAAAACCACCCGGGTCGCAATTTAGATGCTACCACATTTGTATAGCACCTCGTTCTACTTGTGTTGAATAGGGCATTTCAGAATAAAATACTAGAAGCACTCTACTCACTTCTGGCAAATTGCAAGACGAGGGGTAATTGAGGTACCAATATCACAAATTCATATTTCAAGGGGGTTTAATGACCAGTGGTGGGACTTGAAACCAAATGTTTTTCACAGAATTTGGAAGACTGGTACCTAAGGGGCTTACAGCAATACTTACATTTTAGGACCCACATCCCCTTCAGGGTAAAGGGTTAGGCTGAAGTTTGAATAAAACTCGTCAGTTACCCCTCGTCTGGCAATTTGCCAGAAGCGAGTAGGATGCTCCTAGTATTTTTTTCTTCTGAAAAGCCCTATTCATTACAAGTAGAACGAGGTGCTACACATGATGGTAGCATCTAAATTGCACCCAGAGGGAATTTTTAATGGTCAAGGTCCCTTTCTCACTTTAGGTTGACCTTTGCAAGGTCATAGGTTGAAGGGGACATTTAAAAAAAAAAATGGCTAATTTCTGAACTCAGCATGTCAGAAAACCCCCAGGTGAATTTTTCTAGGAAAATCCTGAGACGGACGGGCAATGAAATGTCCTTTTTCTGGTTGAGTTGGCGTGAAATGACCCAATATTGATCCTTCACCTGAAGAGAACAGCAAATAACATTTCTAGTAATAAGCCAATGTTACATTACAAAGAAGAGGAGAAACAAGGATAAATTCTAGAAGAGTTCAGAGCCAACGCCCTGTACGGTTGACGGCCACTTTTGATTTAAATATACCTGAAAATGCCTTTGGCTCTTCCAGGGGCCCTGCACATGCATCGATATGTACTAAGGTCTAGCGATTTATTATTATTATTTATTTGATTTTAAATAACTTGGGTCATATTTTCATGCACAGAACACTGTATTGATATTTTGGTTTTGCAATGTGTCCTTGTTACTTTCAAAAATGCTAGCTAGACTGCTTACACCCTCCCAGGGCTGTAGGAATCTCACTCGCTCAATGTGTTCCTGCAGCCCACTGGCTATACTTTGTGCCTATGTGCACACTCGAATGTGCTTTGGCATCTTGCAGGTACGCCAGGATTTGTTTATTAATATCTACATTTATCTCAGAAAATGAAAGAACAGGGATTTAATTAACAGCGTGAAAAGTATTAATGAAAAATGCTGTATGGCAAAAAGCTTTTAAAAAGAGTTTAAGTGTTCTTTGCGTATGCATGGGAACTCACAATGGAGGAGAAATCTGCAGCAGGGACAAAGGGGTGTGTGAACGAGTTCAAAGGTTAGCAACAACGGCAGTCTATCTTCCTGCTAGTGCCAGTAATTAACTGCTTAAGGAATTGCTAACAGCAGAGAGCCTCAAACGTGTGAATTGGCTGTGGAGAGGGGGATATGAACAAAAAAAAGATGTGAGCAGAGTAATATGCTAATTAAAAGGGATGAATGCGTTTTTCAGTCCAGTTTGAAAGGATTGGTTAGTGTGGTCTTTTTTTTTTTCGTTCCGAAAATCAAATGTTTCTTCTGCTAGACAGATGACTGTAAACGGTTCACTGTGCTGTTTTAAAGTTAGATCAGCAAATTAAAATAGAAGTTCAAAGTTTGACAGTTTTAAAAAGGTCTTGGAATGTGCTGTAAAATTAAAGGAAGACATACCAAGATATGTGGCTTTCCATTGCAGCGTAACTCTCACAGAAGTTGGTGTTTTTGAAATTATGTGAAAGAAAGGTTGTGAGTTAGAAGCATCATGATGCTTTACTATCTGGCATAACCAAACACAGGCTCTAGTGAGCTCCTGGCTTTTTGAATAAGGCTGCAATATCAGCTGTTTCTATAGAATGCCTTTTTATTCTAAATGGTGTGATTGGAGTGAAATATGTTTCCCATGTACTGTACCAGACAGGATGTGTTCCCACACGTATTGAATGCAGAGGCACCGCAAACACCTGTCAAACATTTTGGAATTTGCACAGCAAGTCAGTGCTTGCCTTTTAAACCTGTGCCTGCAGCTGTTCTGCACCTTTCCAGAGAGCACTGTGCATTTTGTATTTGTTAGCTGAGATCAATAGATTTATCTGATAGTACATTTGTTTTATGAAAAACACTTGCTGTACTACTCTATGAAAAAGCAACACATTGCATTTTGACATTAAAAAGCATCTGTTATCACACACTGCTTCTGTGGCCATGCTAATGACTCATCTTGGTGGACCTTTCTTTATCACGTTCTGTGCTTGTACTTCAATAGTGCACACAAGGACAGAGAGGATGATAAATGTGAACAAAGACATACTTGCATCAAAAATGAGCACAAGCTGAAAATGGATTATAAGCATAATAAAGCGTTACACAAAGCCAGAGCACAGATATGTACAGAGGGGAACCTGTTGTAAATCAAATTAATTTGGTTCCATTTCAGAAATTTGTAAAGTCATGAATGGAATAAATCAAAGTTGATACCCATTACAAAATTTGCTGTAGCTGTCCGCATTTTTTAGTTATGTTGTTGATGCCGGTATGTATGGGTTTTTGAGTTGAAGCACAAAAATGCATTCCAGTTACTGTAAACCAGTCAAAACTTTTTGACTGCTTGTACTGGGTAATTGTAACCCTTGGTTTGTATTTTTTTCAGGTGGATAGAGTGCTGTTCAATAGAGAGGCCCAACTGAAGCAGCAGCCATGCCATTCCCCTTTGGCAAGTCCCACAAGTCTCCTGCAGACATTGTGAAAAACCTGAAAGACAGCATGGCAGTACTAGAAAAACAAGACATCTCGGATAAAAAGGCAGAAAAGGTACCATAACCTTATGGGTTTTATATATATAAAATCTCTATATCTATATGATCTATATATATCTTTTTTTTAGCTACGGTATGTCTTAAATGGGTTTTTAGTGTTTATACAGTACAGTTGATTGACTGTACTGCATGTTTGGCCACACAGATGAGACACTGCAGTGTATAATAATGTACGTAACTGCACTCTATGCCAGATACCCCTTTATCTTGCTTGTCACGCTCACAGCATGCTTCATGTCTAAAGATCTTTCAGATGCTGGATGAATCAGCTATGCCCGTCCCAATGGCTACGTACTGTTCTTGAAAGGTGACATTTCTGAAGTACAGTCTGCTATATGGTATAACTAGATGTGGCTTTTTTTTCCAGTGTACGCAAAGGACCTGATTACTTCTTTCATTATTATATTAACCACCTTTTTTTTTTTTTTTTAACGGTTCATAGCTGTATTAATGCAGGATTATGTTCCAGTGAATCCATAGGACACAGCCCTCAGTGTTTATAAAGATGGGTCATGTGATTTGTAACTTCTTTGTTTGCACCTCTCAAGTCATACAAATCAAGTGCACAATAATATGTCTAGAAACATGTACTTGGTTTAAATCTGATGTTTCTCTGTTTATAGCAATATTGTAACTGAAAACAGCATGTTTGTGTTTGGTTGCACATACAGTAGCTTTTTAAACGTTGTTTAACTTCAGAGCCTTTCTGTTTGATTTAAGATAACTAGAACTGTTGTCCGTTCTTCTAGAAATTAAATTTCCTTTGCATGACTCTTTAATTCCGTTAATTCAAGCAAAAAGATCCTTGTCGGCAATTAAGTGGACAGGAGAATATTTCGTTTAAGTTCAGTTCTTTCAAAAACAAAATCCTCTGAAGTGCTTCTGCCCTGGTCAGACGTCAAACTTTTTAGTATCAATCACGCTGCTGTAAAGTGCTATCCTGGATCATGAGCATTTTAGTGACACTTTTTGTGAACATACAATAAGCAATGTACTGAACAGTGGGAGAATTAGCTATTAGCTCCGACATTCAAGTTCCCACAATTAAAGCTGTTTTGTAGTAATTGCTTTGGCCTGACTATTTAACTTAAGTGAACATTTAAGTAAGTTACTTTGAGACAGCAGTTTCTTGTAATGTGGCGCTGACCTTATTCTTTCTTGATTACGCCCAGCTATACATTTGTAGAGGTTTCTCGTCATGGGTGCATTGCAAGACATAATTACAAGACTTGGACTCAAATTGTGGAACCTGAAAAGGTTAAGCATTTGTGTATTGTTGTAATGTTTGGTTACAGATACTGTGAGCTGAGTATGTAGACATTGACCATTGCCTCATGAGAGGCATTTTAGGCTGATGGGTAATTGGCTAGCCTTTTGGCTTACTGTTTGGTTGTGGTTTGTTAATTACTTTTTCTTTCTTTTTCAAACAGGCAGTTATATTGCATGCAACATACAGTACCATGTAGCTTTTGCTGTGTGTGCTGAGGCAGCAGCTGAAAGAATGCCAGCGGTCCTCGTTGTGCTTTCGTTGCATTGTTGAAAGGATGGGAACTAACCTCTTTCTTGCCTTACTCTTTTACCGTGTTTTCCTTGCAGTCCATTGGAGGTTTGCATTGTTCTCAAGCCCCTCACGCTTTACAAAATGGTGCCCCTGTGCGCCTTGCCACAAGGCGCAATTCCTCTCCGCGCTGTGCGGAGGAATTGCAGTGCGAGGACAAAACGAATGTTGCTATGAGGCTGCCATGGGCCAAGAGACTCTCCTTAACGGGGAGAGAGAAGATGGATAAAACAGCACTTCTATCAGTTAATGTTTATTTAGTTTCTCATCACCCCCTCACACAGACACAGTGATTTACACTTACCCAGGGGTAGAAAGGACACCTGGGGTGGATTTATTAACCTGAAAAGACTTTGCACTGGGCAATCAAACCAATCAATAGGGTTCACATTGGTAATACTTTGACTTTTATTAAAAGCAATCTCAAAGGAAGGATTCTAATGCTGTGAAAAAAAGAGGTCAATGCTGTGCATCTCAGTTGAAAAGTACACTATCCTAAGGTTTCACAGACTCAGATTAACCCTAATCTTGGGATACTTAATGTTATATTTTGGTAAGGTAGTCCAAGATTATTGTTAGCCAGGTTCGGTGACTCTACCCCTATATACAGTACACCCTTGCTATAACGGCCTTCATTATAACGAACCTTCGGCTATAACGAACCCGGCCTCTGGACAAATTAAAAAAAGATAACGCACACTGTCAACATCCCGGTCTGTACGCACGTGAAGTCAACTCTCTTGTCTTGATAAACAACGTGTGCTGTGTAACTATGCCTCTGAAATAAAAATAATTTTATGTTGCATCAAAGCTGGAAACTATATTGGTCGTTTGGGGGAAAAAAGAGGTTGTCAAAAAGCACTGTTTTTGGCTTGTTCAGCAACCATGCGACAAAGCAAAACTGATTAAAGAAAAAAACAACAACAAACAAAACTTGAGGATCTGATGAACTTTTCTTGTCAAAAGTTTCATGTCGGGTTGATTTGGAATAAAAAATCAGTTTGGGATTCTTGCATGTTGGATTAAGATTTGGTGCACTTTGAAACAATTCATGTTTTCGGAATTGTTGCTTTTTCGTTTTAATTCTGTAACGGATAGGATAAAGCAAAGGTAGAATACTGCATATGTGAGACGGACAGGTACATGTAATTCTACTTGTATTTACAATCTCATCTCATTCACTTATTCCAACAGTATCATTCATTTTGATTGTCCTTTCTGTATAACGAACCCCCGATATAACGAACAAAAGGCTTAGACCCCAACAGGTTTGTTATAGCGAGGGTGTGCTGTATTCTCTTTCACAGACCCTGATTAGCACTAGTCTATGGCAGTGGTACTCAATCCTGTCCCTCTAGATCTAGTCCAGTCCAGGTTTCTCCTCCAAGCTGGTTCTGAAATAGTTACTTTAACCTGCTAAGAGGCAATTAACTAATGTAGGACCTGGTTGGAATAAAGACCAGGACTGGAATAGATCAAGGGCCAGAATTGAATAGCACTGGTCTAGGGTAACATTAGGTCATCCTAGATTAGTGCTAATCAGAGTCTGAGTGAAATCACCCATAAAACTATTCATTTTGTAACCTACAGTAAGAAGTCCATTTAATCATTTTGATTTGTTTCAGATTGAAAATCTGTGCTGTATCTTGACATACATTGTTGAACGACTTGTAAAGTGTACTTTGGAAATGTTGCAATCGCGGATGCAAGTTTAAATTGAACAAAATCTTAAAATTCTGTTTCAGTTTGACTATTTTAGTTTAAATGTTTGTATCTTTCGTTAGGCAACAGAAGAAGTCTCAAAGAACTTGGTGGCCATGAAGGAGATCTTGTATGGCACGAACGAGAAGGAGCCTCAGACAGAAGCAGTGGCTCAGCTGGCCCAGGAGCTGTATAACAGCGGTCTCCTTAGCACACTAATAGCAGATTTGCAACTCATTGACTTTGAGGTGAGGTGAAACCCAACAGAGGAGTGGTTGGTCACAGCGTGTTTAACTAGAATAACCTGCCCATGCTGCACTTCGTTGATGCTAATTTCATTGCCAGAAAGGTTTTAGGTTGAGGTACTGGTTTGAAGTAATCTGTTTTAAACTGAAGCCAGTACACTTAAACTCTACCTTTATTGTAATTCATTATTAACCTCAAATACTTTTTTTTACTTCTACTAAAGTAACCCTACTGTTTTTTAATAATGTTTTCACAGAATGCTTGATCTACCACCTATCTTTTTTTTGTTTTTTGAGGAGTCAATGTTTTAGCAGTCTCTAGTTTTTGTTAATTTTTAAATATCTTTAAGTTCTATGTTTTAAAAAATATGTACTTATGGGAAGTCTTCCATCTGTTTATTGAGGTTTCCTCTTGTTCTAAATTTTGCAGATGCAATTTCAATATTCTTATAAAGATGTGTAAATATTCTAAGGCTACTGTGCAAACTGTATTCAGAATATAGAAGAAATTGCTGGCCGCCTTCCATCAATTTCAATGTTACATGAAATCCATTGTGGGGCATGTAGTAAAATAAATAAATGGTGTATGACCACAATGTACATGTAGCCTCTCTAGCATACCGTTTATCCAGTCATGATGAAACTTGCTAAAGACATTGTGTAGCACAATTTTATTTAGTGTTTCAGAATCTGGGGATACACAGAGACAAAGTTTCTTTTGCATTTTTACATGTGTGCATACACAGACTGTAGTTCATGGTGATTATATGACAGCTGTTCATGATGTGCCTGTGGCTATTATTGGAATGGCTTAGCAATACCAAATGTCTAAGAACAATAATATTGATAATATGTATTATAACTTTATTTTCTTCTTTGCCACAGGGTAAAAAAGATGTTGCTCAGATTTTCAACAATATTCTCAGAAGACAGATTGGCACAAGGACCCCTACGGTAGAATACATCTGCACCCAGCAGAACATACTTTTCATGTTGTTAAAAGGGTGTGTACAAATGTCTTTTGAAACTTTTCTTTTGATTTTTTTTGTTTTTTTTTTTCTTCTTTTGAGAGGCCTGTGACAAGTAATTTTTTTAAAATTGAAATTAGTAAAATAGTGTGCTTCAGTATTTTACAGTTAAAAGGACACATTTAAACGTGTAGACCTTTCCAGTTTAGTTTGTACTAATAATCATTAAATGTTTTGAAAACCTCATTTCATTAGCATAAAGGCATTTTTCAAAACGTTGCTTTTGATTTACTGTGTTCTTGTTTTCCAAATTTTATTTCCACTTTTAATTCAGTTGAAACCACAATTTCCTACCACAAGGCCACAATGTCACATCCTGTATTACAGGCCTTTTAAAAACTACATCTTCACAGTCGGAGATCATTTCTTAATCCTAATTCTAACAATTTTAGCTTGTTGAAAAGCCTCTTCTGTAACAAGTAACTGTTTACTTCAATAAATGTAAAATGAACAGAAACCGTTTTGTTTTAACAACCAGGTTTTATCTGTGTCATGGAGGGGGACGGCAGAAAACAAATGCTTTTTAAAATTCCAAGGTATACCTCCAAAAAATAGTTTATGAATAAAAAAAATAAATAAAAAAACAGGAAACTTTTGTCTTCATAATTTATAAAGGCAAGTTGTTAATTTTCAGAATTATAGAAAAGTCTCAAAAGAAATCTAGATAATAGGGAACTTCGCATAATCATACTTGACAGGCTTGTCCAGTGTTTTCATCCCCACTGGCAGAAATACATCTTCCTTTTAGTGGTTTACATTATATATGGAGAGCCACTTATCCAATTCTGAGGAAACTTGCTAAGGAATTTCTTTAGCACAAGTTAGTGTCAAAATCTGCCGGAAGATGACTGGATTTCACAAGAGACAGAGTTTTGTTGAACCTTGTTAGGACATTCTTTGGCACAAGTTATCAAGTGTATCATAATCTAGGGGTATATGGAGGTAATCATGTGTAACACCCCTTCATGTTTAAACCATGCTCTGGAGATGCCATCCTCCTTATGTAAGCATCATGGGATGCTTTTGTTTCTGTTCAACAAAAACTTTATTTTTTTTTTTTTTTATTTTGATAAAATGGTAGCTGTCTGGTCAGGAGATTTCTGTCTGCTTTTTAAAGATTATAATGCAATCCTTGTTCTGCTGTCCGATTTTTAAAAAAAAAAAAAAAAAAAAAAATTGTGAAAACTACTAGATGAACTTTACAGACTGAACAATGAAGTTGGAGATTTTTAACAGACCAAACTTATTAACTTTTTGGAACACAGCAGTGTTGCATACAGCTTCCTATTTTTATAGATGCAAGATTATGAATAATATTGTTTTGTAAGGGATCTCAGTGTATTTTTTGGTGACACTAGATTTAAACATTGCCTCACTGTTAAAATCAGTTTCATCCATGTGTAAGTAATCTCTTAAAACATTAGCAGTCCGTATGGAATTCCAACTAGATTAAAATTAATTTATTTTACTTCTGTAGTTATCCGAGTACAGTCAGTTTGGGAAATATAGCTTTTAGATGCATGAATTTTAAACCAAACATCACTGTAGCTGTTTAGTGTAATTAGTCATACAGCTATCCAGTCAATCTTAAAATGGCGTTGATTGACAAAATTTGATTCATCAGCAAAAAAGCACTTTTTTTTTTTTTTAAAATTTAATCCCATTGCCTAATCTCAGTGCGATTTGTTGTTTGTGTCCCCCTTCCCCTTCATGACTGATAAACATATCTAGAACTAGCTTGATGGCGCTCGGGTCAAGTAGAGTTCAATAATATGCCTCTTTTTGTATATTTCATATTTGTCGTCAGACAGTTCACATTGCAAATCTGGGTTTCCAGAAATACCTGTATTTAAAGTACAATATAAATAACCCTTTTTTAATTTTATTTTCTTTATTTCCACAGATATGAATCTCCTGAAATTGCTTTGAATTGTGGTATAATGCTGAGGGAATGCATCAGACACGAACCATTGGCTAAAGTCATCCTGTGCTCTGAGCAGTTCTACGATTTCTTCAGATACGTGGAATTGTCAACATTCGATATCGCGTCTGATGCGTTTGCCACATTTAAAGTAAGTTAGGGTATTTAAATACACATTCAGCTTTGTTTGGTGCAGACATTGTGTGTGTGTGTTTTAAGCCTTTTCTACGTGGTTACATATTGCAGTGCTTAGTTTTACTGAAAACATGTACCTACCCCCCCCCCCCCTCTTAAATAACTTGTGCTAAATTTTTTTTACTGGGGCTCCCGAGTGGCGCATCCAGTAAAGGCGCTCCGCGTGGAGTGCAGGATGTGCCCTATAGCCTGGACATCGCCGGTTCGAGTCTAGGCCATTTCACAGCCAACCGTGGAAGTGAGCTCCCAGGGGGCGGCACACAATTGGCCGAGGGTTCGCCCGGGGGGGGGCGGGGAGGGTTTAGGTCGGCCAGGGTGTCCTCGGCTAACCGTGTACCAGCGACCCCTGTAGTCTGGCCAGGCGCCTGCGGGCTTGCCTGTAAGCTACCTGAGCTGCGTTGTCCTCTGACGCTGAGTCTAAAGTGTGAAAAAAAGCGGTCGGCTGAAAGGCACACGCTTCAGAGTACAGCGTGTGTTCGTCTTCGCCGCTCCCAAGTCAGCGCCGGGGTGCTGTGGATGAGCTGAGCCTAAAAAAAATAATTGGCCATTCCAAATTGGGAGAAAATAATAAAAATAATTGGCAACAACTAAAAAAAGAAATTACGAATGTAATCATTTAAATACTGACATGCAATTATTATTATTATTTTTTTTTTTTTTAAGGATTTACTTACAAGACACAAGCTACTGAGTGCAGAATTCTTGGAACAACATTATGACAGAGTAAGTAGTGGAAACCAATGGAGGTTCTGACTGCTTGTGTACTTCTTTTTAACTTTATATATAATGCCAAAATATAAATGACAGATTCGTTTTCCCATTGTTGAATGTGTACTGTAATCTCTGTATGTGCAATGATGTTAAATGTATTCCTGCTTTTTTCTTCTGTTTCTTTCTTTCTCATAACAGTTCTTTAGTGAATATGAGAAACTACTCCATTCAGAAAACTACGTGACGAAAAGGCAGTCTCTGAAGGTACTTTAACCCTTTTCTTTTTCTCAAGTCTTCTGTGTGGTTGTGTGGCACTTGCCAAAGGACACACCAGTAGGCAGTGGCTGGGCTGAGATTTTAACTCTAGGATCCAGCCTGCTTTGTTTCAGTCCTTCTTCTATCCAGTAGACCACTCTGGTGTAAGATTACGTTCAAAGCACACGCCAGGCTGACACATCTCTGTGTGGAGCGGCAGTCTGTCTCTGGGGGTGAGAAAAGAATACATGTTAGCTAGCGCAAGAATGCCTATTTAGGTTTATAATTGAGGAAAGATTTTTCCTGTATAACGCTTTTTAATTAATTCAATGGATGAATAAACAAACAGGTTCGGTTGTTAAAGTTCCCATTCTTCTTGTTTTTCAGTTGCTTGGAGAGCTCCTTTTAGATCGACACAATTTCACAATTATGACCAAGTACATCAGCAAGCCAGAGAATCTGAAATTAATGATGAACCTTCTAAGAGACAAGAGTCGCAATATCCAGTTTGAGGCCTTCCATGTCTTCAAGGTACCAGTCAGCCTCTTTTGGAGAATAAAGACGGGAGCAATTAAAGTAGCCTGTTCACGTGTGTGCTTGTGTTTTAATAAATATATTAAAATTGTGTCACTAAATACAAATTGGGATGGGTTACATTTCAGATTAAGGTCAGTTTCACCTGAGGAGAATTGTTGATGCTAGATGTTTCCAGCAGTTGCTGCAATTATTTTATTTATTTAACAGCCACAAGAGGGCACCAGAACCTCACAAAAGTCCTCTGTTTGACTTGTATGACATTGTTTTAACCATGGTGGCGTAACCATTTATTCATCCAGTTGGTTTCCATGTTAACAAAAATGATAATCTTACCAAAATCCATACGGCTTTTTATGTGGATAATTTTGTTTCACTTTCCCTTCTGATTTTGTTGTTTTTACAGGTGTTTGTAGCCAATCCCAACAAGACCCAGCCCATTTTAGATATATTGCTGAAGAATCAGGCAAAACTTATTGAGTTTCTTAGCAAGTTCCAGAACGACAGGACCGAAGATGAACAATTCAATGATGAAAAGACCTACTTGGTGAAACAAATCAGGGATTTGAAGAGACCAGCCCCACAGGAAGCATAAACCTTCATTTATTAACCGAAATTACAACCGTGAAATCAGCAACTACTGTTAGATATTGAACATTAAGCACCCTTCAATTCATGAGGAGTATTCCTGCTAATCTGCTGTTCAATGAACATTATTTTCTTATGTTTTTTTGGTTCAAGATAAAACTACTGCTTTCTTGCACATTAGAACACAATGTGGACTTATTACTGAAGTATTTTGTTATTCAAGCAATGCAAAACAACTTTTTTTTTTTTTTTTTTTTTAAGTGTTTTCTAGTACATTTATTAAAGCGCACAAACAGATTATAGCGTGGGTTTGTAAAGGAAGGGTTCTGGCAGTTGAATTTGAAAGGTTGCATGCCTTTTAAAATCTGATGGTTTATCAGTGTATTTGCCCCTGCTTTCTTTTGCTGAGTGTTGAGCACACCTGTGATCTGTGCTGACCTTAATGCACGCGCATTACAGTATTAAAATAGCTACAAATGTATGCCTTGATTTAAAATTTTAAAAAGATTGTGCTTTATCGTAATTAGATGGGGAACATGCAACTACAGACTTGTTTTGTAAAAGAAAAAAAAAGTTTCTTAATGTTACAAAATGAACCTTCATGGATGTGAAACAGTCAAACAAAATGAAAAATGTGCATATGCCTTTATTGCTTTATAGAATTATTTGCAGGTGATGAGATTTGACAGTATGTAAGTTGAGCTATTTTGTTTATTTTTATTGAACACATTTTCAAAAAGTAGCGAGAGCAGTGATTTTTGCAATTCATTACAGCTGTTTACTGGTTTCCTTTGTACATAACTCCTTAGACGGCTCATTTCTGCTTAAGATATGACTTAATTTGTACAGCAGAGGAATGTTATTGTATTAGTGTGTAACTATTAACCTAATATTGAGGGTTTATTATTATTTTTTTTTTTTTTCCAAATGACTGCGCATATATGATTGAATATTTCTGCAGGTCACAATAATGCTGATTTACTTGCAAAGAAAGTGCCATCACTCCAGACAGGTTAACATTAAGAACTAAAACCTCGTCAACTGGATTCTAACGAGGCTAAAACCAGGGCCAATTGAAGAAGGTTCATTTATTCTTTTTGAGATTTTAATTGGTCTTCAGAAAAATGTCAAGTTCTGCAGTAGAAAACAATGACAGTGGTTGAGCATATTTCTTTATCGTATATCCTAAACATTTGAGACATTATAAAGATTCCAGTACAATTGTTTGTTGCCTAATTAGTAGTAAGATGCATTCATTTGAGCACTTTAGCAATAATAAGGTATTTAAAATGTCTATTCAGATATATATTCCACAGTTTTGGCTACTTTACTGTATCTAAATACACATAAAGTTCATAATGAAAATTGGCACGTTTTTACCAGTGTCAAAATCAGTGTCTTCTATATGTGTGAAGTTGTTTCTTCAGCTTTATTTAATACATTTTCTTCAATATGCTTTGTAAAATGAAGGTGCCAAAAAAAAAAAAAAATGAAATGCTGCATCCTTTAAGTACATTTTATTTGCTGCCATAAACCTTGTTGGAGAAATGTCAGTGCAACCTAGAGCAAACTTGTAGTTTTAACTTCTGAGTGCTGTTTACAGTAGAAATACAAACTACATAAAAGAAAATCACAAAAGATAATTTCCTGTTTCGTGGAACCCCACTGACATAATGTAACTGAATATAAATGAACAAAATGTGTTCATTATAAAGCCCCATGCTTTCTACCTAGAACTAGTTCCTGAAATGTGAAATAAAATGGTGCAAAAAAGAGCATTATATATATAATAAAAAATAAAATATATATATCTCCTAAGCTAAAACGAAATTATTAAATTGTAACGCTATAAAAGGCATTTCCCATTGCATATATTTATAATGCCATGTTCTGCAAATTAAAAGGGTAACTGCAGAATATTCACCAAACTGTTGTACTGGAGTCTGAAACTGACAAGAAAGAAATGTAGTTTGTATTAAAAAAAAAAGTCTGCTGTTGTGTGACCCAGCAAAAAAAAAAAAAAAAGCATTTCATGTCTATTAAGAAAATTACAATTATTGTCAAACAATCTGGCTTCCCAACCCTCCAAAAAAAAAAAAAAAAAACAATAAATTTTGAATACATTGATCATTCATTTTGTATTCTTATTTGTATTTATTTTCTGTGTTATTATTTTTCATAATAAGATAAATAAGATGTTTGTAGAGGTTTCCAGCAATATCTTAAGGCTCACGTATTATGGTCATGTGACTTTGGTTTCTGGATGATTGACAACCAGACACTTGGAGACAGTGTCTTCACATTTGGATTACAGCTGTATTCCATTTTACCCAATCAAGTTCCATTATCGGTGTTGTCCAATAAAAATGAACATTTCACTGCCTCCTCTGTTTTATACCAGTGACACACACCACACACATTTGGCACACAGTTATAATCTTATTCTTTATGATTAAGCTGGTTCTCGTGATTACAGCAGTTTTGCAACCACATTTGTTGTAATCTCAGGCTGTTTTATATTATTGTTTTAAAATATATTATTGAAAAGAGGAATGGATCATAGATACCAAAACTGTCAACCTTCCCAGAAGTATCCATGCATGAAAACAGTGCAGTACTGCATGTCCCTGGTCCTTCCGTTTCACTGGACTATCCTACTTACTCAAATTGAAACGTATTCTTTGAGGTGATGGTTCTCAGTCTATAGCAGAAAGGTGCAATTGTGGCACAAATAACTCATACCTGTTTCTGTAAATGTTTGGAACTCATTTTATTTTTAATTAAGAAAAAAACGTGTTTACACTTACTTGCACCAATGCTTTAGTTCAGTGTTGCTATTATGAATGTCTATGCTGAGCTTCATTATTGTCGGTATACTGACTGTGATTAACTTTGTAGTATGGGCATGCATTAACACTGATGACATAGTTTGTGCAGTACTTTAGCTATTTAAGGCTAACCACTCAGGTTAATGGTTTCAACAAATCCAATTAGACACTGTAGCTTTAGGAATGTATGTGGTTTCTAGCCTGGCAGGATGCTGCCAATTTGAAAATACAATTTAAAAGTAATAACCAACCAGCATTTTCTCTGTCTACCCAGATTGTAATTGCAATTGATTAAGTGCCATTTAGAGCAGTCAGACGAGAGTCTGCCTCTTAGCTGGCAGAATTTCTGATGCTAGAAAGCATTGTAAAGCTTCCACTAATTTTCCTAAATTGAAATACATTTTGCATTGTACATTTTATATGTAAAAAAAAAATGCAATTAGGGCAACATGGTAAAAATATGTATTTCAATATTAACTCATTTTCATTAAGAAATAGTTCTGTTGTCAGATTTTGTCCTACATACAGACTATATTCAGTGAAAGATGATCTTTTCATTGCTGTCATCTGAGATTGCTTCTCTTATGCCTGTGTTTGACAGAAATACAATGAGTTTTGGTTGTAAATCTCCCTCCCGACCTGTGAGGGCGCTAAGCAGTGAAAGTAGAGTTCTTTGGATGGGCTGGAAGTTGGTCAGTCTGGAAGAAGGCGAGACTCAGTTGCAAAAACATATTGACCCGGAATGGAAATGATGTAGCAGCTGCAGATAGTAGACAGCTGCACTCTACCAAGGGGTCATGCGTGATAGCATAAAAGGGGACAGAGAATCACAATCTACTCCTTTGCTTGGTTTTTTAGACACGAGAGACTGGAAGGACCGGGAGAAACCCCTAAAAACAGAAAAGTATTTTGTTTATTTTGTCACTGTTAGTAATTGTCTTTTGTTTTTGTAAATCACTAAACCACTAACATGTATCCGGAGCTGTCGCCTTGGGCCAGCACTACCCGGAACAACACTACACCACGAGCACTACTGCACGCACCCGGACTGGTGACCGTGTATTGTATTATTGTGGGGTGGATAACGTGTGTTTATTATTTGGACTACAATCCATTTATTATTGTTTCTTCTGTGCTTTACAGATTGGTGTGTATTGACTGAGGTTTATTGTTTGGTCGCCAGACCGGGAGTTATAAATAAAAGACCTCCTTTTCCAAACAGATTACAGTTTCCTGGTGTGTGATTATTTCTGCACTGTATCACCTCTGCACCTGTTTCCAATCAGCAGCCACTTTGCCACACCATGGCACGACTGTGCTTTTCTGAAGCCTGAACTGTACAAGTTCCATGCTGAACACAGCTCCGGTACTTTTACACGTTCTCACACAGAACCAGGTGTACGGCATGTGATCCACAGTGCATATGCGTGATGATTATGTTGTGTTGTCGCACTTTCTTATGCATAACATACATAACGATCATTTGAACTGGAGTTTACATTTCTGTTCATTCAATGCAGAAAACAGATTTACGCACTTTACACACACTTGGTTGAGCTCTGCTGGGTTTTCTCGGATTTCCCACATCATGCAGGTGTCACAGATTACTGGCTTGAAGACCATGTTAGTTTTTTGGGGGGTTTTTTGGAAGTTTAGTTTAGCTTCTGCAGCTGTCAACCTGCTTTCAAACTGCTTCTAACTGCTCTGTACTTTTCCACAACTGTACTTATCACACGCTGTCGCTGGGAAGACTCGTGATCTTGTTCAGCCAATCGCAGTACTTCATTTATCAAAGTCATTTTATAATATATATATATATATATATATATATATATATATATATATATATATATATTTATTTGTTTATTTAGCAGACGCCTTTATCCAAAGCGACTTACAGAGACTAGGGTGTGTGAACTCTGCATCAGCTGCAGAGTCACTTACAACGTCTCACCCGAAAGACGGAGCACAAGGAGGTTAAGTGACTTGCTCAGGGTCACACAATGAATCAGTGGCTGAGGTGGGATTTGAACCGGGGACCATGACATATGACATGGTTTATTTAGATTTCAAAAAGCTTTTAGCAAAGTCCTGCATAAAAGATTAGGGATTTGCAGTAGAGATTCAAGGAAATGCACGCACATGAATTAGGGAGTGGTTAACATGTAGAAAACAGAAAGTACTGATTAGAGGAGAAACCTCAAAATGGAGCGAGGTAACCAGTGGTGTCCTACAGGGATCAGTATTAGGTCCTCTGCTATTCCTAATCTACATTAATGATTTAGATTCTGATATAGTAAGCAAACTTGTTAAATTTGCAGACAACACAAAAAAGGAGGCGTGGCAAACACTGTTGCAGCAGCAAAGGTCATTCAAAATGATCTAGACAGCATTCAGAACTGGGCAGACACATGGCAAATCACATTTAATAGAGAAGTGTAAGGTACTGCACGCAGGCAATAAAAATGTGCATTATAAATATCATATGGGAAATACTGAAATTGAAGAAGGAATCTATGAAAAAGACCTAGGAGTTTATGTTGACTCAGAAATGTCTTCATCTAGACAATGTGGGGAAGCTATAAAAAAAAGGCCAACAAGATGCTCGCATGTGAAAAGTGTTGAATTTAAATCAAGGGAAGTAATGTTAAAACTTTACAATGCATTAGTAAGTCCTCATCTAGAATATTGTGTTCAGTTCTAAGAAGAGCGACCAGAATTATCCCAGGTTTAAAAGGCATGTCGTATGCAGACAGGCTAAAAGAATTGAATCTATTCAGTCTTGAACAAAGACTACGGTGATCTGATTCAAGCATTCAAAATCCTAAAAGGTATTGACAATGTCGACCCAGGGGACTTTTTCGACCTGAAAAAAGAAACAAGGACCAGGGGTCACAAATGGAGATTAGATAAAGAGGCATTCAGAACAGAAAATAAGAGGCACTTTTTTACACAGAGAATTGTGAGGGTATGGAACCAACTTCCGAGTAATGTTGTTGAAGCTGACACCCTGGGATCCTTCAAGAAGCTGCTTCATGAGATTCTGGGATCAATAAGCTACTAACAACCAAACGAGCAAGATGGGCCGAATGGCCTCCTCTCGTACGTTCTTATGACCGTGTGGTAATAATTGGCTTACCACACGGCTATGACATCATATAACAACTTACATCTGAAAATGGTTAATCAATTCACGTTGACTTTATCCTTTTCCCATTGAAAAATTAAAACCTACTACAAAAATAATAATAAATACATTTCCCAGTGCTGCTGGGCAATGTCCCGCCTTCCTGACCTGTATTTATCATTGATTCGCTCAGAATACATTAAACCCGTCCTAACAATGGAGTGACAGCACATTCCTACATTTCTATTGGAGACTCCGCTTGCGAGATTTAAAACGATAAAAGATACGGAGGATTTAAAACAGAATTGTGGCGAAATGTACAAAAATGCCTCCACACAAAAACCCCAGAAGAATGTGCCCGTGATCATAGGGATTTCGTTGTGGAAGACAGCAAAGGAAAGAAGCTACAACTTAAGTGTGCAAGTACTGTCGAGTTACAACTATACATATTTTGACAGAAAAAGAAAGCTCAAGCATTTTGGAAAGTAGCCGAAAACACTAATTTCATACAGTATCTCAAAAACGAAAGCCCCGAAAAAACCGATTTACATAAAACTCGAAAATAGCTAAAAAATAAGCACCGAAGAAATACCGTTAATAAAACCCAACAAACAGAAGCCCTATATATATATATACGGTATATGCAGCAGAGGCACCTACTTATTAAACTAAATATCGCCTTATAAAACTGACAAGAGAGTATGCAATGTTTAAACGCAACAGATACATCTCACCACTACCCTCCAACTTCAGAAGCATATTTAAAACAAAATTAAAATCTCTCCTGCTGACACAACCGTTGGGCTTTTAAACAAGGTCGGGTTCGATGTCAAGTGCAGTGCTTGGCTGTGTTAGATGAATCCTCCCTCAGATGTGGGAAATAATCTCTAAAATTGTACTATAAATGTCAATGTTCAATGTAATGTTTATGGCAAATAAAAAAAAAAAAATATATATATATATATATATATATATATATATATATATATATATAGAGGGACTATTTTTTCTTAGTGGAAGGATACATAATATAGTTCTTTTTTTTTCCTTAAAAAAAGCTATTTTGTGCAATTATTTTCAAGAAAAAAGTGTAGCCATTTTATAAGCAAAATAATTCCACTCTAGGGTGTGCGGTAAGACAATTCTTACCGCATTTCCTGGGTGGTTGGAGGTTTATATATATATATATATATATATATATATATATATATATATATATATATATATATATATATATATATGGTTTGCTGGAGATTTAAATTGAATTGAAATATATGCTTAGGCTCACGAAGCCTAATGTATCCACAGCCAAATGTATATGAAGTGTAAGAATTGACAGGCTGCTTCATTACAATTCCGGGATTGTTTATTATTATTATTATTATTATTATTATTATTAGAGCTCTTTATTAGCGGATGGTGAATGTGCTCTGTGTAAGTAAGACTCGCCTGTTACACACCTCACTCTGACTTGCTGATTTCTTTCTAAAATGTTCTTGACTCTTTAAGAGGGAGGGGGGGAACTTCCGGCAGATCAGCCAGGAAGCAAAACTCGGGAGAGTTTGGACAAGGAAAGGAGGGGAGTATTAGTGAAGGCTAGACCTGTATTTACCGTAGCGAAACCAAACCAAATTACCAGAACATCTAAACATTCAAACACAGAAATGGGGAAGATCACTTTTCAGCAGTCTGGTGTTTTACAGAAATCTGAGAAGGATGAAAAAGATGCGGATAAAACCGAGATACTAATACCACTTCAGCAACAGCACGTAAGACTGATACACTTCCTAATACGTACATTGGATACAAAGTGATTTGTATTATCCCGGAATATGAATTATTGTTATTATTTTCATAACAACCTCGCCAGATCTAAAGCGTTGGTTTATAGCATCATCCAAAAATAATAATTAAAAGAAAAAACCTGTAATGTAAGCGTTGTTCCATATGATGCAATGATGACAATCGCTTACCAGAAACAATACAGCAGACAGGAAAACAACTCTGTTTAATATATAAGGCGTCCGCAGAGGAGCGCCTTAGGTCATGTGATTAAAACATCGGCTACTGTCGTGGATTTATATATGTAGAACATATGTTACATATTTTCATCAGCTCGTTGACTAAACAATATGGTTTGGAGTGTAAGCGTGACTAAAGGTTAGGTTTTGTATGTTGTCTTTGCAAGAACGACGCTATTATGTAAAATGATCTTTACAGTAAATGTGAAACAGATATAGATAATAATAATAACGATAAACAACATTGTTTCTCGTGTCTTTTACAGATACTAGTTGTAACTGGACTGCTTTTTTACAGTATATTTTTGTACAGATTATATTTGTCAAATGTACTGTGTGTCACACTTTTTACATTATATTGTGCAGTGAAATTATGTTGTTTTTGTATTGGAAAATAACACATTTGGAGCTGAGGTGAGGATATAGGCTATGTGCTGTATGAATGGAAACATGTAAACCTGTGTTAAAGTATCCTGTTCTTTACATGTAGAGATCGTTTAGAAAGGCCAAAGGAGAGGGCAGGGCAAGACAGCCTTTGTGCCTGAAGTCGAAACTACATCATAGGCAATGTAAACAAACAGGAAAGACCGGCTTGTGACGAGGTACACAAGTGTAAACCATGGACGCCTGTACAAAACATGTTTTAAAGCAGATGACGTCAACCGTGCTGAAGTACAGCGCGGTAAACAGCCAGTGTGGCACGGCTGATGTCGTCAAAAGGGTTTCTCTGTGGTGAGTCATGGAATACAGAAGGCGAAACGCGCACTCTGATTGGCTGAAAGATCCTGAGCAGTTTATAAATTGCATTATCTAGGTAGTGTGGTTAGGGTACAAGTCTCCAGACATTTCTGTGGCTTTTTCCATATTCAAAAGAGTGAGTTAATAACAGCTGCAAAGAAAGATTAATGGGAGCCATTTGAACGGAGCAGGGTGATAATGTGGTTTGAAGTGAACCGTGTTAATCAATGTACACGAGCATTTAAAAATATTTTGCAATAATGCTTGGAAAAAATGTATCATAAACAGCAAGCAAAAATAATGTAGGCCAAGAAAAAGATTCACTATAGTAGATACAATACAGAACATTTGTGGGGTCCCAGCTTGCAGAAACTGCATAGGCAAGACATCCAGGACAACAAATAACCTGCTCGTACCTGCAACTGAGTTGTTTCTTGTTCGCATCATACCGTTAAAATCACTGCGTTCCTTTGAGAAAGATCTCCATCGCTTAGTTTCTCAGCTTCTGCCTCTAAAAACCCTTTCCCTGCTTCCCCGTTAGAGCACAGTTTCTCGTTCTTGCATTAAAAGCCCTATTTTCTGATGAGCACAGAACCTGTGGTGGGTGGCGTCTGTGCTCCCTGCTGTTCAGTAATTGAATGTTTTATTGCAGGAGGAGCTGTCTGTCCCGGTGCGCACCAGGAAGGCCGCTGTCAATGGGCTCTGCTGCATGACCTTTGGCTTGGTTGTGTTAATGTCAGGTCTGGTGTTGGCATCCATATATGTCTACAGATACTATTACATCAGTCAGGTAAGTGACATCCCTTAAGAATGGTCTGGGGGCACAAATTACAATTGCATGCCCCTAGTGGCCGTTCCTAATACAACCTCACTTCAAAAATTCAGCTTTTAGGAGTCTAATCAGTCTGAATGATTACGCTTTCCTGTTAGGCTACAATCCATATTTTGGATTTTTTAAATTATTTTTTTAGACACTGCAAGAGCTTGTAACTCAGGCACCATTTTTGTATTGAACATTTTAATACTATAGTGCTACTTTAGATGCTACTTTATTATTTCGTGTTGTGTTTTCACACTGGACACATTATGTAAAGCCCTTCATTTTACTGGACAAGATTTCAGGTGTTTATATATTTTTACATGCAACTTTTTATTTTAGCGTTATAACCTACACATGTGGTTTTTCATGATGTAGTTTTGCACTGGACACTGCAGTTTTAAAGTTTAATGTTTGTTTTGTGAAAAGATTTGACTAAACAGTGGACATACTGCAGCAGCTTTGAGTTGTATTTGAGTAGTCATTAAATATGTGAACTGCACTTCTGGATTCTTTAGCGTGACTGTGTGCTGTGCTCTACCTTTGAATTTTAATCAAGCCTAATTGTAAACTTAATCTCTCTACCTAATGTTAAAAATACTCCCTCTGCAATAATGCCTGTAATTTTGCCCCTGCCTGAGTCAATAAGTCTCAATTATACCAAATCGCTGTGAATGCATGCATTGTTGTGATGGCATTGGCATTGCTAAATCGTTAACGTTTAGCCACGTCAAAATAAACTGAAGTTTTAGCAGTTTAATGCATTTGATTGAAATGTTAGCCTGACTTGCTCACCTCAGTTTTGCACAGGTGGAATTCTCAGCCACACTAATAATATATGGCCCTATGGGTGAATATGACCCTGCAATATCTCGACTGTTCTGCTCTGTCTCTTCATTCCAAGCAGTTTCCCCGGGAGAACTTGTTCCAATGCAGGGTCCTGTATGAAGACTCTGTTTACGCCCCCTTCAGGGGACGGCAGGAACTGGAGGAGAGCGTGGAGATCAATCTGGAGGACAATTACGAGCAGATTAACGTCCCAGTGCCTCATTTCGGAGGAAGTGACGCAGCAGACATTATCCACGACTTCCACAGGGTGAGCAGGTGTAATGGTACCACACGTTCGCTTCAGGAGGAACTGCAAACAGCGTTCTGCCGCTTCGCTGTGCTGTTATGCATGTGTGTTATTTGAACTCTGATTCAGCACTATGGTTTGTCTACGATAGCTACATGATTCACAGCCTTGCCAGTTAACAAAATACCACATTGCTTTAACCTCTCATTATGTGGTTAAAGAAAAGGGCTTGTAACCAGGACGTCCCTGGTTCAAATCCCGGTTCACTCACTGAGTAATTGTGTGACCCTGAGCCAGTCACTTAACCTCCTTGTGCTCCGTCTTTCAGATGAGATGTTGTTGTAAGTGACTCTGCAGCTGATGCATAGTTCACACACCTGTAAGTCTCATGGATAAAGGCATCTGCTAAATGAACTAATAATAATAATAATAATAATTTGATATTTGTGTTCATGTATTCATTTGAATTCATGCTGACAGACCATGCTGTTCCCCTTTACCTTTTGCCTGTGGGAGTGCTTTGTGTTTGTTCCCATAAATTCCTGTTTCTAGTTGCATCATTGTGTTCCCTGTAGCTTGTTCTGTAGCCATACCAACATTTAGCAATTTGGTAAAATAATGTATATAATATATACATTGCCAAACATTCTTGATTGGCTAGATAAGCAACTGTATTTGTGCCGATTGCCTAACCCTTTATCTGTGTGCAACAGTACTGCACCTTGATGTCATTGCAGCTGGTCAAAGATTTGCTGAACAATTATATGTGATGGTTTTTGCAGTCACATTTGCAATATTTGTTCCACTTGCTATTGCAATCTGGCTGACGGTGAATGTAAAATATTGAGATCAAACATTTTCTAAATAACAATTAGGAAGAATAATGTAAATGAAATATTGAAACAACCAAAAACAGTTCCAGACTAATACTAAACTGCAGCTCCAGCTGATGAGCCAGTAAAAATAAAACTGCTGGAGAGAAAGCTATGATGCTCAGGTACTGGTATGATGTCCCCCATTCATTTTGCAGTATGCATTTTATTTGTCTTTCAGGGTTTGACAGCTTACTATGACATTGCATTGGACAAGTGCTACGTGATAGAACTGAATACCTCCATAGTGATGCCACCACGGAACCTCCGGGACCTGCTGATTAATGTCAGGGTAGGTTCTGAGTATGAACAGTGCCAGTGAAACATGGCCTGAGCTGTGAGCTATTCTCAGAAGGTAACAAGCACAGGAGACTGCATTACTAAAGAATATAGTGAACCAACACCAAGTCAGTATGTCCTGGTGTAAAAACAGTTTGGGTTAGGGTTAGGGTTATGGTTAGGATTAGGGCTACTTTCTCAAAGCTATTTACTATTCATTTTTCAGAAAAGGAAAAAAAAAGTACCCACTATACTGAAAATAAACAAGTTGGAAATGTAATTTGTGAGTAGAAGTTTTAGAATGAGAATTGCATTTTTTTTTTTTTGTGGCAATGCAGAGTAAATCGCTTTGAAAACTTGCCTTTGTGTATCTTTGCCTTGAGTAACATTTTCCCTAGACAGATAAAAAGAATACTGCAGTTGAATCATTTAAAAGGTGTCTTTTTTTCCAACACTAAATGAACCAGCTTGTTGTTAATATGTGTTAGTAATAGCAGTATTTGAGTTGTTATGCGTGATTCATTGTACCCTATCTGATACACTGTGTGGAAGTGCCACCCCAGCTCAACAATGAAGGTGGGATGTCTTACAAAAAAAAAAGATAATTGCAAAGGTGAGCTTGGTACAGCATTGAAACCCACACCACTGTCTTCACAGAGGGGAACCTACCTCCCTCAGACCTACATCATCCAGGAGGAGATGGTGGTGGTGGGACAGGTCCTCAGTGTCGAGCAGCTGGGGGTGTTCATTGACCGACTGTGAGGCGGGAAGGAGACCTACAGGCTGAAGCACAGGAGCAGCAGACGACGTAAGAAACACTCACTGATTAGCTTGTGCAGTCTGCTGAAACAGAACTCGGGACAGCTTCAATAAGCCCAGTTCCTGCAGACCTGTTTAATGGGACACTTTAAGTTGGGCCAATTCGGTGCTTCAGTTTTCCATTTCTTTCCACAGGCATTGACAAGCGTGAGGCACGAAACTGCCACAGCATCCGGCACCTTGAGAACACGTTTGTGGTGGAAACTCTCATCTGTGATCAGGCCTAAGGATCTTTGCAATGAATATCTCCCTGCTTGACGCCACTTCTGCACACTGTAGCCATCTCTTCTTACATGTAAAGCTGAACGTTCACTTTTTAAGTGTCAAACTGGCCCTGTTATGATGCTGTACTGTACAGCTCCAGTTTATCTTTGGTAGGTACTGAACATGCACGCCTTTCCCTGTACTCTTAAACTTGCACCGTCTATTACAAGGCTTGTATTTATACAGTGTGCAAAAATAAACCCCAGGAAATGTCACAGGACTTTTTAGACTGCCCTTTGGTTAACACAATTAGCAAAGTGTCATTCAGCGAGATGAGGTTAATATAATAACAAGCAAAGTAAAAAAAAAAAAAAAAAAAAGTGTAGAGATTACAAAAGCACTGTTTCCTGTTCAATTAACAGGTTTCTTTCTGTTTTAATGCATAGCTCAGGGATAGAAATTATACCCCCATTGCATAGCAGTTTGATGCATTCCTGATTTTACTAGGAGTTTAATCACACACCTCAGTTTGTTACCTGTACACTGTGGCTAATCAAGTTTGTAGCCGATAAAAAAAATTGAGTCTTATCTCCATCCCTGTAGCTGATGACTGAATGCATGTAAAAGTGAATCAGAACTCAGACAATCTGCTGTAAGTGGTTAGGTTGCCTTGCAAATATGTACCTGTGATTTAAAAATGACCTGTAAAACAGCTGCAATAACAATCCAGCATGCTTACAGCCAAAGTGCAGTTTTTATTTGAATATATATCTTTATAAGGAGAATACTAAACTGTCTTTGAATCCCATTGATGCTGTCACATTACTTCAGCAATGCTGTCAGTTCTTGTATAGCCAAGGGGAGAATAGCTGTACACATTCACCAGTGTTGTTTAAATTTAAGCCTTGCATCTACTTTGTAAGTCAACTAATCTTGTTCGCTGGCAAATCATACATTTTTTTTTTTTTTTTGCATGTGTTTATCTCTCCAAATCCTGCTTTCTAAATCTGTTTTATATGACCATGAAAAGCCTTGGTTCTGTATTTAACTAAAGTAATTGCTATCATAAGGGAACAAAAAAACACTGTATGTCTATAATATGGTCATCTCTTAGATTGTATATTTCGTTTGCTAGTAAGGTGTAGTTATGAATAAAGGTGAAACCACTTCACACTGTGCTTCGTTGTCTTCCTTTAAGCTGCAGCTGGGTACTGAAATGTATGTTGTGTGCATTTATATCATTTAGGGAGAATAATGGGCATCATGTGGAATAAAACAGGCATTAGAGGGAAAAAATGTCAAGGTCTTGTCATGGCCAGCTTTTTCTCCTGACCTGAGTCCAATAGAATATCTGTGGCACCAAATCGCCAGTGCCATCCACAGGAGACAACCGCGACCAGCCAACCTTCGCCAGCTGGCTGCAGCTGCACAGGAAGAGCGGCAGAACATCCCATCCCTTTGTAATGTTTTCATTTTGACAGTGTGTCACGTTTCATACTAAAAACTTCTCGTGATTCTTTGATCTGTATTTTTGTTCACATTTTCTGTGATTTTTGTTTGATATCTATGTTTAAAATATTTGATTAAATCCATTAGACCTGAGTGTTGCGTTTCTTTTGTGCATCAGTATAGATTTTCCATATGCAGAAATTTGATACTGGTGGTACAAAATGCAAACTACGAAAATGTTAAAAGGTTAACCAAAATAAAGCACTTTTCTCTCGGTTATGGGGGAAGTGAAACTTGCAAAAATACACACAAACAGAGCATGCACAGCTTGGTAAAGTACCATAAGGGAAGGAGCCTGTACATACAAGCAGAGGAATGCAATGGAGCACAAAATATGTACAGTCCAGCTGCATTTTTTGAGAAGTTTCTAAAGTGCTTTGCAGCATGCATTCTATATTAGTAATGCTCAGTTAGCTATGCTCCCCTGTCATTCTCTTCATCATATTATCCATAAGCAGAAAGCATAACTCTGGCAGTACTCTCTGGGTCACATTAAGCATTCAATAATATATTTAAAAACATGCAGTGAAAAAATAAACAACAGTACAGCCTCTATTTGAAACCTAAAAAATACTTTCTACAACCGCTTTCCCTTTAAATACAGAACCTCCAGTGCTACACTAATAAATACATGAGACTGCAGGTAATATAACACATTTTCTGTTAAACAAGGCAGAGGAACATTGCACACAGCTAGACAGGTTAACAAGGGGCTCAGGTAACTGCTGCCCCGATAACTGAAGTTTGGATAATCAAGGTTTTAATCTACTAATCTACCTAATCTGATATTTCTGAGTGAGACAGCGAAGCTCATTTGGGTTAAAATATAAGAAACAGCTGTTTTGTCATTGCTAATTGTAATATGAAATAATAAACAATACAATAATCTTAGAAACATGATCAATACCTTTTCTCCTGGAGTAAAATGCTAATTTAGCTCCCATGTAATCACATTAAATACAATTGATATCACTTTTAGAAGCAATGTACATTAGCTCTCACTGTATTTACAATGGCGTCTAATGCATCAGTTGTTGTTTTTGTTTTGTTTTTTGTTTTTTTTAATAAGCTTGCAAATAATATGCTTACTGGTCCTGTAATACTGTTTTCATTGATGTCAGCGGTGTGTCCTCATGCTTTTTCTTCCAGAAAGCATCAGCAGTAAAATAGTAAATGATGGGGTCCAGGCAGCTGTTCATGCTGGCTAAGCACATTGTTATTGTTTGAGCATTAAAGAAATTGTACTGGAGGTACTTCAGCTTATGTAAAGCATACAGTATGAATGCAACATGAAAGGGCACAAAGCACACGGCGTACATGAGCAGATTCATGATGAACATCCAGATGATCTTGTGCTTTTTAAACACGGTGGAGCTGACCTTGCGAGTGTGCAGAGTCTTTACCACCAGCACGGTGGAGAGCGCGATGATCACAAGTGGAACGATTATTCCAAACCCTGTTATGAGATTAATCCAAATCTCCAGTTTGTATCAGAATAAGACTCAAAACAGCGGGTGACGTTGCAGGCGTCTTTATTTGTCCCGTGGTTCAGCGCGATGGGGATGCCTAATGCCAGAATTAACAGCCAGACCGTCCCACAGGCCAGTCTGGCAAACCCTGGGGTTCGAAGAGCACGGGACCTCAACGGATACACGACAGCAAGGAACCGGTCCAGGCTGATCAAGCCGATGAAGAGGGAGCTGGAGTAAATGTTCACTGAAAACAGGGTCCCTGGTATCATGCACATGGCATCTCCAAATGGCCAGCGAGTCGTTGCGAAGTAGTAGATCCTCAGAGGTAGAGAAATGATAAAGAGAAGGTCAGACAGTGCTAGGTTGGCCATATAAATGGCTGGCACAGAATTAAGCCCCAGTCTTCTGAAGAAAATCCACAAAGAAATCCCATTTAATGGCAAACCTAGCACAAGCACAACGCTATACACCAACGTAAAAAGGGGGTATCTGAAATAAGATGAGTCAAATGGTGGACAAGTCATGTTTTCCATTGCTATTGCTGCGCTTGGTTATCTTCAATCTTAAACGTCTCTTCTCGGGCAGTATTTGAGGTGCAGTGAGGGTTTTGTGAGCTCTTGACAGGAAGAGGGTGTGTGCTTCCTCTTCAAGTGTTTCTGATCATTAATGAAGATCTAAGTTAATATTAAGATAATGAATGTATCTATAAGGAACACTTACAACTGTTCCTTATAGATACAAACCTGCAAGTGTGTAAGAGACAACAGCATTGTTAGCAGAACACAAAGTGGAATATTTTGACCCTTTCATTTATCATTAGTGCTGTCACCAGCACAAACATTATTACAAATCCATTTTTAGTGGTTAAAAATAAGGCATTTATGAGGGTTGCAGCCACTTCAAGCTCCAGGTTTTTATAGCAGCTTATAGAAAGCCTGAGAAGAAAAAGCTATTCTGTCACTGGTGCTTAAAGGGTTAAAAAAAAACATCTCTATGAGTTCTAGTGGAGGAGAATATTAGACAGTATTGCTGTGTGCTAATAGCATTGCTGTGCTGGGTGATTTGTGGTTATGTACAGCGTCTTAATCAGAGCTGCCATTCTACCGAGGTCAAACTTAGTTTCATGCTATAGCTGGCAGTATTTATATGACTGCTTGGTATTTACTATTCAACCTCCAAATCTATGTTACATGGCAAACCAACTAAGAAAAATAAGGCGCATTTTGTACTTTACCCAAATTTTTACATGAGCATCAGCATTGATGATGCAAAAAAACAACTGATGAGAGCTTCAGCTGGATGGTTATGTATCCTTCCACTCAGAAAAAGTAGTCCCGAGGACTGTTTCATTTCGATATATACAGTATATATATATATATTATTGCTTACTGCACAGTCATGGGATCTTGCTCAGCCAATCACAATGTTTAATTTATCCAAGCCATTTCATAAAGACCAGCAATATTAAAGCTGGGTATCTGCTCAGTTAGGACTGACGGACTGTTCTCACCCTTTTGCCTGAATCCTGCCGACTTCACCATCTGTAAAATCTCTGGTTTAGCAGATCGAACGCTACAATGGACTTCAGTAAACCTGGTCTCCCCAAGCCCCCCAACCCTTGGCCATTAAGAAACCAAAATAAGAAAGCTTTGGGACTACGGAGTTAATAAAACAACGAACAGGATCCTCATCATCTGATAGACAGGAAAGATAAGAGTGGGGCAGAACACTCAGTTATCAAAGAGGAAATGGTTTTTATTGCAAAAGATTAGAGAAATTACACATTTAGAGAATTTACACAAATCTAATTTTAAAAAAAACAACCTCTAAACAAACTAAATGGAAAGTTATTTATTATCAGTGCGTTGTTTCCTTCTTGTGCTAAAATATGTGCTTATCACAATCTGAAGTAAAAAAATCTTTGAGACCCAAAGCAGTGAAATCTCCAGTTCGTATGTGTTGCAATATATACATTTTTGTTAAAAAAAAAGGTCAGAGATTCAGAAAGGCAAGTTTTTTTTACATGAACTAAGTTACAAGACCAGCCCAGTAGACAGAACAGTAATCGTTCAGTCTTGTGTAAGAAGCCCACAGTTCTGATAGAACAGTAATCGTTCAGTCTTGTGTAAGAAGCCCACAGTTCTGATAGAACAGTAATCGTTCAGTCTTGTGTAAGAAGCCCAGTTCTGATAGAACAGTAATCGTTCAGTCTTGTGTAAGAAGCCCACAGTTCTGATAGAACAGTAATCGTTTAGTCTTGTGTAAGAAGCCCACAGTTCTGACAGAACAGTAATCGTTCAGTCTTGTGTAAGAAGCCCACAGTTCTGATAGAACAGTAATCGTTTAGTCTTGTGTAAGAAGCCCACAGTTCTGATAGAACAGTAATCGTTCAGTCTTGTGTAAGAAGCCCAGTTCTGATAGAACAGTAATCGTTCAGTCTTGTGTAAGAAGCCCACAGTTCTGATAGAACAGTAATCGTTCAGTCTTGTGTAAGAAGCCCACAGTTCTGACAGAACAGTAATCGTTCAGTCTTGTGTAAGAAGCCCACAGTTCTGATAGAACAGTAATCGTTCAGTCTTGTGTAAGAAGCCCACAGTTCTGATAGAACAGTAATCGTTTAGTCTTGTGTAAGAAGCCCACAGTTCTGATAGAACTGTTCTGATAGTTCCACAGAAGTCACTTAATCATTTATATTCATACAGTGCTCTGGACCTTCTCTACAGGCTCTGCTCCACATTGCATCTTGCTGCTCGGAAGATTTTGCAAACGCATATTACTCTGCTTGCTGACTGAGTCTGCTGCTACTGTCACAGTCAGCTCTATCTTTTTTTTTTTTTTTCTTCAAGAAAGCATTGGTTGTGAAATAGTACATGACTGGGTCCACACAGCTATTCATTGTAGCTAAGCACAAGGTAATCGGTAATGCGTCATAGAATCTGTGTGCTAGATAACCATTTTTATGTAAAGAATACAATATTAATACAATATAAAGAGGCACAAAACACACAGCATATATAAGCAAGCTCATGACAAACACCAAGATAATTTTCTGCTTATCGAACATAGATGAGTTGATCTGTTGACTGTTTAGTGTCTTTATCACCAATACAGTGCAGAATAGAATGATTATAAAGGGAATGACTACCCCCAATCCCAGTGTCACGCTATAAATAATAAGTGCTGGTTTCCATTTCCTCTCATCCAGGCCATCAAAACATTGAGTGATGTTGCATTCATCCAGTTTTGTCATGTTGATAAATGCAAAGGGAATGCTGAATGCAAGGGTTAGTAACCAGACCGCCCCACAGGCCAGTCTGGCAAACCCTGGGGTTCGAAGAGCACGGGACCTCAACGGATACACGACAGCAAGGAACCGGTCCAGGCTGATCAAGCCGATGAAGAGGGAGCTGGAGTTAATGTTCACTGAAAACAGGGTCCCTGGTATCATGCACATGGCATCTCCAAATGGCCAGCGAGCCGTTGCGAAGTAGTAGATTCTCAGAGGTAGAGAAATGATAAAGAGAAGGTCAGACAGTGCTAGGTTGGCCATATAAATGGCTGGTGGAGAACGCAGCCCCAGTCTTCTGAAGAAAATCCACAGAGAAATCCCATTTAACGGCAAACCCAAAATCAGCACTAAGGAATACACTGCTGTGTACAGAGGGTATCTGAAGTGCAAAGTTCTATTCAAAGGACAGTTTGTTAAATTTGCCATTGTGCCTATCACTCCTGAGTCTTCAGACATCTGTCCTGTATGTGCCAATGTTCATTCACTCTATGGCATATGCTCCAAAGAACCACAATGACGTGATAAACTGTGCATTTCCTTCTGGTTTGAATAAACTAATCAGATTGCTGTTTGATCTTTGATCAAATAGTCATTTGCTAAATGGCATGCGCTTCAAGGAGGAGTAGCCTTATACCAGCACATCAGTCTACTTGGACTGGCGGCATTGGGACAGCACCATTCCCATTTAGAGCATACCTAGAATCTTCTCGCCTTTCTTTTCTCAGAAACATTTTGCTTGTAAATTATCTAGATGTCGATTGTAAGTCGCCCTGGATAAGGGCGTCTGCTAAGAAATAAATAATAATGTCAAACAGAAAGGCTGCACTTTACTGAGCTTGACATTCACCACCCCCCCATTGTGGTTATACTTCCTTTTCCTGTTCTGATAATTAATCTGATAATTCATTATTAAAACGTCTGCAGAATGTACATGACATTTGTGTGGAACTATTGTAGGCAGTTAATATATTCTTAAGAGCAATAAATTAAAGGACCTCCAAAAACTGTAGGGGATAAAGAGATACCTTCGATAGTCAAGATCTCGGTGGGACCTCTACAATAAACAGTGTCCTATTATAATGTGCAAACCCGTTTTTAATATCGCTCTCTGAAAACGATGGTGGATTTACACATTACAACAAGCCAAAAATAGACCACATTCCAGACTGTTCAAAGTTCATAAATCGTGTTTGTTCAACATGAGCGAATGACTCAATACTGTGAATCTCTTCTTAGAAAGATGGTATTTATTAAGCATGCAACAAAATAAGTTTGAAAATCACACAAAACAGTTACACAATTAATGTCACATTAAAAGCATTACAATGAGAACTAAGGTTTAAAACAACAATTTACCAAAGAAATATTAGTACATACTGACACAATAACAAGGGATCGCACAATACCTGAATAGATATTTTAGTATTGTATTGTTACCTAGCCTGGCAAGCAGTCACTTTTAGCTTTCTGTTACCTTGTGTTTCTCCGAGTGTCAGGGCCCCCAAGCTTGATGGATAAATACTGAGAGCTGAGGGCTCCAGGTGCAGTCTTGTAGTTTCTTAGAGTCTGAGCGAGCAGGGATCAGCGGTCAGGGGATAGCGCAGGGGGCTATCGCAGAGGAATAGAGAAGAGGCTAGCATAGGGGGGTAGAGCTGGGGAGTAGAGTTGGGGAGTAGAGTTGGGGACTTAGATTAGAGGGCTTTATACTTTTCAAACAAAGAGATTATTTGAATTTCCCGCTGCATGCTCCGATTGGCTATTTTGTAGCGAATGGGCTTGCCATCTTGATTGATTGCTCCCCCCTTCCTCTGTCTGATTAGTTCTTTATCATAATCTGGAAAGGGGAAACTTTTAAAACGTGCATAACTTTTGCTAAATAATTCAGATTTTATTCTGAATTCCCGTTATTTTTACCATAAGAAATTGCATTTCTTTAGACACCAAACATGTCTGGTTGCGACTTTGGTTGGACATTGCCAACAGTTTAATTTTCTTAGGAATTTATTACCTGGGTTATTCTATACTTGTTAGGCAATTTAAGAATAAAAACGCTTCCATCTTGTACTCATGGTGGTATTAAATCAATATGATGTGAAATTTGTCTTAAATCTCTAAATCTTTAAGCTATTTTTCTCTCTTTTCAGATTCCAATGCTAAACTACCTCTCTCACTAGACAGGTTAATTAAATCATGGAGACTGTTTTGATTAGCCTTTTGTTTCCTGAGTGCCTGGTGTATTCAAGGTGTTAGGTTGATCGTTATCTCTAGGCAAAGCTAGACAAATTAGATTAGAGTTCATTCAATGTAGATTCCTGATACAATATCATAAGAACATAACATAAGAAAGTCCATGACATTTGCAATATATTTGAGATGACAATGTCTATAGAACCTACAACTTCTATAGTTTGTTCATTTCATTGGCACTTAATCTCTCTATACAAGATATCTTAAAAATCAATCACCAGAGTGAGCCTTACTCCTATGGTAAGACTTTTGTCACTTGAATAGGAAGTTATTTTGTTTCTTTCTTCATGCGTGCTGCATAAACAAATGCCTCCAAGCCGATTGGCTAAGGAGCTATTGCCAGGCTTTTGAATGTGGCAGTTTTGCAAAACAGCGACATCTATGCAAGTTGTGAATTCGCCATGTCAGATGAAGGTTTTGACAGAGAGACAGGTCTCTAGAACTCGTGCTAAAGAATGTCCAAACCAAGTGATCTCAATTTGATCCGTCCCAGCAGTTCCTTATAATCACAATCACACAACAAAGTAATATTTGTAATTACATATATATATATATATATATATATATATATATATATATATATATATATATATATATATATATATATATATATATATATATACATATACAGTGCCTTGCAAAAGTATTCAGACCCCTGACCAATTCTCTCATATTACTGAATTACAAATGGTACATTGAAATTTCGTTCTGTTTGATATTTTATTTTAAAACACTGAAACTCAAAATCAATTATTGTAAGGTGACATTGGTTTTATGTTGGGAAATATTTTTAAGAAAAATAAAAAACTGAAATATCTTGCTTGCATAAGCTCCCAGTTTACACCGATGAAAGAAAGATATTTCATATATATATATATATATATATATAGCGAGAGAGAGAGAGAGAGAGAGAGAGAGAGAGAGAGAGGGGGGGGGATATTTCACATCTGGGTGTACAAGTTTGCAGCTACAGCACTGTACACCTTTCTTCTAAATTACACACAGTTTACTATAACCTTCTGCAACAGTACCTCTTCAAACACGGAGAGAACATTAGGAAGCAGCGAGCATGTTTGCTCACAAGCCTCTGGTAATGAGATTGATTAGCTGGAGGTTTGTGCAATGTGACAGGGACAGTTTTTTTATTTGGAAATCTTGTCGAGAAAGCCTTCAGTGAAGTTGAAAGGTTTTTTTTTTTCAGTGTTACTGAATATCCTGTTAGGCTGTGGGGCTGCAACATTGTCAGCCAGGAAATGGAAGAAAACAGCTTCGGCAACAATCACCCTACTGCCTGTGCTCCCTGTGAGATTGTAATACCTAATCAATACATCACCCTGCTGCCTGTACTCACGGTGAGGTTGTAATACCTAATCAATACATCACCCTGCTGCCTGTACTCACTGTGAGGTTGTAATACCTAATCAATACATCACCCTGCTGCCTGTGCTCACTGTGAGGGGTTGTCTGCTCTTAAGGAGGCTGTGTGGTCCACTGGTTAAAGAAAAGGGCTTGTAACCAGGAGGTCCCCGGTTCAAATCCCACCTCAGCCACTGACTCATTGTGTGACCCTGAGCAAGTCGCTTAACCTCCTTATGCTCCGTCTTTCGGGTGAGACGTAATTGTAAGTGACTCTGCAGCTGATGCATAGTCTCTGTAAGTCGCCTTGGATAAAGGTGTCTGCTAAATAAACAAATAATAATATGCAATGTGTATAGTTATAATAACAGCATGTTAAATAACAAACTGTTTGAGGAAAATGAAAAGCAAACTAGGTTCATTTTAGATGAATTCCCTTCAGCCAAACGTATTATTGGTGGAGATTTTAATAGTGAATGGGATTTCTGATTTAGATAAGAAGTTTAATAACTGTTTTATTAGAGACCTTTGTAACAGAAAGGTAATACCAGCAGCCATATCTCGGTGGTCTTCTCGATATAATGTTAAATGGAATAAGGTGTGGACTATCCCTTATAAATATGTATTAACAAACAAGACTAAAGAAGTATCATACAAAATTGTTCATAAGTATTACCCCTGTAACAGTCTTTTAACTAAATATATTCCAGATATAGAGGACGGTTGTGTTTTTTGTTTAACTGAAAAGGAATCTATTGAACATGTATTTATTAACTGCGCATATATAGAGTATTCTGGACTGACATACAAATCTTCTTGAGTAAAAAAAATATATATATAATGAACCTTTTGATCATTTTAGGTAAATTTCATATTCATAAAAGGAAATTTTCAGGGGGAAAAAATCTAACTTTATTATATTTTATCTGGAAATAAAAAAAAATTATATAACCACTTTAATGGGCATAAAAAATTTAAAAAGTAATAAAAACTGTATCCTTATTAAAACATTTTAATTTGATTTAAGTAAGGCAACCCATGATTATGTTTGAATACTTTTCATTTTTGTAAGATGTCTTCAGGGGAAGGCTCTTGTGCTTGTTTTTGTTTTGTATGCTGGACATCTGTCACTTTGTGCATGCGTCCGCCACACGTTGTATTGTGTAATTGTATTGTTTATACATATTTAATAATAATAATAAAAAACTTCAAGTAGGCTACACAGGCGTTTTGACAAACTCGGGTTTATAATGACACGCAACGGCTGTTGTACGTACTGCATCCGCTAAATCAGCATTAATGCTCCTTGTGTTTCTCCCAGCATGGGTCGTGTATTTATTAACATTACAGTCAATGAATTCAATACCAGAAAAGCTCGTGCTTCCTTTTAAGTGGCGACTTTTTTGCCCTTATGCCCCATATTTTTTGGGGGGGGAAAAAAAAACATATAGCCTAAATTAAGTATTAAAATACTTACATTATACACAGTAGTTTTATATATTTAACACATCATCTTATATCCACCTGTGCGGTCCAAGACCCAAATATATTGCAGTACTGTCGCAATAATAATAATAATAATAATAATCACGATATATACTAGTATATTTTTTTGGAAGAGCCTACTAAATAACATAATAAGCTCACATATGTATGCTCATATATATATATATATATATATATATATATATATATATATATATATATATATATATATATAGTTGAACTTAGTATATAGTCTGCCTTATGTAAACTTAGAGACCGTCACCTTAAACCACTCTGTAAAGGAATGTAACACAGTAACACACATACTCCACCAGAAGCATGTGAAAACCTTACCTGAGTTAGGGATCCGTGTGAGAATCTCAACACCCGTTCAACCAGACATCCAGACAAAAACTACACGAGTAATATATCAGACAAAACAAATATGATCTTGATAAAATACAACATCTACGTACTTTATTATCGGCTAGCTTTCTTTGTGACGTTTGCTTTTATGTGGAGCAGTGTCAGAAAACCCATAAATTAGAATCTCTCTGCGGCTTTTCGTAGGCGGCCCCGATATAGCACGGGTCAGTTTCTCTGCTGGATGTAGAACGATTCACGGTACGCAGTGAACGAAAACTGAAATTCGTAGCGTCAGTTACACAGGTGGTTCAACCACAGTTCCTGGATCACGTGCAAGCGATAGCTACCTACTGTTCAACGCTTCCACAGGCACACCTGTTTCTATAGTTCTTCAGTAGAAAATGAAATCATAATACTGTTGGATGATTGACATTACTTCACAATTTCTGTATACAAAAGACACGTTATTCCGCCATTTGCTTTTTTAAACCATACATTTAGCACGGAAATTATTATCATCATTATTAGACGCACCATGCTAACTTTAGCAAACATTGATTTGTGTTTGTTTCATCACCAGTGTAGATTGTTTACCACCAGCGGTAGATTGTGGTTGCGTCGGAGTATCCCACTTTTTCTGCACTCCTTTACTCTTAGAATTCAGCAAACAAGAGTATTAAAATCTGCAGCCCTTTTTCTATATTGAAAAATAGGAGCAATAAAGGCATGTGCAGTTTTCACTAGACGTTAAATAGTTCCATAGTTCTATTAATAAATTATTCAGAGGGTTATGCTTTGACATGGAAATTATACATACTGTGCTAACTGTAGCGTGCACGGGGGAAGGCAGCAGTAGGGCTGTTAGGTGACGTAATCACGGACAAAGACTTAAGCCCGATATACGCTCCTTGCAAAGGAGCCGGCTCTTTTGTACAGCGGTATCGGCACTATGCTTTAGTGCAAGAGATCCCAGGTACGCGACCGCCCTCTGCCTGTGTGTGGATTGCCTCGTCCTGTGTGATGCGCCTGCCTGCGGGAACCAAGATCACTACATAGCGAAGGGTTAATGAGGGTTCTAATCTATTTCTTCAGTCTTTTTTGCTTCACTTTACCACCTGGCCAAATTACTTACTTTGTATACAGCTGCAGGGGAAACCAAGGGTTGTGTAAAAAAACGTATTTACAGCGTCCACAACAATAGAATCAGTATTTTGTAGTGTTATTTTCAGTTACGCGGATAAAAAGTGGTAAGCAGCGCCTAAACAACCTAAATAACTTCCACTTAGAAAGCACGGAAGTGCCCATTCAAATCTGGTACGTTATGCTATTTTTGGTCTTTTTCAGCTTTTTAAATTTAATTTATCATATTTTTCCACCATTAAGAAAAGAGTATGAGAATATTTATCATATGCAATACATTGGGTCTTGTACTTTTTTTTTTACTTATTCAACTTTGCGGTGGACTTCTCATTTTGTCTTGTTCATCGTGAATTGATTTTTTTTTCTTTTTAGAGAAATTGATTGCCTGTTTCCAGTTTAAGTTTGCACATATATATATATATATATATATATATATATATATATATATATATATATATATATATATATATATATATATATACATACGTGCTCAAATTTGTTGGTACCCTTACAGCTCATTGAAATAATGCTTCATTCCTCCTGAAAAGTGATGAAATTAAAAGCTATTTTATCATGTATACTTGCATGCCTTTTGGTATGTCATAGAATAAAGCAAAGAAGCTGTGAAAAGAGATGAATTATTGCTTATTCTACAAAGATATTCTAAAATGGCCTGGACACATTTGTTGGTACCCCTTAGAAAAGATAATAAATAATTGGATTATAGTGATATTTCAAACTAATTAGTTTCTTTAATTAGTATCACACATGTCTCCAATCTTGTAATCAGTCATTCAGCCTATTTAAATGGAGAAAAGTAGTCACTGTGCTGTTTGGTATCATTGTGTGCACCACACTGAACATGGACCAGAGAAAGCAAAGGAGAGAGTTGTCTGAGGAGATCAGAAAGAAAATAATAGACAAGCATGGTAATGGTAAAAGCTACAAGACCATCTCCAAGCAGCTTGATGTTCCTGTGACAACAGTTGCAAATATTATTAAGAAGTTTAAGGTCCATGGAACTGTAGCCAACCTCCCTTGGCGCGGCCGCAAGAGGAAAATCGACCCCAGATTGAACAGAAGGATAGTGCGAATGGTAGAAAAAGAACCAAGGATAACTGCCAAAGAGATACAAGCTGAACTCCAAGGTGAAGGTACGTCAGTTTCTGATCGCACCATCCGTCGCTTTTTGAGCGAAAGTGGGCTCCATGGAAGAAGACCCAGGAGGACTCCACTTTTGACAGAAAAACATAAAAAAAGCCAGACTGGAATTTGCTAAAATGCATATTGACAAGCCACAATCCTGCTGGGAGAATGTCCTTTGGACAGATGAGTCAAAACTGGAACTTTTGGCAAGTCACATCAGCTCTATGTTCACAGACGAAAAAATGAAGCTTTCAAAGAAAAGAACACCATGCCTACAGTGAAACATGGAGGAGGCTCGGTTATGTTTTGGGGCTGCTTTGCTGCGCCTGGCACAGGGTGCCTTGAATCTGTGCAGGGCACAATGAAATCTCAAGACTATCAAGGCATTCTGGAGCGAAAACGTACTGCCCAGTGTCAGAAAGCTCTGTCTCAGTCGCAGGTCATGGGTCCTCCAACAGGATAATGACCCAAAACACACAGCTTAAAGCACCCAAGAATGGATAAGAACAAAACATTGGACTATTCTGAAGTGGCCTTCTATGAGTCCTGATCTGAATCCTATCGAACATCTATGGAAAGAGCTGAAACTTGCAGTCTGGAGAAGGCACCCATCAAACCTGAGACAGCTGGAGCAGTTTGCTCAGGAAGAGTGGGCCAAACTACCTGTTAACAGGTGCAGAAGTCTCATTGAGAGCTACAGAAAACGTTTGATTGCAGTGATTGCCTCTAAAGGTTGTGCAACAAAATATTAGGTTAGCGGTCCCATCATTTTTGTCCATGCCATTTTCATTTGTTTTCTTATTTACAATATTATGTTGAATAAAAAATCAAAAGCAAAGTCTGATTTCTATTAAATATGGAATAAACAATGGTGGATGCCAATTACTTTTGTCACTTTCAAGTTATTTCAGAGAAAATTGTGCATTCTTCGTTTTTTGTGGAGGGGTACCAACAAATTTGAGCACGTCTGTATATATATATATATATATATATATATATATATATATATATATATATATATGGTTTGCAAAAAATAATGTATACTTAATGGTAAATGTACCTCTGTTTGACAATAGGAAAACCCATCACATCGCAATTGATTGCCTGTATCAAAATCTCACAGCGTACCACTTTCTAACATTATACGGGTCACGTTTAGGTACGCGTACCACATTGTGATGATGTACCTCTATAACACTACACCGGCTCTTTCATTTCTGTTCTCACATAAAATAAGAAGTGGTTAATCCTGCCTCCTGCCGCAAAAATGACCTTTCAGTATCATTTCTTTATTAAAACGTCCCGTGAGAAGAACCCATACAATACTGAGGCTGTTATAGAAACGCTTTGCTTATCCGGTCAGAAGTGCGTACGACGTGTTGTAGTTGCCTTTTGGGGAGCAAAATATTTGTTGCTATGACACAGCCTCACTTATGCAACCCAAAGCTGTGTTCATATGACGTGTAGGTTGCCTATACCTCGTGGAAATCAATAGATCAGGGTAGTTGTTTATCCCTTCAATAGCTGTTTATAAATGAAAATCAAGCATGTGATTTTGAAATAAAATACTTTTAGAAACAATTCAAGACACTGATGTCCTTTAGGGGGGTGGTGTTGCAGCCACAGCTGTCTCTCGAGATGCCTGCTTTCCCTTGGCTTCCCCATTGCTGATACACTGACAGCCCATGTCTTGGAGCAGCCTGCCTACATTACTGCCCTTGCTGCTGTGGACCCTGCTCTTCGTGCACGTGCCTCTTCCAATGCTTTCTAGAGCTGCAGGGATCACACGGCACATCACCTGATCAACATGTGTTGCATCTGTAATTCACAACGATTCCAAATCCAATCATCAGAGAGGTCCCAATAAAGTGTCCAGGCCAGGCAGTGTATGTTAACTAACCCTCCAGTCTGTGTCCTGAAACATCAACATTGATTACAGTGGTCTCATTATATATATAATCTAATTTTATTTCTTCTGAAACTACTCATTTTGGGTCATTCATGTTCTGTTTATTTTTTGGAGAGAGAGAGAGAGAGAGAGAGAGAGAGAGAGAGAGAGAGAGAGAGAGAGAGAGAGAGAGAGAGGTGCTATTTACTGCAGGAAATATGCACTACTTTGTAACTGCCAATTCTTTAAAAAGATATCCTTTAAAAAGGAATATAGAAATGGTTTCTGCATGCTGTGCATTGTGTAAAATAGTGGTCAGGCGGCTTACTCTGTCGCTTCCTCACTATGTAACCTTGTGGTCGCATTGAAAAAATAAACTGTTACATACCATATGCAAATGCGGGGTTGGGGAGAGCAGAAGTGGCTGTTGCTCTTCCCAGAAATGCAACTTCGTTTTTCAGTTATTATTGAAGCTGTCTATTTAAAATAAAGCTGAATTAATACGGCTCATTGTTCCCCAATCCAACTTGTCTGGTTCCAGTTTTGCCAAATTATTTGACTGTTTTTATTATTATTATTATTATTATTATTATTATTATTATTATTATTTAATAAAAATTGAACTGGAGCACATTTGCTTTTTACAGCAATGAAAATCGGCCAGTTAGCTTACCTTCCCATGAGCTGAGAATTTTTTTATTATTATTTATTTATTTTTTTAACTTTTTTGTAATTTAGCCTGCCACTAGATGGCAGCAGTAGTCAGCAATGTTCTGTGTAGAAGCCTGGTCATGGACCTCTTGGTCCTCTTGGTCTTATTTGTTTCCAATTACTCACTACACATGCAGCAGCACTCTCTATTTAGTGCTATTTAACTTGTCCACCAGAGGGCAGTAGTAGTGAGAAAATTGTACTCTTTAGCCCCTTTCACACTGGCATGATCTACCCGGTTCAGAACCTACCCTACGCGATTTCACACTGCTTTTGATAAAACAGGGTTGACCTGCAAGTACGCAATGCGCGTATCAATGCCCAGGAAGCAGCTTGTTACAAATGATTCCATCCAAGCTTCTCTGGATTGAACCGTCAGCCCAAATGTTGATTAGAGAAAATTAGATTTGCTTTGACTGCCTAGTATAAGACCACTTCATGTGCAGCAGGTATTAGGGCCCCTAGGCTCTACATAGAGTCTGTGCTGTGCTGTGTCTGTCCTAATACTTGTTGCAGATGAAATTCATTTAGTTGTAAGAGCAACGTTTATATATTTTGGATAACGAAGAGAACATATTTACAGATTTGTTGTTCTTTTACAATGTAGCCATGGTGTGCCAATATAATATTACTGTAGGTTCATTTTAGTGGTTTAACAATTACACAAGTACAGTACATTCCAATTAATTGCATACGTGATAATTGCATATTCCTGTTAACTTTAATTAAAAAAAAGTGAAGCACATTAAAATTGCACATGCAGTAGATTCCTGCGAATTGCATATCCCATGGGCCTCACAGTTTTATGCATTTAACCAGAATAAGGAACATACATTTTCAAAAGAAATGTACTTCACAATGGTATGCAATGTTCAGGTAAAACAATTAAATGTATTACACTGTACATGCTACTGATAAATGCATAAGCCGCTTAATTGCATAATGCTGTTAAGCACCTGGGCAATGCAATTAACAAGAGTCTACTGTAATAGGATTTAATATGATGTGCCTCTGGTATGTAGAGTTGGATTTCAGTGCTACTTGCATTAATTGTCTCAATACATTCAGTATATATTGAACATTTCACCAGCCTAATTGTTTGTGTTTAGAATTAGAAAGCCCTCATACTAAATATTTTTCCTAGAGGTATTAGGGATAGTTGTAAAGGTTTTCTTGCATTCATCTCGAGGTTCTTTTGGAGGGGTCTGGCAACAGTGACACGAAAAGCAGTTCAAATGTAGAGGAGTGAATGGAACTGTTGAGCTATATGTGTAAGTATGGATCACTACTTAACTGGAACGTTTATCTAGACTCTAAGGACCGTTTGAAGGAATTGTGTTGTTTCTTCAAAGCTGATTTCGATGTGTTATTTCAAATTTCTCATTCACAAAAACTGTTTTAGGGAAAGGTCACCGTGTATTCTCAGTTTAAAAAAAACAAAGAGAAATCATGATTATAAGCACCCCTTGCTAAAACGATCTTTATAACGGTCGCTAGGGTTTGAGAAAAGTTTCATCTTAAAAGCTGTCCCATGTTACAAGGTGGTTTTGTTGGTGCAAAGGCTCAAGTGTCTGCACCCAGCACTGAAGAGAATGACACAGGCCTCATTTCTCAAACCCCAGCGACCACCACCGCAGACGAGAGTTTCATTTACATTGTTTTATTCATAGTGTTAGACATTTACACAGCTCTTTTCACTGACACACTCTTTTCTCTCTCACACTGTCGCTCTATTTAACCTTCAGGAACGCTGTGGTTGCTTGAGGAGGAGGGGGGGAGGGAACCACCTTTCATTTTGTCAGTCAAACCTTATGGGAGATAAATAGATCTCAGACACTGTGGTCATTTTTGGTGATCATTTACAGGCTAAATTCCCATCTCTAGACCCTTGTATATCTTTGGCCTACACAGTATGCAAACATGCTTAGACTCTGCATGTCCACTTTATGACATAAAAACATGCATGGTGTAAACAGGTTCACACCAAACACGTAGCATTCTGTTAATGTATGCTTTCACATTCCCAAATGCAATTAAATGTTATTGCTGGGAAAAAAAACATGCACTTCCTCATTTGTAACACAGACAGCATTTCAGCCTAAGGACAATGGGTTAGATGGAAAGTGCCAGAGCAGTGAGTGAGAGGTGGTACTAGGACTTGTGGTTTTATTACAGGAAGTCCTGTCATTTGTATGTCTTTGGCCCATGGGCTCACTTTCTGAAGCATAACAGGACTTTTAGCTTTTAGCTTCAGAAAACATAAAGGGACAGGCTGCCAGCCGGTGATAGCTCACATCATTTCTTCAATATATTTTGGTTTCTCGTGTGCCTAGTGACTCAGACAAAGAGTACAGGAGTGCTCAGGGTCTGCATTAATACGTTTAAGGTGTCACAGTCCACATTTATTGTAGATTGTTGTAGGAGAACTCAAAATACTTCCCTTTCAATTTGAATATAAACACTAAAGCAATGCAAGGTGTATGGCTAATAAAAGTAATTCCTAGGTGCTAAATTCATACTTTGAATAAAAACAAAATGCCACTTGTAAAGTCCACGCAAATGTGATTTCTAAAATACATATACAGTATATATTTTATTTATAAAGAGAAATAAATAATTCATTTTTAAATGAATACATGTCCCTTGCATATCCACACTTATATCAAACACAATTTTCTAAAGCATGTTAACATTACCATTTTTTGACAAAATAAGGTAGTCCAGTGTTATGCAAGGGATGTAACACAGAGCTGTTTAGGGGTGGGTGTTATACAAAATGTGCACCTTATAATTCAAAAATTGGCATTTGTAATTTTAACGTTGCTACAGACAAGAAAACTGAAAGGATGCTTGTAATTTACAGTATACTCTTGAAGTGAGATGGGAAGTGTGAATAAAACAATCAAAATAATCAGGTATGTCGAAATATATTTACAGCTGGACACATCAGTTATAGTCATGCATTTCTTCTTTTCAGTGACAGAGGCAACATGCAAATGACCCATTGCAAAATGTGATTTTTTTTTTTTTGCATAGTTTCCAAATAGGGGTTGAAAACAGTTGCATGATCATTTTCCCACCACAACAGTCACAGACCAGACAAACTATCTTGATCAGCTGGTTGTAATTACAGTACTTTCCACAAAAGATAATGCAACCGTATCATACTTCAGTAGTTGAGGAAGTATTTCTGAAACTCAGGGTCCTCCTGAAGGAATCGGTCAAGCGAGTCTCTTTTGTAACAAAGTAATAACAAAATGCATCTAGACAGCAGGTGACGTTAGACAGACACATTGACACCTGGACAAACAGACTTATGTTTTGTTTTGCTCTGCAGTCGGTAATGATGTCTCCTCTAACCAGATACTGAAGGAAAATCCCCAAATGGCTTGGCGCGAAAGAAACCAGAAACACAAGCAGGTTGGCGTAAATGATCCGCACACAGGCTCTGTGGCTCACACTGTCCCTGTGGGTGTTCTTTTTCTGGAGGGTCTTGATAATCTCCACGGAACAGACCACCAAGACCACCATGGGGATGATGAACCCGAACAGCTCCACCGCGATGATCACGGTGGGGTTCCACATGGTCTTTGAGAAATTGTGAAAACACCTGATGTTGGCGTAGCTGTCGCTGTGGAAGTCGTACACGGGTATGCTTCCCAGCCACACTAAAACCCAGATTACGGCGCACGCCCAGAATGCCTTTGCCGGAGACCTTAAGGTTGTTGCATGGAAAGGGTGCTTGATGGCAATGTACCGATCCACGCAAATGCACACGATGGTGAAAATGCTGCCGTACATGCCGACAAAGTAGAGGGTTTCCAGAAACATGCAAAAGGTCTTCTGCATAGTCCCTGTAAAGTCTATTGTGGTGTGGATTTTGAAAGGCAGTATTAAAAGCAGGAGCAGGTCCATTAGCGCCAGGTTGGTCATGTAAATAGTGGATTCTGTCCATTTCTTTAAAACCCTGCAGAAAACAATTAGAGCCAGTGCGTTCAGGATGATTCCCACAATGAAGACGGGGATGTAGACCGCTAAGTGGAGCGAGTGTACAAGTGCGTTGATGCCCTCAAAGGAACAGTTCTCCATGGCTGAGCTGAAACACAAAGCACACAATCAGGGTTCAGCAGTAACAATGCAGAACTCTACCAAGGCTCAGGGACATGCTATATAGAATCACACTGTTAGAATAGAACCACCTTCAGGTACTCATAAAGGTTCCAAACGTGGAGCGCTACGGAACTCCTAATGGTTCTAACGGTCACTGTTTCACTGTTCCATGTTGATCCCATTCCACAGTGGCACCTTGTGTAGTCAGTATGGTTCTTTAGAACCAAAACACAAAAAGGGTTAAATACAAAGCACATAAGAACCATATGGTTCTATAGACTGTATAATACATACAAAAGTACTAGACAGTATATTTCTATGTGAAATACTAACTTCTTGTAAATAGTAAGCAATGATGTTATCTGTTAAAAAAAAAAAAAAAACAGTTTCTGTTAGTATAGTTCATGTAATATTTTATCTATGAAAGCATCAAATTCTCTGGGCAATTTTATTAAACCTTTATTTTACTAGGAAATCACATTGAGATTGAAACCTCTTTTGCAAGTGAGACATAGCCAAGAAAGGTAGCAGCAGTACAACAATACAAAAATACAAATACAGAAATAAAATACATTTAAAACACAGACAAGTCATACTCAATAAAATAAACAATCAGTTAGTGACAATCAATTAGTGACAGGTGTAATCTGATGTAAGCCAACAAGATGGAACCAACTCCCCAGTAATGTTGTTGAAGCTGACACCCTGGGATCCTTCAAGAAGCTGCTTGAGGAGATTCTGGGATCAATAAGTTACTAACAACCAAACGAGCAAGATGGGCCGAATGGCCTCCTCTCGTTTGTAACCTTTCTTATGTTCTTATACTCTTATGTAATCAACTACTTAAAACAAGCACAACTCTCAATTATGAGGCTTACTCTTGAATTGTACTAAAGTTATTTGGGACTGCAAGTTAAGTTCAGACTGTAAGTCATTCCAAGACCATGGAGCAAAATAAGCAAATGATCTTTTAGCAGCCTCAGTATGCATTTTAGGAACCGTAAAATACAAAAATGAGTGCGATGTAAGACTGTAGTTACTACAAGCAACTGTAAAGTATTCATTTATGTATGGAGGCAGCTTACATAGAATAGCCTTGTATAAAAAAATATACCAGTGCTTCAACCTTCGCAATGCCAAAGAGGTCCAGCCAACCATAGCCTTTTTTTGTAACTACAGAAAAACAAGATTTGAGTCTATACAGAAACCTATCATGAATTTCAGGCTTTTTTGCAAGATGGTTAATATGGGCCTTGAAATTAAAATTACTATCCAGCCAAATACCCAGATACTTCTAGATGTCAACTAACTCAATGGCTTTGTTATCTAAAGTTATACAAGTTGAATCGATAGTAGCATTTGTCCTTGTAGCAGAGAATACCATGGCTTTTGTCTTACTAGAGTTTAAAAGAAGCTTTAAATTAATTAAAACTCATTGAATGGAGTCAAAATCAGATTGCAATTTTTTGATTGCCAAAGAAGAAGAGGGATTACATGAATATAAAATGGTATTATCTGCATAGAGATGGGACTTACAGTATTTAATGTTGTCACCGATAGTATTAATATATAGGATAAACAATAACATACCAAGAATTGATCCTTGCGGAACACCCTTATTTAACAAAACAGGATTTGACATCAGATTTGCATGTTTAACAATCTGTGATCTATTAGTAAGATCATTTTGAAACCATCCAGCTGCCTGCAATCCAATACCGGCGCTCAATAATCTTGTATTGGGTAATGCATGATCAACTGTATCAAAAGTCTTGGAGAGATCAATAAACAGAGACATGCCTGTTGATTTCTTATCTAGAACCATTGTGATGTCATCCATGACTTTCAATGCTGCAGTCACGGTACTGCGACTTGACCTGAAACCAGACTGCATATTGCTTAAAATATTATTTGCATAGAGATTTTAAGATAACAACCAAACGAGCAAGATGGGCTGAATGGCCTCATCTCGTTTGTAAACTTTCTTATGTTCTTATGTTCTTAACCTGAAAAGCACGACATTGAAAACTGGAAGAGCATGAGGAGGATAGACTGTTGCTTTCTGAGTTGCATAAAAGTTCAGAATTAGAGGCTTCATTACTTTGTTCGTCAGAAATATGATCTGCTTTACAAAACTGCTCATTAAAAGCATTCAACATAGTAATTTTATCAGAAAAAATAATATTAACTTATACTATTTGCTGAGGAAGACCAGATGAATTTTTATGCTGCAAAGATGTAATTGTTTTCCAGAATTGACTATGATTATTAAAATCTTCAGTCTTAAGTTTAAGATAATAATCAGATTTGGAATTCTTAATTAAAGAGGTACACTTATTTCTTTGAATTCACACCAATCCTGTGTATTTTTGGTCTTTCTAGCTATAGCCCAACACTTGTTCCTTTGGTGAATACATTCAGCAAGATCCTGAGAGAACCAAGGATTTTCTATTCCTTTAATTCTGAACTTCTTAATAACAGCATGTTTATTAGCTGTTAAAATAAACTGCTGTTGGAACATCGACACAGCATCCTCCACTGTTGAAATTAATAGAATTCTAGCCCAGTCTACACTAAGATCATGTAGAAATGCCTGCTCAGATAAATGTTTAAAACAACGTTTAAAAATAATACAGGGATTAGATTTTAGTGTCCTTTACACATACCATATTACAATGATCACTCAGATCATTTGAAAAAATTCCAGTTGCAACATATTTATGTACAGAATTTGTCAACATAACATCTAGTAATGTATCGCTACCAGGTTTTTTTTTATCATTAAGTCTAGTTGGAGTATTTATTGAGTCAAATTTAATGCACTACAAAGTTCTCTAAGCCCTTCTGATTTTACAGTAAGCCAGTCCCAGTTTAGATCACCAATTAAAATCATCTCTAAATGAGTCAGTTTAGATCAAACATCTGATAAAGTTGATAATTATAAAAGCTATTCCTCTGAAAAGAATAAAACAATTGTGACCATGGAAATCTAGCTACTTAGTAGCAGGGAGGGGCAGTAAAGCTAGTGTAGTTTCTTGATGGTTTTATTCTGTTAAAAACATTTCTTTATCAGGTCACTGGCCTTTGCCAATGATCTTGCTTTGTAACAGGGTCCTCAGAATGAAGCAGGAAAACATCTGTATTTTGACAAACCCTTTTTAAAATCTAACAGTGGTGCTGTGCACAGACTGGCCTGCTACAGAGTGACTGTCAGTGAGCTTTCATGGTTCTTATATGTGTTCAATAAGCACTTCCTTAAAGGGTACATAAGGACCTTTTTATTTTATTGTGTTACATGTTCCCATGTGTTGCTAAAACTGTTTACTTAAGGTGTCTGTATTCCCGTGTACCAGCAGACCTCTCAGAACTACATTTCCCACCGTCCTCCTGCTCACTGGTAAATCCATCTTAGTTACATATGTGAGCAGGAGGATGATGGGAAATGTAGTTCTGAGAGGTCCATGCAGGTACATGGGAAACCATCTTGAAGCAGGGAATGCAATTTAAAAGTTTAAAAAAGTGGTCAAAATGTAAAAAAAAACAAAAAGAACAATACACACACCTTATGTAAACAGTTGTAGCAACACATGGGAACATGTAACACAATGCTTCCATTGAATAGTCTTGCGTGCTAATGCATTTCCCTAATAGCATACAAATCTATAGTGAGTTTGTTAAATATGAGTTTAGCAATATATCCTCATCTCTGTTACCCTCCCTTTCACTAACTCCAGTGCATGCAGTAGTTGTATTGACACGGTAACTGCAGTGGAACCACAAGAGAGTGTAGGTAATGCACCTCTTATTTTGAAGCATATTCAGTGTTTTATTATGCAGATTTACACAGAGCCCACGTATTCAGAGTCTTGGGTTTCAGCTCAAATATTGTGTGTGATGGAGCTGGAAAGGTAAAGCATGCATTGTGGTGGGCACTTGCCGCAAGGTTTGTCTGCTTGACAGGTTTTACAGAAGTAGTTTTTCAACCCTGGGGGGGTGGGGGGTGGGGGGGTTAACCACCAGAAGAATCAATACAGAGTTCAGGAGCTGCACTATGCAGATCTCATACTGTCCACATTAATAAATACAGCGATGGCCAAAAGTTTTGCATCACCCTGTAGAATTAACTAATTTTGCTTCGAATGAAACCTGCTGAATATTTTTACTTTAAACATATTGAATTACATACATGTTGTAGTTTTCCATATACTTAATGAATAATTGACAACAATTGAGAAATGTGACATGAAATACTGTACTACTATTACATGTCTTCTGGTAGACTTTTGCGATTCATTTTGTGGTTTCTTTGATTATATGATGTTAAATAAAATATCTAAATTATGTTCAGATACGTAGTTTTTTTTTTAATTATGTCTCAATCTTAAAATTCTAGGTGATGCAAAACTTTTGTAAAGTTTTGCAGTAAAGCACACAAGAAAAACAGCTGTTTCTTAGCACAGCCTTTTTAATTTGAAAGTAATTTAAACTTACATTTAGGTGTAGCTGCGTTTCCCTAAATTGTACAGAACAGAATACATGTTTACTACAAAGAACAAGCTAACCACTAGTTCATCTTTAGGGAGGCCCAGGGCTTTGTTTAATTTAATTAAAACATAAAAGAGAGAGAGAGAGAGAGAGAGAGAGAGAGAGAGAGAGAGAGAGAGAGAGGGGGGGGTACGGTAAAGCTTTTGCTCAAGAGTCCTGGGATTTCAGAAATACGTAGTATTTTGAACTCTGTCTTTGGTTTTAGTAATAAAATGACACACGCAATACTTTCTTGTTTCTGTTGAGTGGGTAGCGAACACTTGACTCGGTTACCCTCAGCATTTTAAATTATCTGTTTACTGTGCTTTAAGAATTATAATTAATTTGGAAATTAGAACTGCTAGTGCATTTTTTCTCTGGACGAATTTAATTATCCTCTCCAGTTCTGTTGCAGTATATTAATCTGATACAAGTATACCTATTATTATTATTATTATTATTATTATTATTATTATTATTATTATTATTATTATTATTGATGTTAATAGTATTACAGTCTCTTTTTATAAAATATTTAGTCTTGTTAAGATGTAACACTTTATGCTATTATTAATATTTATTAGGGCTTAGAAAAAAAGGGTGACACTAAAAACATACAAAGAAACCCGTTTAGATTGACTTCAGATAACTACACACAGTACTGAACTGTGCATAACTAATCCAGTCAAAAAAAAAAACAGATCTGGATTTTCTGTTGCTACATAGTTACAGAATTATTATTATTATTATTATTATTAATTATTATTATTATTATTATTATTATTATTATTATTATTTTTTTTTTTACCTGAGATTCCCCACAGAGGCAGATAATGATATTTGCATGGAATGCTGCTGAAGGTTCATAGCTGTGCTGGATCTCTCATCTGATGGAAGCAATTTGTCCAATAACCATTTCCTCAGAAGAAAAGAAACATTTAAATTGGAGGTTACAAAGGTATGTGACAGCGCCACTAATATGTGTGTCGAAGCGGCTTCAGGTTTTATAACTGGTTGTGATTGATTGATCTGTCACAGATTGTCACAAAGTCTATGCGCGTCCAATAACCACTTCCTTCTTCTTTTTTTTTTTTTTTTTTAAGAAACTGGAGGATGATTTTTCTAAACTGATTTTAAACCTTTTAATGATCAGTTCTCTTGTTTGCTCTGTTCGTCTGGACGGTTGTTTAAGGCGTGTCTTTCATTATAACAAACAAAACAAAAAAAACAGGTACTTTCGGGTTCCAGTGTTTTTTTTTTTTTTTTAAAAGCACTCATCACACATACGTAAATGAAAGAATAAACTTCAAATCTGAGAAACAGTGACAGATCTACTCTCGGGTAATCAAACATTTCAGCAACTGACATCTCTGTTGATAAACAGCTTTTGAAAAAGACCACTGTCGAATCTATCCGACTAAAAAGTTTCTATGTAGAGTTTAATAAGGGTGTGATATAATTGCAATTATCTTGACCCCATTGTTGTTATCTTTTGCAAGGATAGCAGCAGTGATCGCTGGGAAAAGTTCCTCCGAGCCTTAGTAAAAGTTTAAACATCTTAAAATCAAAAATAACATTTTTGTTTTAAATTCACACATTTTATGTCACACTCACCTAAACATGTATGCGTGACAGATTATTCTCTTGTGGTTAAAGCACTTATTCTTAGTGGGTGTACACATGAAAGGCTAACTCAGAAAATGAATATTTTTACTAGAAAAAGCCTGCCGTGTTCAATCAGGCGCACTCATTCGTATTCTCAGTGCTGTAAAAAAGAAAAACGTGAAAACTTTTGGAAAATTCACTCCTAATTACAGAATGCAGGTAACAGACTGACATGTATGTTGCTTTTATATTGTAGCCGGGGTGGTTGGTTTAAAATATAACATTTTCAACATTTCAATACAACAGTCCCAAAAGAACAGTGAAATAACAATAGTAACTATTGGACTTTATCATGAGCACAGCTCTGGCCAATGGTTTTGCATCAGCCTATAGAATTAACACATTTTGCTTCATAAAGTCGAACGAAACCTGCTGAATAATGTTACGCTAGCATATTGAATTAGTATCTTTGTAGTTTTCCATATACTTAACGATAAAAACTGACAAAAACTGTGACATTTCGAAATCTAACATGAAATACTGTACTACTATTATGGCTTCCGGTAGACTTTTGCATAATCATTTTGTAGTTTCTTTGATTCACATGATGTTAAATAAAATATCTAAATTATGTTCATGTAGCTTTTTTTTTTTTTTTGTAAATAATGTTTCAATCTTAAAATTCTAGGTGATGCAAAACATTTGGCCATAGCTCTAAACCCCAGTAAAGCACACAAGAAAAAACAAATAGCAGAGCCTGCATGACACAACAAGAAGCTGTTTTTCTAAATACAACCTGTTTTATTTGAAAGCAATTTAAACTTACATTTAGGTGTAGCTGCGTTTCCCTAAATTGTACAGAACAGAATACATGTTGACTACAGAGAACAAGCTAACCACTAGTTCATCTTTAGGGAGGCCCAGGGCTTTGTTTAATTTAATAAAACATAACAAAGAGAGAGAGAGAGGTACGGTAAAGCTATACTTAGTATTTTTAACTGTTTTTGGTTTTATGTTCATATGTTTATTTTTTTAATTATGTCTCAGTCCTAATATTGTAGGTGATGGCAAACGTTTGGGCACAGCTGTACAGCAATTACACCGATTCAATGTATCTTTATTCAGGTTTGGTTTAATACAGATTACTAGTAGTAGACTTGTCATAACTTGCACACGCTTTTTGCACTAGTCTATAGATGTCTTTTGCCACTCTTCCCAACAGATACATTTTGCCATGCTTCTTAACAGATCAGTTCGAAATGGCTTCATTTGACCAACCTTTTTATCACAATCCTGAAATGCCTGATTGAATCCAGGACTGGACACGGTATGGGCTGTGGATTAGCACCAGGAACCGTGCATCCCAAAACAAATATGCAGGGAATGTCAATTGATCCAAAAAGTCTAGGATCCAAATACTGCTACTGATTAAATTATTAATACAGGGCTCGCTAGTGAAAATCAAACACTTGACGGTGCGTGCGTGTCTCTTTGATGCATTTGTGTCTCTAATTCTATGGGTATTTAGGTCAATACAATGGAACATATATGTACATATACAGTATGCTGACACTAATGGTGAGGTGTCTCAAGATCTTTACACCATCGTAAACGGAAATATTAAACTGTTTGTGTTAAACCACACCTAAATGAATATTCTGAGTAGGTTGTTATTTACTGAAGACTTTTTTTCACCACGGTGTAATTCTCACTGTTATTTGGTAAATGAACACACCGGGAATGATACAAAATAGGAAGAAACAGCTCGGCCAGGGTTGCTTCTCGCGTGTTATGTAAAATTGCCGTTTCTATGTCCCTCTGTTCAGTTTGCACCATGGATCGCTATTGTACCGTAAGCCTGGATCAGTGAAAAAAGAGACGCATGAACCTGTGCCCGCTGCCACCTGTACCGGTCCAAAAGAGTCAGGCTTACAGAGAAATGAGTCAGCATGGTCCGGAGCTTGGAAAAGCTCATCACGTATATATATATATAACACAAATATAACATCATGCCAATACAAAGAGTACCCCTGAGCACTGTTATGACTCAGGGCATAGTAATCGTACAGTTTTGAATTTGCCAGTAATACTTATGAAGTGTTCCGGTAACTGAACAAGAAATGCATCGACCAAAACACAACAGAGCTGACATGTATTGGTATTCTCTATTCTATTTGAAAACACAGTCTTTCAATAACTCATGGGTTGGTGCTTTGTGCATTTGTATTGGGTGATTTAGCTTCAGTGTTTGATTAAATACAGTACATTCAATCACACTCTGTTACCTGTTTATTTGGTTATTTATTTATTCCCCTCTATTTTTTATGAGTTCTGTAAATGCTACTACTTGAAACAGCCCTGCAAAATAATGCTGACAGTTTTTGGGAGGTTTCTGGTCTATGTGGTATATTAGGGGTTCAAGACTAACCGTGAACAGGCTCCGTTGATTCTTAAGCTGTGTTCAGACTATATCCGAGCTCAGACCAGACCAGGTACAAATACAGAAATGTACTATGTAACTTAAATAAAAAAGAATGATCGCTTGGTGTAAAACACAACGCAGAACTGAGAATGATTAAGCTTGGAAAGGTGTGTAATTGAACTGGAATTGATCAGTTATATGGTTTAATTACAAGAACCACCAACATCCGTCAAACTCGCATTGCATTGTATTATCACTCAGCTTGGGTAAGCTATCAATGGGGGTTTAGGAGCAATGTGGGAGAACTCAGATCAGCTCAGATCCGTGCTCATAAAAATGAGATATTAGTGTGAACAGTCAATCTCGGTTTGTTTCTTCAGCCTAGTCTGAACAGCTTTGCATCCAAACCTAAACCTCTCTGTGGATCATGCAGCACATGCACATCTTTAAGAAATATTTTTGCAGAGTCGCCCAAAGAATATAAACAAATCACATCGCTTATGTCATGAAAATCTAATGTGTGACAAAGATTAAAGGCAAACGATTGATCTTGAAAACCTTAAAATGCCTGATTTCACTGTATAGTCATTCCACTTAAAATAAGTTAGGTCATATGATGTCATCTGTGTCACGAGTTCTAATCAGATTCAAAGTGAAACATTAAAAAAAAAAAACATGTTTTCCCACTATTTTTGTATTTTTTTATATTGAGGTATCAGTAAAAAAGGTACATAAAAAGTAGGTAACTTTATTGCGTGCATTTTTTCATTTCTGGAAAAAAAATACAGTTTTGTTGACGATTTGGAATAAAGAACTTTGAGAATCTAGCACTTAAAAGACTAAAATAGGTAAGAGATTGTGTTTTATTTATCACAATAAAGTCTTACAGTTTCTGTTCCCCTTTGGTTTTAAACCACCAGATGAATACATTACCAGATGACTGCATACCAATGCTGAATTGCTGACTCCCGAAATGGTTATAAACGTCTCAAAAGATATCGATACGCCTGAAATACTGGTCCATTAGCTCATAACAGCAGAATGATTTCTTTTAGGAAAATAAAAATAATGTTGATACTCATGAAACTTCTAACTAATAAACACCATGTACATGTAATGTTAGCTAAGTGACATTTTCACATGCAACTCTGTCTACAGCTAAATGCACATTCAGTTTCTCCATTGGTTTGATGCAATCAGGGATGCTGGCACTAGGGGTGCTGGCTTTGCATTATAGGGGTTACAGTTCTGTTCAATGGCTTTCAGCACCCCCATTTTAAAAATTGTTCCAGTGCCACTGGATGCAATAATAAGACATGGTAAATGTCATAGTTCCTGTCCAGGAATATGTAAAACAATAATAATAATGTAGACTTAAGATAATAAAGTAACAAAATGAAGCTGAGCTGCTGGTTTTCCCCTTGCTATTGCACTGAGGCGGCGTGTGATTTTATTACTGAACAAGGTCTCTACTGAAGCTCTGTGACATTTATGACAGCAAGTCGTTTTCATGTGCACAGTTCTCCCAGGGCGTCTCACACACTGTTTATCGTGACTTACCTTTTCTTATCACATTTGTGTACACTAGTGTTCTTACCCACATAGCATCAATAATGCATGACAATGCACTGAAAAACTTGTAAAAGCTGCAGAACCTCTACCCGTGTGGTAAGGAGACTGGATAAAACGAAGTGCAGGAAATATGACGATGATAGGGCTGTTAGCCTCGGTTGTTTTTGCAGTCGCTCAAAAATCCTAAAGGATATCTTGCTTTGTTAGCCTTTGATACTGCAACAAATTCCTTCTGAACCGAATATGTAAGTACCAGAAAAAAGGTTAGGGTTAGAATTAGGAATAGTGTTAGGGATAGGGTTATTGTAAGGGTTATATTTTATTTTTGATTAACACAAAATCTACAAATACAAACTTTTTTTTATTAGTCTTAATAATAAATTAAGAAAAACAATTAACCAAATATGACTCCTGTTTCCTGCATTGCAGCCACATCCTCTCAATGACGACTCTTTGATTTTGTGCCTAAACTGTTGTTTGCTGTACAGAGCACACTTGTGCCCTCGTTGCATTGAAAAATAAAGTGTTCTCCTTGCTAACATGTAGTTTTCATATTTTTAAAAACTCTCATCATAGCATTTTTGGAAGGACTAGAATACTGCTACTACTACAACTATTTGTAAATCAGAGAAAATAATGGTTTCAGTAATCCATACTGCATCTGCCATTTACCACACAAGTTCATCTTTTTATTTGTGTGTGTGTGTGTGCTGCATGGAAAAAATCGTAGTTACCACAATGTCCTGTGCAAAAGCAAATTTCGTGTACACATTACCACAATGTCACACACACACACACACACACACACACACACACACACACACACACACACACACACACACACACACACACACACACACTCACACACACACACACACACACACACACACACACACACACAGACACACACACACACACACACACACACACACACTCACACACACACACACACAGACACACACACACACACACACACACACACACACACACACACACAGACACACACGCACACACACACACACACACACACACGACACACACACACACACACACGCACACCCACAGACACACACACACACACACACACACACACACACACACACACACAGACAACACACACAGACACACGCACACACACACACACACACACACACACACACACACAGACACACACACACACACACACACACACACACACACACACACACACACACACACACAGACACACACACAGACACACACAGACACCACACACACACAGACACACACACAGACACACAATTCCATGTACCTTTTAAAAGCACTCAGTCTGTTTTGAAATTCCCACGTTAGAAGCGAGAGATTCGGTCGTCAGCCAAGAAAAACACATCAAATAAAAGGGCCTTGATGTAACCCTTGTGAACTGGAGGAGAGGCAGCATGCTTGTATTCAGGAAACTTGGAGTTTATTGAGCCCACATTGGCTTGTATCCTTGGCAGTGTTAGTCAATACTCAGTGTTTATACTATAAACCCACAATGCCATGACACTAGCACTAGTATTCTTGTTATAAGGTGGAACACAAACATAACTATGGCTTCTGACTACAGCACTATAAAGGGGAGCGCTGTACTTTTAATACATGCCTTTTTACTATTAATTGGAAGCACAAACACCAACTGCAATTCTAAAATGAATGGTTTCTAACTAAGGCTGCTTCCAAGCCCACAAAGATTTAATGTAGGACGTGTTTATTGCAGATTGTGGGTGTATCTTGCTTTAAAAACAAATGTCATCAATGCTATTAAGAGTGAAAAAGCTTTTTTTATTTAACTACTGGGGGCTTCAGCATTTTACAAAAAAAAACAAAAAACAAAACAAAAAAACACTGCTAAAATGTAGCTGTTATATTCATGAACATTTTAGTTTTTTTGTCCACTCATTTTAAAAATGAATAATATTTTTTTTTATATACATATTGCAACTTTAACTTTCAGAGCAGTGCTGGTTTTGTTACCATGAAAACCTCAAGCATTGCTTCAAAGTGTGTGATTCATACCGAAAACAAAAGCAGCCTACAGCTTTGGGCTGAAGATAAAGATTGCGTGTCTGAAATGTGTTTTTCCGAATGACATTAGCAAAGCAAAATTAGAACCATCTCAGAAGATTAGAAAAGCCACACCATATGGCTGGATATGCCTGCTGTAGGATTAGGGTTAGCATATTCAAGGGCCTGCTGTAGCTTTGGCTGCAGAATACAGACCGCGTGCACAAGTGTGACATTTCACAGAAGGATGAAAGGTAGAAATCTATTTTACAATACGTGCAGGAAACAAATCAGCGTGGCCTACGCATGAGAAATCACATTATTCATTTAGTTCTTTCTTGCTGGTTTTTTTTTAATTTATTTTTTTTAGTTTGGTGGTGAAGTGTGCATTTGTTTCAAAATCTGGCCCAGTAAATGTGTACCAAAAGACTACAATTGAAAAAGCAATGTGGAAGCCTTGTACAGTATGCAGACCATTCATTTCCAATCATTTATATAGTTAGTAACCATTAGAATAGACAGGCCAAGCAGACAGCTTGGTAGACAGGTTTAAGGGTTTCAGAGGGTTCTGTATATCAGCAATATCATTGCTGTGCTTTTAAAAATATATTATTATTATTATTATTATTATTATTATTATTATTCCTCATACGATAACATGCATATTCAGAAGGAACAAATCCATATCGACTTAAAATTAGTTTGTAATATAATATCAAGCTTTTTTTTCACTTTATATTAAATTCAATACCAGCAATTTGTAACAGCAGATACAGCGCTAGACGTTTAGGTTCACTTGCGCATTCAACTCACCAGGCTGATTTCGAAGCAGGCATACAAGCTTGAGCCTAATTCTAAAAATCTAAATGTATTATTTTCCAAGAAACAAAGAGTAAACCGCAGATCTGTAACGAGAACGATCGAATAAAATTGAAAGAAAAGCAAGTCAATTTTTGATTCGAAAGATACACTGACCGAAGCTCAGCTATTGGAAGAGTCTAGACAGCAGACAGTGGTTAACCTCTAGAAGTGTGCTAATAATAAAATAACCGTGTTGGAAAAATACGATTATCAGAGAGGAAAAAAGAAAAACAGCTGTGAAATTATAAAACTAGCAAGTTAAATGTCTGTCCTGAGCACAGTTTCCTACCTTGAAAATAATTGTATTCCTGTGCCAACAGGGCCGTTTGTGTTTTTCAGCGTGTATTTCAAAAATAATAATAAAAAAAACAGGACCGTTTGTGTTTTTCAGCGTGTATTTCAAAAGGAAACAGCAGTGCAGTGCTGTGCTAGTATGCTGGTCGGGTTACTGTAACTGAATATGCTGATTGAACACGACAAGTTGCAAGTTGAGTCAGTGCCATTATGTGATAAGCAGTTGGTTACCTTTACATCAGACATGTGCCAGTTAAAAATAAAAAAAAAAAATACAAAAAAGTGTGTGTGTGTGTGTGTGTGTGTTTATTATTATTTGATATTTACCAATAAAAAGAACAAATTGGACTGAGATCCTCTCGCTTAAACACTACAAAACCTCACCAGGTAAGTGCCGCATCAATAACTATGGAAACTGATTGTGTTTGCAGCATGACAAGCAGGAGCATTATGTAATAATATTCAGCTGTGCAGTGATTATGTGAAAAGGGACTTTAAGGACTACAACGGATTGTAATGAGCTAGTAAGTGTTTAAAAAAGAAATTCTGTACTACTGGGAGCCTGGACTGGGGTTTTACAATGATTAATTTAATAAAGAACAATGCAAAATGGGAAATTATGAATGGCTATTTCTTGCATACTTGTTCCACAGTGCTTGTTTGAAGTACTCATTTAAAAATACTACTATTACCAGCACTACTACAACTACAATCAATAATAATAATAATAATAATAATAATAATAATAATAATAATAATAATATAACCTGAAAAACTAAATACAGTATTGTTGTAGAAAAATCTGTTAAAAATATTTTAAATCGTTTTGGGAACCATGCAAGATTTTTTTTTTTTTTCCATGAAATTATTCAAACTGATTCTTCAAGATCAGATCCCCACAAAGCCGCTTCTAAAGCCACGGGAATCTCTAGATTAATCCTGCTGGTGTTTCCCCCAGCAGACATGCATTGATCTCTATAAATGAAACTCTAGTCTAGTACACTGCATCCTGTGCGAGAGCAGTTTGAAAAAGGTCTTGCTTGTTACAATCAAAACCTGCTGAAGTTGAGATAATCAAAGAAGACTCTTATCTCTGCTTCTCCAGCATATTATGAGTTTTCTAATTTCATGGTAATGCTGCTTTGAAGTTTTGCAGTTGATCATGATTCAATCTTTGTCTTTTTCAAGACAAACTTTTCTAAGCTATTGGGATCTTTAGTTGGTAACTTTTATTGTATATGATGCTGTAGAGTCCCTAAGTTTACCACTGTAAATGTGCATGGTACTTTTGCTTTCCCATGATTATAATATGCCTTTACCATGGTTTTCCTTGTTTTTTGATATACTTTACCATGCCTCTCTGTGCTTTATAGTACTTATCTATGCTTAGGATGCTTTCATCGTGCTTCATTACACTTTGCTATGCTTTTACTATGAACTTTATAAGGTTAGGCTGGTGTATCTTTCCTCTAGAACAACACTATCTGATAAAATGTTTCATCACACATTTGAACAAATAAGATGGACTACTCCAATACTCTTCCAGTCATTGTCATGAATCACGGTCACCCCCAATCTTCACTCCCGCAGACCCACGTACAGCACATGAGCACACAACCAGGGTGACGTCATTGTCATGAATCACGGTAACCCCCAATCTTCACTCCCACAGACCCACGTACAGCACATGAGAACACAACCAGGGTGACCTCAATGACTGTGTCTGTCTGAGACAGCACTATACCAGCTTGTGCAACTATTGAAACTACATTCTGTTACAAAATCCCTTTTTTTTGTCATGAACAGATTTTATTAGGGTGTACTCAGCTCTTTCACACTATTGCAGTTTCCTCAGTCCTCAGACCTGGCCAGTGCTAGCTATAGCTGACAACACCGCATGCTTTAGTTGATAACCATGACTTGATGTATATATATATATACACTGTATCCTGTTTTGTACAGACTAGACAAGATAAGAAAAGGTGACAGACAATTACTGTTAAATGTGGCACACATCGGCTTTTAAAAAAACTACTTATACCGTTAAATAATCTTACTCACAGGACTGAACAAATCAAAGCATTATGTAACACCTAAACATATGTGACATGCTTGTATGTGTATATATGTGTACATGTATTGTGACTGGCTCAATACAATGAACAAACATATGTTTAAAAGCATATGTATTAAGAAAATGAATCTTAACCATAGTAGTAATTAGTGACATCTTTATGTTTAGTGATTTGATCAGTAATGCAAGCAAAAAATGTTATTATTCGGAACAACTGTGTTCCAAAACGGACCCTTTCTGAGCATGAAGGAAAGATGCATGAAATGAAGCGGCTCGCAGCCTCTTTGCGTGCACTGCGGGTCTAACCACATCCTTCTTTCACTGCTAGCTCATTGTGTGCTCATTTCTACTTTGGTGTTCTTTGTTTTTAGTTGGGTTTTTATTTTAATTTTTTTACCAAAAAAGCAGTGTTTTAAATGCTGAAGCGCCAAGTTTATCTTGTTCATAGGAATCATGGTATACTGTTAATGTTCAAATATTACTGCACCAGTTGTAAAGGTTGTATTTATTCTGTCTGTTTATTCTCTGGTAGAACTTGCTGATGGAAAGTACCAAAGAGGATCTGAACTAACAAACAAATCCAACAAGACCAGCAACAACAAAAACATGTTTCCTCTTAAAGGTACAAGTACAGGTCTATATATATATATATATATATTTTAACAGGATTGCACTCACTCGGGTTCGTTGCCCCTTTAAAAATACGACCCAGCACAACAGAAATGGATTTTCAAGCGCGGTTGCGCTAATTTTTTAATCAACACAAAATCAAACAAATACAAAATCAAAATAAACACCTAACTCCTCTTGGAGCACTAACTCAACTTTCAGGAACACACTGTCTAACACGGGACAGCTAAGCTTTTACTTTTTTAACTCTGGCTACTCGGAGACAGAGCACCTCTTCTGCCTCCTTCTACTCAGCAGCCTCGAATAAACTGACTGCTCTTCTTTTATACCCTGCACCTGGTTCTAATTTCCAATTACTGCCCAGGTGCAGGGGATAATTAAACAATAAAACAGTTAAACTAAACAAAACAATTAAACAAATCAATTAGCAAGTTAAATGAAACAATAAAGCAATACAATCAAACAAAAAGGTGCATTCCACACATGTTTCTCTCGCAGGGAGGTTTTAACCCCCTCCCTGCTGTCTCACACAACCCACTATCTTACAATATATATATATATATATATATATATACAGACCTAGGTTGATCTCTGGTTGCCTCAGATAGCATGGTAGAAATAGCTAGGTAGGCTATGGTGTATTACACATGCACACACACACATCTCACGAGATAAAGCTTTATAAAATAGGCTCACTGTTGTAATGCAAATAGCACACAATGCTGGCGTGCTGTGCACTAGCACAGTGTACGATATAGGAGTTGCCTAGCTGTGGAGGTTGATTCAGATGGTGATCAACAACATATACAGCTTCATTTCTCTCTGGTATAGGGGCCACAGCTTTACCTCATCAGTAATATGAGTTTTTTTATCAGTCTGTTGTTTTTTATTAATTTATGATTTGTTCATGAATTACCAAACTTTATTGTACTACATAAAGATCTACATATCTTGTGTTTCTCTCCCTTTTTGTTTCTTGACTTCTCTACTGTTTCAGTATTGTCTTCTTATTTTTTAATAGCGATAGCTGTGAAAGACCACTGAACTGCAGGAGGGTTACAGTGCTGTTCAAAGACTCTGGATTGGCTGTCTTGGAGTCCCTATACCCGTCATGTTAAAACAGCCTGCAAAGAAACAATCACAACGATTCATTTCATCCCATCCCTGACACGCAATTAAAAACATATCAACTTCAAGTGGACTCAAACTAAACCCAATGAATGGCTCTGCTGTAGTCATCTGTGCTCAAGGTAGTGTTTATTGCCATGTGAACGTGAATACATGTTAGTATAAATATGAGCTGTCAAGCTAATCATACTGTACTGCTCTTCTCTTGAGTGCTGATGAATTTCCCCATGAAGTAAGTTGAAACTTGCTCCTCTGAGCACGCTATCACGGCACCACAGCACGTCTCTTAAACATAAGATTCGAAATGCAATAATATTGGAAATATATATAAATCTATATATATATATATATATATGAGAGAGAGAGAGAGAGAGAGAGAGAGAGAGAGAGAGAGAGAGAGAGAGAGAGAGAGAGAGAGAGGGTTCCAGGAAGGAACTCTAAATGCAAATATGATCATTTGATTGACAGGAACATCTTTTGGTGCAACCATCACCAGAGTTTCAGCAAGACAATGGACTCCGGATCCAGGTACATTTAACCCTACCTCTCTTTACAGTCCGTGCAATGCTTTGAGTTTGCCCTCTACCGCCTCCCTCCCCAAACCGCCATCTTATTTTTAGCTTTTAAGTTTAGAGAAAGCTGAACTATTTTGATTGGCAATCATTATACCCTCCTCCCTCTTGGCATTGCCAGCTGCAGGCATGCATGCATACTGCAGTCATAGCTTTGGGGTTGACCTGGCACCTCCATACAGTAGGTGTAAATCACACAGGAGTGATAAAGATACATTCTCAGTTTGGGTTTCCCCCAGCTGAAGGCTGGCAGTCTGTGCTGCTCCACTGTGCTACGCAGGACACATTTCCTGACACAGGAAGTCTACCAAGTGAAATACTGATGAATAAAAGAAATCAGGCTTCCTGGTTTCAGTTTAGCCAGATGTTGCTGTTCTGGGGGCCAAAGTGAAACTTTCCTGAGGCCCACATGACCATATACCGGACCCTCGCTTTCCAAAGGTACATTTAAGGCTAGGAGCTACGTGATGTTCAGAAACCCAGACATGTGTGAGTCACTGCATTTCCCCCTGGCCGATTACTCCGAGTCTGCCTGTCTCATGTGCTTCTCATGGGTGGTAAAGCTTGCAGTCTCTCTCTCTCTCACTGTAGATTCCTGTAGTTCCTCTTGTTGACCAGACTTTCCTCACAAGGCATGTGCTGAAAACCACAGCTCTGCCCAACACAGTTTCATATTACCAGTCAGGCACCATCATCTGCAGGGGTGACGAAAACTAACAAACAAGCTAAGTCTATTAAAATTGTGTGTAGTTCTTAAGAATATATATATATATATATATATATATATATATATATATATATATATATATATATATACAGTCACCTCCAAAATTATTGGCACCCTTGATAAAGATGAGCAAAAAAGGCTGTATAAAATAAACAACACAGGTAATGAGCTATATTTTATGCTCAAATATATGGGAAATCCATATTCTTTTATTCTAATACAATTGCTCAGAGAAAAAGGTTTTTATTAGCAAGTAATAACATTTTTTCTCAAAAAGATAGCTGTCAGAATTATTGGCACCCCTAAAGATTCTTATAAATAAAATCAAACAAAATTAAATCTGCATTAACATTCTATAGGAGGCTGTGTGGTCCAGTGGTTAAAGAAACCGGCTTGTAACTAGAAGGTCCCCGGTTCAAATCCCACCTCAGCCACTGACTCATTGTGTGACCCTGAGTAAGTCACTTAACCTCCTTGTGCTCCGTCTTTCGGGTGAGATGTAATTGTAAGTGACTCTGCAGCTGATGCATAGTTCACACACCCTAGTCTCTGTAAGACGTCTTGGATAAAGGCGTCTGCTAAATAAACAAATAATAATAATACTTCTTTAAGTTCATCTTGCCTGGTAGAGGACGCAAGTGTATCTTGCCCCCACGCATAGTGAGGCAGATGGTTCAGGAGGCAAAGGGAAATCCAAGGGCCACAGTTGGAGAATTACAGAACGTGGTTGCATCTTGGGGTCACCAAGTCTCCAAATCTACAATTAGACGACACCTCTATGACAATAGGCTATTTGGAAGGGTTGCCAGAAAAAAGCCTTTATTGAGAGCAACCAACAAATGTAAGCGCCTGGAGTTTGCTAAACGGCATTGGCACTTCGATTGGAACCGGGTGCTATGGTCAGTTGAGACGAAAATAGAGCTCTTTGGCCACGCACACCAGCTGTGGGTTTGGCGTCGAAAGAAGGATGTGTGTGCAGAAAAGAACCTCATACTTACTGTAAAATATGGTGGTCGATCTTTGATGTTATGGGGCTGTTTTGCTTCCACTGGGCCTGGGGCCCTTGTTAAGGTCAACAGCTTCATGAACTCTACCCAGTACCAGGACATTTTAGCCAAAAACCTGGTTGCCTCTGACAGGAGGCTGAAACTTGGCTGCAAGTGGATCTTCCAGCAAGACAATGACCCCAAGCACACATCAAAATCCACAAAGAAATGGTTAATTGACCACAAAATCAACATTTTGCAATGGCCATCTCAGTCTCCGGACTTGAACCCCATTGAAAACCTGTGGTTTCAATTGAAGAGGGCAGTCCATAAGCGCAGACCGAAGGATATCAAGCATCTGGAAAGATTCTGTATGGAGGAATGGTCTAAGATCCCTCCCAATGTGTTCTCCAATCTCATTAAACATTATAGAAAAAGACTCAGTGCTGTTATCCTTGCAAGGGGAGGGTGCACAAAGTACTGAAAACAAGGGGGCCAATAATTGTGACACTTCATTTTTTTTGGAAATAAATTTATAATTTGAGAAATGTGTAATTTTGGTTGATTCCATTGAATCATTAATAAAGTCAAATATATTCCACATGTTGGAAAATTACAATACAGCTCAGTACTGGTATTATTTATTTTATACAGTCTTTTTTGCTCATCTTCATCAAGTGTGCCAATTATTTTGGAGGTGACTGTATATATAACATTGCTTGTATGAACTTGTTTGGAACAAATTATGTACTATGCAATGTCTTGCCTATGAAAATAATTTTCTCTGTTCTTGCTGCTCAATTCACTCAAACCTAAGCACTGGCTGTTTCTAATTTACAGAACTCTGAAGGACAGATTTCGGCCTAACCGCTCTCTGCCTAACTTCGTCTGCATCCCGGACACTAGGGGTCACTGTAGCGTAGTGAAGCGAACAAATCCAAGCTGGTTTTCCATTCCTTGCACGTGGGAACACAAAGGCCGAAGCAGGTTAGGGATTAGAACTTGCAAGCTCCAGGTTCCAGTGTGCTTACCAGGAAACACTGAGTAAACTCTTATATCAATAGTACTTGCATACAGACAGGGTCAGCTGTAGCCAGTTTCAGAGTCTCAGGAGGTGATGCAATGTGGTGTCTGCTTTACAAAAAGGGCCAGGTGAGAGAGCCTATGATCTTCTCGGACTCGATTTCCCCAAGGCTCCTGTTTCAGCATACCTGTTTTCTACTGTAGTGTGTAGTGCAACTTTTAAGAGTAAGAGTAGTGTCTGGTGCATTCAAAATTAGAGGGGTATTTTAGCCCCTGTTGTGCATTGTTTGACTTAGACCTTTTTGTATCAGTTGTTTTTTATATATAGTTTTTTTTTTATAAAATCCCTTTTTAGGATATCTTGAAACAAAATCCTCTCTACAGCAGTTACTGCACAGTGTAATATTTCTGAATACTTATCATTTAAGGTTTAAGTTAACTGTTATATTACAGTACATGACTGAGTGATACCTGCAGAGGGTACAACACTTTTAGTATTTTCAACTTCTTTATTTTGTATTGATAAATGTTTCTTGTACCGATATGTATACATTTTAAAAGTATTTATTCATTGTCAGTCAAATTGTCTAAATTCTTTTTATGTTTACACCTGGCTGTGCATATAAGTACCTGCACTTTTTGGTTGAGAATTTCACCCCAGAACGTACCTGTAATTTTTCTTTTCATTGTTAACATCCTGACAACTTTTTACACTTATAACTTTAAAGTCTGTTTCAAAGCTCTTTTCAAAATGTCTGCTCTAGTGATCTGGGGGTTGAGATCTGTTCTCTAAATCACTGCAGGAAAAAACGTGCTGTGTTACCTGTTTGACAATGTGGGCAATAATCCTTGCACTATTAGTGCACTAGAGCGGACATTTTGAAAAGAGCTTTGAAACAGACTTTAAAGTATAAGTGTAAAAAGTTAACATTGAAAAGAAAAATTACAGTACGTTATTTAAACAGTTGTAGCAGCATGTGGTAACGTTAACGTTATATTTTTCAGAACCCCGCTACTTACTCTTTAAGCAATAGGACCTGAAGAATTGTATTTATTTATAATTCTATATCTACTTTGAAAACAATTCTTAACTGTGATATTTGTTGTTCAATGATTACGTGACTAAAGGTGGCAGTCTTAGCATGGTCTCACTAAAGTAATGTATTTTGTCAGGGTGTTTTCTATGTGTGAAATACAAATGTGCACAAAGTAGAGGGGCTGGAACCTCCGCTGGCTGTGGCTATTACTCTGAGCTTGTGTTGTGGTACACAGTGTAACGGATTTGCACGTTAGAATGGGGTCAGAAGTTTATCGTTCAACGTGCATGCAGGGCGTGAGTTTTAAAATAGTCTGCTGTAACCACATAGTGCTTGCTTGATGAGGTTTTTTCCGACTCGAGTTTTACAGCCAAGCTACAAAGGTGCTGTATGTGTAATTACCTGTCACATGGAGTAACATATATATATATATATATATATATATATATATATATATATATATATATATATATATATATCGCCCCTCGCTATACTGCAGATTAGGATATATCGCAGTCCTCGAGTTAGCTCTCAATTTTTACTGTCTAACTGTGAATGCCTTAGCCGCAATATACATATCTCTACCTGTCTGTCTGCTATCTCCTCCTCGATGCACTCGCATCACCTCAAACTCAACCTCTCTAAATCTGACCTCCTTTTCTTTCCCTCCTCCTCCTCCTCCCCCTCCTCTGATCTCTCTATCTCCATTCCTCTGGAATCTACCACACTCTCTCACTAAGAACGTCGGAGTCACCCTGGACCCCTGCCTCTCTTATTCCCAGCGCATCTCCACTCTGGCACGGACTTGCCAGGAGGCTGTGTGGTCCAGTGGTTAAAAAAACGGGCTTGTAACCAGGAGGTCCCCGGTTCAAATCCCACCGCAGCCAGTGACTCATTGTGTGACCCTGAGCAAGTCACTTAACCTCCTTGTGCTCCGTCTTTCGGGTGAGACGTAGTTGTAAGTGACTCTGCAGCTAATGCATAGTTTACACACCCTAGTCTCTGTAAGTCGCCTTGGGTAAAGGCGCCTGCTAAATAAACAAATAATAATAATAACTTGCCGATTCTTCCTGAGCAACATACGAAGAATCTTCCTCACCAACTGCGCCACCCAGTCCACGTAGAGGACTTATATTGGACCCTGACACCCCAGATAAAATGAGTGAGTGGTTGTACAGTATTTGTTAGCCTATTTGTTTTTTTATGGGTCTCTCGCTATATAGCAGATTTATGTTGGACCGTGACACCCGCGATATATCGAGTGGGTGCTGTTTGTGTATATATATAGGCGCATCACACAGGGCGAGGCAATCCACACACAGGCGGAGGCTGGGCGCAAACATGGCACTAAAGCATATTATTGAGTTGTACCATTTTATGAATGTTGTATTAGTCTCTGTATTATTACCATGGCAGAAACACATTTTATTCGGGTAAAATGAAGAAACAAATATCCTAAAGGGGGGGAAGGGGGGGTATTTATTTAGTGATTCCTAGACATTTAGTAAAAAAAAAAAAAAAAAATGTCGCACTTCCAGTAATTCATCATTCTTAAAAACGGAACACATTTTGGTTACAGCTGCTCTTGCGTGACAGAGAGCTAATTAGCATGATTTGCATGTAGGATAGGAAGCAAGTGGTCAGAGTGGGGTAAAACAGGCAACAAATCTCCCACCCCTATCAACCACAATTAGGTTAATTATATGTAATGTGACCTATCCTGATTAAAGACCAGAATGCATCCCTCCACTGCGCCGGGGTGAGGAGTATGACAGAGACTCTGGTCATTCTTCCTCGCTGGTCAGCCAATTAGAGGGTTGTTACAGACACAAAACAAACCTCGTCTTTCCTTTTCACCCATTTACGTTCAATTACCTGAGAAATATAGCTAGGCTATGCTGTGCTGTCCCAGGCAAACAAGCTTGCTAGTTAAATATAAAGGGATCACTGTTTTAACCAAAAATCTGTAACATAACCTCAGTTGCAGACCTATACTCCCAAATTATTATCAATGCATGCATAAAAGCAAGGCAGCACTACCATCAACATATGGACCTTTTGAAGACAGAACAGTTATTACAAAAAGTACAGAGCCATTGCACCACCTGCTGGAAGGATAGAAGCATAACCAAAGGCTGCACTTGATTCTCATCAGTGACAGAGTCTTTTATAAACCTTATTTAGCAGTGTAATCTGTTTGAACGTGTCATTGTGGGCTCATATTTGAAGGCTCAGCTATTTCAATCAGCTTAAAGAATAGAATTGGGTGTTGCCATCTTTTCAATGGGTGAAACCAGGACTGATCGTTAGAGGTAATATCCAGTAGTTTTAGATTATTATTATTATTATTATTATTATTATTAATAATAATAATAATAATAATAATAATAATAATAATAATAATAATAATAATAATAAATCCTTTGTGCCTGTCCGGACTATCGTAACTGCCTGGCATTGAACATACTGCACTTCTAAATTCCATTCCGTGATCTTTCAGCTGGCGCCCTCTGGTGTCTTAAAGGAGGAGTGCAGATTGTAATATTGTTTATTGCAGTATCGTCATAATAATTATCAAGCTTACTATTATTTTAGAAATTAATTTTTCTACAATAAACATATTTAAATAATAAGGTGAACACTTATCGTCCTTAACCAGTTGCTTTCCAATTAAGTTGTAAAGACGTCCATAGGCCAGCGTAGGACAGCTTCATAATTCTTCTGAGACGGGAACTTGTGATAAAGACTCTCATCTCGCTAAACCTAAAGCACATCTTTATCAGCAGGCAGGCAGGTATAGAGTCTAGTGCTGCTCAACAGAATGTAAAAGCTTGGGCTGCAGTTCAAGATTTATTACTCCACTAGGTGGCAGATGATGCTGGTCTCTATTTCCTTTTTGCAAGCATGGACAGGTTCAAAGATAATCAAATAAGTACATGTTATATCCTGTGGTACTGCAGTTATTTACTGTGCCTAGTAAAACCTTTTCAAAGTTGTTGAAGCTGCATTGCAGTACAGTAGCCCCCCCCCCCAGCTCCTGTACCCCTGTTCTGACACTTACTGTTTATGGAACTCCTTTTTAAAGGGAGGCTGCAACTGGAAACAGAGGGAAAGGCAAATCGCCAACAAGCAGAAACCCTGTAGAACAGTGAAAGTACATGTGTAATGTACGGTAGATCGTTTAGAAGTAACACAAGGCCAGTCTCTGAACAGTGAAAGTACATGTGTAATGTACGGTAGATCGTTTAGAAGTAACACAAGGCCAGTCTCTGAACAGTGAAAGTACATGTGTAATGTACGGTAGATCGTTTAGAAGTAACACAAGGCCAGTCTCTGAACAGTGAAAGTACATGTGTAATGTGGTAGATCGTTTAAACACAAGGCCAGTCTCTGAACAGTGAAAGTACATGTGTAATGTACGGTAGATCGTTTAGAAGTAACACAAGGCCAGTCTCTGAGCACAACAGAGAAAGACACCATTATAAGGCAGGTTGTTGAGTTTATTATTATTATTATTATTATTATTATTATTTTTATTTTAAAATTGGGTGTAACGCCCATGTGTTTAGCTTGTGAAATTCTCATCTAAGGAAATGAAGAAGATAAATAAGATTGTGTAACTGTCCTTTTGATCAGAAGACTTCAGTCTGAATGGAAACAGCAATGAAATGTGAGCCTGAAAACCATAAACCTTTCTGTGGGTTTGGTGGACTTTTAGGTATAAATATTAAGAAAGGTTTTGGTTTAAATAAAAAATAGCAATGTAGGCTACCAAACCAAATACCATTTTTTTTTTTTTTTTTGTTTGGTTTGTCTTTATAAATATAGAGAAATATTTTGAAAGAAAAGTTAAGTTGCTGCATTCACAGACAGTGATTAGCATTAATCATGATCTTACCAAAGCTACTGTGAAGGAATGTACCCGTATTCTAACATTAGTGCTATTCAAGGTTAATGTATGAAACCGGCTAGCTTTAATATGAAAGAAGACACCTGAGTCTCCCATTCCTGTTCACTTTCTTTTTCTATGCATGGGTCATTTAGTAAATTTAATGCGATTGTGTGTATTTTCTGTAAATAAAAGTTTGATTAATCTGAATTTAAGTTTGGCAGGGATGGGGTTAAAAATCTCATCCCTGTAAACATAAGTGTGGAATGAGGCTGTTCCCCAAATTGGTTAATTGAGTGCCAGTTTGGGGATGGCCAGCTGTGTAAAAGAGGAGCTGGGAGCGAGGGAGAGAGCTCCCTGGATGGTTGAGGGAAAGGACTGGGAGCAGAAGGGTGTGATTCCTGGATAATTGAGGGAAAGGACTGGGAGCAGCAGGGTGTGATTCTTGGATAATTGAGGGAAAGGACTGGGAGCAGCAGGGTGTGATTCCTGGATAATTGAGGGAAAGGACTGGGAGCAGCAGGGTGTGATTCTTGGATAATTGAGGGAAAGGACTGGGAGCAGCAGGGTGTGATTCCTGGATAATTGAGGGAAAGGACTGGGAGCAGCAGGGTGTGATTCCTGGATAATTGAGGAAAGGACTGGGAGCAGCAGGGTGTGATTCCTGGATAATTGAGGGAAAGGACTGGGAGCAGCAGGGTGTGATTCCTGGATAATTGAGGGAACGGACTTGGAGCAGCAGGGTGTGATTCTTGGATAATTGAGGGAAAGGACTGGGAGCAGCAGGGTGTGATTCCTGGATAATTGAGGGAAAGGACTGGGAGCAGCAGGGTGTGATTCCTGGATAATTGAGGGAAAGGACTGGGAGCAGCAGGGTGTGATTCCTGGATAATTGAGGGAAAGGACTGGGAGCAGCAGGGTGTGATTCCTGGATAATTGAGGGAAAGGACTGGGAGCAGCAGGGTGTGATTCCTGGCTCTGCTATTCTTGCCATTAGCTTGCCACAGTACGTAGAAAACAAAATGCAGTTTAATTTAATGCAGTTTTATTCAGTTGTTTTATTCATTATTTTTCACATTTTAACAGTCAAGAATCTGTTTATATACAGAAACATGTTACATATAAGTACTTAAAATCGTGAATGAATTCAGGTACCCCTTTGACACATTTTTAATTATTAAGAGTTTGACTAAAAAACCCAAATAAAACATGTTTATGTTAAGTGTAGCATACTGTAGGCAGGACATGTAATGTGGTACAGTTCATTCATTCATGTTTTTGAATATATTTATTGGGCTTGCATTTCATTATATACCAAAAGTCAGTTATATACATTGAAATACAGTGTTTTAAATGCTATATTGAGACAACAGACGGAGAGCATATAAAAAGGTCAATAAGCACTAACTAAAGACAAAATGGCCCGTTCCACATTATTTTTAAATTTATATAGCCAAAAACATTTTCTTGATTCGTTTAAAAAAAAAAAAAAAACCTTAATGTTGCTGTAACACACGCAATGTGGAATGGGTCACAAGAGAAACTTTTAAAAAGCACTCAAGCACAAGAGAAGCTCAACATAAAGAAGACAACAAAGGCCTAGAGCCTAGCGCTTGGTGACATTACAAGTGCAGGTCAGAAACGGTTGCAAATGTGTTCAAACGTGTGTCAGTGTAGCCACAGATCTGACTGTCAGTGTTATTTCTGCAGCTTAAGTTCTTGCCTGACAGCTCTGATTCAGTCAGCATGTAAGAGCTGGGCATGAAGTAGTGGAGGTGGTACAGTAAGTAACACACACTCGTCAGAATCCGGCAAGCTGCTCCAAAGCAGACATGTAAAAAAATAGTTTGCAATCATGTAAGAACACATAACTCAGAATGAGACCATATAGGAATTGCTTTTAGTAATTTATCAGCCATCAGCCTGTGAAAAACTGGGTCTGATTTTCAAAGCTTGGTGCTGTAACTTGTGTGGCCAACTTAAGCTGAATGTCCTGTTATTTTTCCTCTTAAGTGTTTCTTCAGGTTAAGGGTCTGCAAAAAGCAGCTTAACACGCCTCAGTCCACCCCTCAGTTAAGGGAGTGTGTATTGTACTTAAAAAAGGGCTCTACTTAAACGAGTCACTGAAGGGTTTACACAGCCTGTCATCTGCACACAAAATGCAGAATATTTACATTTTGGGTGAAACAAAAATACGTTTATACTTTTAAAACTGATAAGTGGGTACATTTTCACCACATTCTCTTTATAAAATATCATGCACTAATATCACAAAGCTTTTGGGTTTCATTAAATGAATTGTATAATGCAGGTGAACCACTAGATGGTAGCACATTGTGTTATTTACATTATTGGGATTAACTATATAACATTTTTTTTTTTTTTAATATATATACAGTATATATTTAATATAAAATGTTATATAGCTAATCCCAATATATATATATATATAGATAGATAGATAGATAGATAGATAGATAGATATAGATAGATAGATAGATAGATGCAATTTAAAAAAGGGACCACGCCTTCCCTCTGTGTTGTGTTTCAACACCAATGCAGCTTGAAATGAATCATAAAGGATGCAACATTTTTTGTCTTGTGATACTGAAGTGCTTCTGAAGTTTACTGATGGTTATCTGCGCTCTTAATCCGATTTCCGTTAAACTGTAGATTTCTATCAGTAAATGAGCATTGCAGTTTTGAGAAACTCATTTACCAAGGATGGCAACAGTATAGGGTTTGTAAGGGTGGGCCAAAGGTTTTGCATCACCTAGAATTGTAGGACGGACACATAATTTAAAAATAAAAATTATATGAACGTAATTTAGATCTTTTATTTAACATGAAATCAAAGAAACTACAAAATGATATTGCAAAAATCTACTGGAAGCCACACAAGTAGTACAGTATTTCATGTTAGATTTCAAAATGTCAGATTTTTTCCTGTCTGTCAGTTTTTTGTTAAGTATCTGGAAAGCAGAATGTAATTCAGTATGTTAGCATAAAATTATTCAGCAGGTTTCATTCCACTTTGTTAATTCTGTAGGCTGTACAGTGGTTTTATCTGGAGTCTACAAGATGTCGGTAGGCCTTTTATGCTATCTGGGACCAGTCTTCTTTCAGAGACTCACTGCACAATGGCTTTGGTCATGTTTATATGATGGTGGTCTTTATTTACTGCTTCCCTGGCCAGGTCTCACTTGTAGAAAAGATCTTTAATCTCAACTGATTTGCTGCTGTTAGTTATTTTTACATGGCTTCAGTTGACTGAAAAAATGCATTGACTTTCTCTTAAGACTGGTATAGTACAGTGCATACACTCCTGTACCAGTATACTCTGTTATGTAACCCTTTTACCACCTCTAGTAATGTTTAAAAAACTTAGCTGTTCAGTTGTGGTTTCCATTGACGCAAAATCTCTTTGAAGACATCCAAGCAGCAGTTGGCGGTGAGGCAGCTGGACATACCCATGAAGGACTGCAGGTCCTGAAGGACAGTGCAGTCACCAGGACGGAACGTCTCAGTTAAGAGCTTGATGAAAAGTCCCACATGGACAGGAGTGAAGCAGACGAGAAACACAACCACGTTTGCAACCATCATGTCTATGTGTGTCCTTTTCTCCAGCTCACATCCATGTGGTCCAACAGGACACGGATATTCTGGGCAGAACAGAAAGTTATTACTGCCAGCGGCACACAATATCCAAAGATCTCCAGAACCAGTAAGAAGGAAAGTGGCACAGGTTTGAAGTTATTACTTTGAAAACATTTATAAAGCTTACTCCTTTCACTTTCTCTTCTTCAAAAATATCCTCCACAAAGAACACAGAACTCAGTGACCATACAGCAAGCCATATAAGGAAGCGGACATGGACTGCTTTCCTCAGTGATTTGGTGTCTGAGGCACTGAGCAGATGCTTGATTGCAATGTATTGAGCAACACTAATGGCAGTCACGGCAACACATCTCAGAAGCTATATCTTCACTCATGAGGCAGATTGTTTCAGACCCTGTTAAGACTGCTCATAAATGTTGCTTATTTCTGCATTTTCTTTTGTTGTCGTCGCCCCCTGGAACGATGTTGGCCGGTAAAATGGTGGCTAGTGCATGGAAAAGTTAATTTCAAGCCCTGCTATTAGGATGCTGACATATATGTTCACATAGTAAACAGAGAGCAGAAACGAGTAAAGAAAGTCCCCCAGATCTGAATGACTGTAATATGAATAGATCCTGAACGGGAGGGAAACAGCAGGGTGCAGTCAGAAATTAACCAGGTTAATCATGTATATTACAGTGTCGTTCCAGCACCTCCGATCAGAGCACAACAGAGCCAGGATCGCCACATTAAACACCAGTCCCAGAATGAAAACCGGTCTATAGATCACCACTTTTCTTGTAACCATCAGATTGCAATTGTTTGAAATGCTCGTCCTTGCACTGAAAACACAGTACATAAATACCAGATTAGTATTGCCCAACAGTATTGCACAATTTTCTGCGTAAAAAAGTGCCTCCTATTTTCTGTTCTGAATGCCCCTTTATCTAATCTCCATTTGTGACCCCTGGTCCTTGTTTCTTTTTTCAGGTCGAAAAAGTCCCTTGGGTCGACATTGTCAATATCTTTTAGGATTTTGAATGCTTGAATCAGATCGCAGCGTAGTCGTCTTTGTTCATTATTTTAGCCTGTCTGCATATTCCATGCCTTTTAAAACCGGAATCATTCTTCTTTGCATCCTTTCTAAAGCAGCAATACCTTTTTTGTAACAAGGTGACCAGAACTGAACACAATATTCTAGATGAGGTTTTACTAATGCATTGTAAAGTTATAACATTGCTTCCCTTGATTTAAATTCAACACTTTTCACTATATATCCGAGCATCTTGTTGGCCTTTTTTGTAGCTTTCCCACATTGTCTAGATGAAGACATTTCTGAGTCAACATCAACTCCTATGTCGTTTTTATAGATTCCTTCTTCAATTTCAATATTTCCCATATGGTATTTATAATGCACATTTTTATTGCCTGCGTGCAGTACCTTACACTTTTCTCTATTAAATGTCATTTGTCATGTGTCTACCCAGTTCTGAATGATGTCTAGATCATTTTGAATGACCTTTGCTGAGCAACGGTGTTTGCCACTCCTCCTATTTTTGTGTCATCTGCAAATTTAACAAGTTTGCTTACTATACCAGAATCTAAGTCATTGATGTAAATTAGGAAAAGCAGAGGACCTAATACCGATCCCTGTGGTACACCACTGGTTACCTCGCTCCATTTTGAGGTTTCTCCTCTAATCAGTACTTTCTGTTTTCTACCTGTCAACCACTCCCTAATGCATGTGCATACATTTCCTTGAATCCCTACTGCGTTCAGTTTGAGAATTAATCTTTTATGTGGGACTTTGTCAAAAGCTTTCTGTAAATCTAAATAAACCATGTCATATGCTTTGCATTTATCCATTGTCGATGTTGAAGCCTCAAAAAAATCAAGCAGGTTAGTTAGACACGATCTCCCTTTCCTAAAACCATGCTGACTGTCTCCCAGGATAATGTTACCATATAGGTCATTTTCCATTATCTTATTATAATTTCCGTAAGTTTACATATAATAGAAGTCAGGCTTATTGGTCTGTAGCTACCTGGTTCCTTTTTGTGGCTTGGTATTACGTTTGCAATTCTCCAGTCTGTCGGTACAACCCCTGTGGCAAGAGGCTGTTGCATGATCTTGGTTAGCGGCTTGTAAATAACTTCTTTCATTTCTTTGAGTACTATTGGGAGGATCTCATCCGGCCCCAAATGTAGGTCTGAAATGTGCAGTTTTGAAAGAAACACATATTGTTGCAAACATGCAATTTCCTTTTAAAACATGGTATGTGATACTACACTAGGTTAAAGAAATATTTGTTTGCAAGCTGTGCTTTTGGAGTATGCTTCAATTCCTGGGTCATTTCACTGGGAGAGTACAATTGTTCCCCGTTCTTTCAGGGCCTTGTTTCCAGGAAGTAAAGCAGCAACAGACTTCCTGGAAGGCAAGGCAGTCAGCCCTGTTTAGTACCATACATCATGTTTTAAACTGAAAATACATGTGTGCTTCAAAACTGCACATTGAGACCTGCATCGCAAGTGTCTAGTTTATTATCTATTGTCTACTGTATAACTAGAATATGTGTGTGCTTTTTATGGGCTATTTAATGATTATGGACATTTTTCCTTATGAAACAAGTTTGTGTTCCTGTTTTTTTAATTGAGATGTATTTAATGAATTACCATTAACATAGAATTTCATGACTCAAATTTTAAATACATTTTCTTATAGGCTCAGATTATTGTTATGTTTTGGGTGCACATAAGTGGTTTCTTACAAAACTAGCTGTATAACATTAACATTGTGGCACTGCACTGTCTGGAACTAAGATCCTATTGAAAAGCAATGCAGAATTGCTTACCTGAAATATACTGAAAGATCATGTGCAATAAAATATGACTGAGATGGAGTTTTACAGTCTCATTCAGTATGTAGCCGCTGTCTTTTGATACATGAGAAAGGAAGCTGTGTTGAAGGGAAGATGCTACTGGAACATTTGTAATTAGACAGGCTTGTACTTTTGCAGAAGCCCCACCCAGTCCTGTTTAATGTACATTGTTTCATTTTAGACAGAGTGTGCTAAAGCTTATGCAGGAACCTGTAGTGGTTAGGTAAAACTAGAATAAGCTGCACCACACTTAAGCCGACACTAGCCGAAACATTTGGTCTGATTGAGCATTTCGAATTATGGTTGTAGAGTGCTGCACTAGAAAAAATTATGAAAAACTGATACAGTATACTTTTGAAGCAAGGATCATCATTTATTGCCTTGCTTAATACCTGGTTCAAGCAAGACACAGTGTGTTTAAAGGAGTTTTATTATAGCATCACAGAAACAAAAGACTGAAGTGACAGGCTAATAATAAGATGGGACCCACACTATTATGTGCATTTGCATCTGCTGTGAAATGCATCCTAGTAAATAATTACATGAAGCAGTCAGAATTTGAAGTGTCTGACATACAATAGAAACAAAATGCCTTTTAACACTTTAAAATACCCAATTATACAGTATTTGCATGCTCAGACATTGGTCTGCATGTGCAAACCCACTTACAACATTTACACCCTATTTTTTATGAAAGAGAAATACATCAAATAACCTTAAATTGCTTTAATTCTATTCTGTTGTTTGTTTTCATGTTATTTCCCCACTGTATTGCCTATAGGCTTGTCACTTTCACACTGTCTTTAAAATAATGTTGTTTCTTCACACCTACAACTCTGACCAAAAGTTTTGCATCATCCTATAACCTTAACACATTTTGCTTCTTTATTATTATTATTATTATTTATTTCTTAGCAGACGCCCTTATCCAGGGTGACTTACAGTCGTAAACAAAAATACATTTCAAGAATCACAGTACAAGTATTAATACAATTAAGAGCAAGATAAAATACAATCACTTCGGTTCTTAAAGTCGAATGAAACCTGCTGAATAATGTTACATTAACATATTGAATTGCATACCGCTTTGTAGTTTTCCCGTACACTTAGTGAAAAACTAACAAAAATTAAAAAATGTGACATTCTGATATCTAACATGAAATACTGTACTACTATTATGGCTTTTGATACACTTTTGCGATATCATGTTGTAGTTTCTTTGATTACATGATGTTAAATAGAAGATCCAAATTATGTTCATATAGTTTTTATTTTTTATTATATCTCAATCCTGGAATTGCTGGTGATGTAAAACTTGTGACCATAGCTGTACTCTACTCTGCATGAAGATTCTGATACTATCACAAGTGTAATGTCTGGAACAGCACTGATAAGAAACTGTTTAACAGGCATATTATGAATAGCAGCCCTCAGCACATTTTACTCTCATAGTCATATACTTTTTTACAATATTTTTTTTAACAATTAACTGATAACCACAAGCAACCAACACATCTACCATGATACAGAAACAATACTACATATTTAAATATTGTATACAAAATATTTACACTCAAAGTACAATATTACATAAATTAGATGGAGTAGTGGTCAGGGCTCTGGACTCTTGCCCGGAGGGTTGTGGGTTCAATCCCAGGTGGGGGACACTGCTGCTGTACCCTTGATAAAGGTACTTTACCTAGATTGCTCCAGTAAAAACCCAACTATATAAATGGGTAATTGTATGTAAAAATAATGTGATATCTTGTAACAATTGTAAGTTGCCCTGGATAAGGGTGTCTGCTAAGATATATATTTATATATATTTTTTAAATGTAGTCTATGTGTCATGTGATCCACTAGACCAGGGATGTCTGATCACGGTCCTGGAGGGCATTTCCACTCCAGGTTTAACAGGTAAAATGAGATAATGAACTACTTCAGGGTCTGGATACCAGGTTTAATTCATTCAAAGCAACAGTTCGTGAGGGGCATGAAAGTGCAGTGCAGTGGCTGTTGGCAACGCTTGCAGAAAATGACCACAGCTGCAAGACAGTCATGAGCAAAGCATATATATATATATTAAAACTTTAGATCATATATATATATATATATATATATATATATATATATATATATATAGCCATCTTGATTATGGAAATGCTTTAGGAAATTCATCAAAGAGATGATCTTTTGCCATGTTAATTATCCCTTTGTGGAGAAGTCCGCACAGAAGATGATAAAAAAAACTCCTTTGCCACAAAATAATAGCACACTGCGTCCAAGCAGCAGTTGGTATTGGTGATGCAACTGGAAACATGCATGAAATTGGCCATTTGCTGTTGAAGACTGCAATTGGAATGATCTAAAGTTTTAAAAAGGTGCTGGAGAAACATTGCAACGTGGATGGGGGCAAAGCAAATGAAAAAGACGACCAGATTTGTAGCAATGACATGAATGCCCCTGCGTTTTTCATCTCTGCGTTCTGAGCTTATGTCTTTTGACAAAGAGTGGATAGCTTGCGTGGAACAAAATGTCAGTATTACAAGAGGCATGCAAAATCCCACTATCTCAATGAGCAAAATTGATTTGAAGGAGAGACCTGTGGAAGCATTACTTTGAAAACATTTATTCTGCAGTTTGCTGTTCTTGTGCTTGCTGTCTGTGTTAACCATGACACTGAATGAGCCTATGATCAACCATATCATAAGGCACACGGCTGCTGCTTTCAGTGGCGACCGGAGGGTTCTAGCTCTAAATGGATGTTTAATTGCGATGTATCGGTCAACGCTTATAGCGGTGATTGTGAGGATGCTCACATACATGTTCACGTAGTAAACTGAGACCAAAAGCATGCAGAACTGCTTTGTAAAAATGTGGTGATATGTTGCCATCTTAAATGGCAGGGAAAGGAGAAGGATGAAGTCAGCAATTGCCAAGTTAGTCATGTATATTTTGGTTTCCGTCCATTCTCTCAGTTTGCAGCACAACAGGAAAAGGGCTGCAGCGTTGAATAATAGTCCCAGAATTAAAACTGGTATGGAGATCACCATCTGGAATGTCTCCACGGCCCTTGGCATGCTGATATTGCAGAGTAAGGCTGTATTATTCATTGCTGTCCGTACTGTAAAATAATTGAAGATAATTAAGCATTGGGATGTTGCTTTAATGCAGACTGTTCACAATTTAAGGGTAGCTGATAGCTTTTGAAATTCAAGGCTGGCTTCCTGTACTGCTGTTTCCAACAGTGTTGCATCACCCTATAGAATTAACACTTTTTGCTTCATAAAGTTAATGTCTTAATCCTAAAATTAAGTGATGCTAAACTTTTGGCCATAGCTGTACATGACAAGCAATATCTTTGTGGTTGATCCACTGCCATGATAACAGCTTACAATATCTCACCCCTGGTGTGAATGCTCACTTAGCTGTCTATCTTGTGAAACCACTGCTATTTAAAAACATTTACAGTATCATATATCAGCATTTCTATTTAACTCTAACGTGCCAATGAAGGTGCTTGCCCTGATGTACAATGTTTTATATGTCTCTTAGGATTTAAAGGGCTTGCAGTGCTGGTGAGTTTTATCTCACACCAGGTATGTTTGCATGAGAATAAAAGACCCAAACAGACAAAGCGACAACAAGACAAATACACAAAATCCAATTACAGCAGCTACCCAATTAATGTTGCATTGTTTCTGATGAATAATAATAATAATAATAATAATAATAATAATAATAATAATAATAATAATAATAATAATAATAGCGCTCTGGTGACATTATCAATGCAGAACTAGCAGAGTTTATTTGTAACAGTTGAAGACGTGTTGCAAAGAACATTGGAAAACCACATTTTGAAAAAATCCAAGTTATTTTTTCAAATGAGATTTGTTGTAATGAATGGATATTTAGTAAATAACAGACCCCATTGATTTGTTGCGATATGTTAGTTTAATAATAATGAGCTATGTGCATACTTAAAATGACCATGCTGTGTTTGTCTGTGTTCAAAACTGCAAGCAAAAACTGTCAAGGCTTGCTAATAAAAAAAGAGCATAGGGCTATGGATTCTACAGCACTCATTCTATTAGTGTATTAATCGCAGTGTAAAAATGTATTAAAATAATATAGGCACTTTAAAATACTAAGTAATATATATTATGTTTGGATTTGCTCATTATTAAATATTACAAAAAAGGGGTTACTGGCATTACTACTATCAGCCCCTATACTGAAGCTGTGGTTAATGCCCCAATGGGTTTGACAGGGTGTAACAGGGTGCTCTTTACAGCGAAGGGACTCACTTTATAATACCTTGTTGTCTCTTAAAAAAAAAAACAACTGGCATTAAAGGACAATACGGTCAATCGTACAGAAATCCACAGTCTATTCCTTTCTAGCTGAACTATTTGGTATGAAAGTACGTCTGGCAAATCTACAAACCCTGTGGCTTACAAACCCTGTGGCTTACAAACCTTGTGGCTTATACCTTGGAGGCAAACTGTTAAATAAAAGGTGCCTTTAACCTGGGCTTGTTTTCTGTTTGTTTTGTAAATGATCACATCCGCTTTCTGAGAATAGTTGTATAATTATACCGAAAAGCACTTAATTAGATGCATCATTAGGTAGTTAAATTTAAATTATAAAATGTCAATGTTTCATTACTGATAAAAATATTTATTTACATATAACAACTAACTGAGAGTACTAAATCGAGAGTAAATGAACTAATTTGAAATATAACAACCTACTGAGAATTGTGCCCTATGGGCTTCTAAAAGGCTTTCACAGAGATTGTTATTTTTACGCAAGCACAGCAGGAATCACTAAACTTACTGGCACGGCAGTCTAAAGTGGTTAAATACATGGAAAAAAAATACAGTGGTGATTTCCCCTCTCCTCCATCTTTTCTAAACTGGTACTGTGAATAATTTGTTTGTGGGTATCTGAAAAGTACATTTGTGTTTGCTGTTAATTAGTGTACTAATTTGAACATGTTTTCCTTATTCATATATTTCAAATCAACTTTTAGCACATTACAATCTTTAGCTTTATTAGCGGATTTAGTCATGTAAAAATCCTTACCTGACAAAGGTAATAGAAATAGAGGTGTGATGGAATAAAGATCTGTAGTGTACGGATACTGCGAGTTCCACAGGGTTAATAAGATGATGAGCCTTTAACACTTTTATGTAGACACAGCACAGTCACCAAAGTTATTGGCGTGGCAGTCTAAAGTGGTTAAGTATGTAAAAAAAAAAAAAAAAACAGGAAATAAAATGGACTGAAAACACCCATGTCACTTCCTACATGATAAGGACATATTCGTTATAATTTTTAATCTTGCTCTAAATACTTATCTGTACTTCACTCTTTCTGGCAAGTCCTTTTGTTCCCTTTCGGGTGTGCTGATTATTATTATTTTATTATTATTTATTTCTTAGCAGACGCCCTTATCCAGGGCGACTTACAATTGTTACAAGATGTCACATTATTTCACATTATACAGATATCAATTTTTTACATAATTTTTGGATCCTCATGCTTGTAGTTGTAATTGGGCAGCAGTGTGGAGTAGTGGTTAGGGCTCTGGACCGGAGGGTTGTGGGTTCAATCCCAAGTGAGGGACACTGCTGCTGTACCCTTGAACAAGGTAAATGGGTAATTGTATGTAAAAATATAATGTAATTGTATGTAAAAATAATGTGATATCTTGTAACAATTGTAAGACGCCCTGGATAAGGGCATCTGCTAAGAAATAAATTATAATAATTGACTTTAAGAAGTATTTATCGGCAGGTATTATATAAATCCATTCATTTAATGTGTTGGTTTTTCATTTTCAGTTTATGGCCTGGTTACGACACTGACATTGCAGTGCCCCGGTTGAGAGGAAAATGCGCTTCCAATCGGCTTTTTAACCACTCAATGCAGAAGTTAATTGTCATTGATTAGTACTCGGTTGTAAATGTGAGTGCAGCTTTTCCTGTTTTGAGATCAACACATTCCACCCTACTTCCAACCCACCACACTCTCACCTTCTAATTAAAACATGTAGAGATGAATCTTTAAATAAAAGTAAAAGGGAAATATGTAGCCAGGCATTTGAGCACAACAGGAAACACAACAGAGCTAATCGCCATTCTGTGTGAAGAAGTTGTTGAGGAGTTCCAGCCCTGTGTTTTAAGGACTTGTTCAAACATGTAGAAAACTCAGCTTATTTGCTCCACCTGGGAAAAGTTTGCCGCAGAGAAAGAATATTGCATGTGAACGAGTGCACCTGTGAGGTGGGGGGGGGCGTGATCGACTCGTGGTCCCAGTGTGCTTGTGAATGTTGTCCAATAACATGTCTTATTATGTCTAAATGTTACATGTTTTCACAGGGTTTTGGGCTGCTGTGAGCTGTGTTGTGGTGTCCTGACCTTGTGTGAAGAAAATCTTGAATGAGATCTTGCTGTGGTCGTCTGGCTCCCTTTTGTTTACCCCAGAACGCTACAATACTGTATTATAAAAAAGGGCGAAGGCTGATGTCATCTCTCATCTCACCAGCAGCGGTCAGAATGATACAAGTCACTACTGTTACAGTTAGAGAGAGCTCTGCGCTTGATTTGCTTTGTCTGTGTTTGACACCCACGGTTAAATGAAAGAATTGGCAACATACAATAGCTGAGAATACCCAGCCCTTCTAAACCACACAGTGAACAGGAAACTAAGCTGGGTGGGGTTTGGAGAGATGCCGGATGATTGATAAAGCAATGAAGGGTGGAGCATATGTGATAAGCCATGAGAGATACCCCTTAAAAAGGACCCATGTTGTTTGTTTTAGTATATTTGTATTATGTATTTATTTATTTATTTTTGCGATTAACGCATTTGTCATATATAGTACATGTTCCCTTTACTGTATTGCATATGCAGTGATGTATGTGGATCCCACCAAAACATGCAGCCACCTCCCCTGAAAGAAAAGCTGGCTAGACTTCATATTAATCCTTTGAAGGGTCTTCACAGCACTTTGCTTTCCACTTTCCCATGCACAATAGATCCAAATGCACCAGAACCCTCTGTATATCCAGCCCTCTGTATATCCAGCGCTAACACTTCTCTACATAAACTGATCATTCTGCATTTCCCCTTGAGGCAAAAAAAAAAAAAAAAAAGAAAACTGGAACACTGTTATATCTTGTTTACTTAACCCAATCTTAGGAATTGTTAACTTAATGATTTATTTCCCTCTCTCTAAATTTAAGGCCAATAAAAGATTGATGCAAAACTTTTGGCCGTAACTGTGTCTGTGTGTGTGTGCAATACAAAATGCCCAATTCAGATGTAGCATCAGTGCTATAACCCACTTACCGATCACGAGGACTGTATATTATAGAGCAGCCTCTGTTCACACTGAAGCCAATTGCCTCCTTTCCCCTGCCGAGCATAAGCAATGAATGCTGCCAGGTTACTAGGTTTATATATATATATATATATATATATATATATATATATATATATATATATATATATAGTGACAGTGTAGGGGCCATGCAACTTAAAATGTTCATTTTGTAATAGTGGCAGGGACAGGGTTAAATTTTCCCTGCCAGCGTAATTGTTTTCGATTGTAAATTCAAGCCAGGTGCAGAGTACTTAAGGAGAGCAGGTAGTCTCTTCTGGGTCTCTCCTGTGTGAAGAGCCCCGAGGGTAAGTGTTGTCCATGCGTATTAAAAAAAAAAAAGAGAGAAAGTACTATGTAAGCTTCTTTGTTATTGTTATGTGTAAACCTGGGTGGGTTTGTGCTGTTGCAGCAGGTAAACAGCTTAGCTGTCCTGGGTTAGTTTGGTTCCTGAAAGGTGTATAGTCAGGGACTAGTGCTTTGTTTTTGGTTGTTTTATTTTGTGTTTTTTAAAAAACAAATAAAAAACAAATAAATAAATGCATACATAAATAAATAAATAAAAATAAATAAATAAAAGCACATTTGAAATCAAGATCATGTGTGTGTTGGTCAATCACCCGTGCTGAAAAGAACCCAAAGTGAGCAGAGTAGCACAAATCCTTTACTATATCTATATATATATATATATATATATATATATATATATATATATATATATATATATATATATATATAGTCCCAAACCAGATGCCAAGGACGCTAGGTTAATGTCTAAATACCCCTGGAGGGTTAGATGTAGCTGGAGCCTTACTCGGTGGATGAAACAAAATCATGTCTGGCACCTCTAACAGAAATGGAAGACATAACCCATAAGCTTTAATATGTGAGCAGTAATACAAATGGAAACATTTCTATTACAGAATGCCTGCGTTTCTAACCACTGAAATATATGAGTCAAAGAGTGAATAGTTGACTAGCTGCACACCAATCTGACACAGTTTATGTAGGTGTAGCGGATCCTACAATAGGTCACATAACCATGTACACTTTCCTACATTGCAGGCTAGAAAACTTTCCAATATTGCTTACATTTTGTAAGTGGCTGTGTAAGTAGCAATACTACATACTTGTCATACATTTTTTTAATAATAATTAGACAAACAGCAGTAAAGGATGAACAATTCAAATGTTTTATTAGTTGTTATTTTTTTAAGCAAATCCAGCGATCATTCTCCATTTCTTTCTGTTTGTATGTACAATAATACCAATAACAACTCATTTTTTGTAAAATACTGCCACCTAATGGAATAAAACAAGCATAACCAGGAACTTGTATTTGCAAACATTTGCTAAATTTCTGTATATCCTAGGATATCTATAAAAGTATTACATGGCAGCAACGTGCAGTAAAACACCCGTATTGTAGGCAAGGCGCTTAAAACAACAACACGAAGGAGCAAAAATCTCTTGTTCAGTATTTATAAGTGTCCAGTAAGAGTTCATTCGAGATCAATGTGGAGAAAGTGTGTTCATCAATTTATAGACTAGAGGGTTTTTGTTGATACCTTACATTAGGGACTGATTTCCTTTAAAGAATCACCAGATAACTACACAAATCAATAGGATTGATGTTGTCGGTAATTTTGATAGGGCATTCATTTTTTATAACCATTTTTTTTTTATTTTTTTTATGCTGAATCTCTTGGACCCTTGAAGACCCAACTTGACAACGTTTTGAGATTAATCAGACTCCAGTAATGACCTCCTCTTGATCGGAAATGTTCTTCTGTTCTTGTTCCATGAGCTCACTGTGGAGTCACTGCATGTCATAGAGGAAGGCGAGGGAAAGTGATGGGTGACGATTTACATTAAGCGTCTCTAATTGCTGTGTTTGGAGTTAAGGTTAGGGGGATAGAGTTAGGGTTAGGATTAAGGTTAGGTTTGGAGTTAAGGTCAGGGGGATAGGGTTAGGGTTAGGATTAAGGTTAGGTTTGGAGTTAAGGTCAGGGGGATAGGGTTAGGGTTAGGATTAAGGTTAGGTTTGGAGTTAAGGTCAGGGGGATAGGGTTAGGGTTAGGATTAAGGTTAGGTTTGGAGTTAAGGTCAGGGGGATAGGGTTAGGGTTAGGATTAAAGTTAGGTTTGGAGTTAAGGTTAGGGGGATAGGGTTAGGGTTAGGATTAAGGTTAGGTTTGGAGTTAAGGTTAGGGGGATAGAGTTAGGGTTAGGATTAAGGTTAGATTTGGAGTTAAGGTCAGGGGGATAGAGTTAGGGTTAGGATTAAGGTTAGGTTTGGAGTTAAGGTTAGGGGGATAGGGTTAGGGTTAGGATTAAGGTTAGGTTTGGAGGTAAGGTTAGGGGGTTAGTATTAGGGTTAGGATTAAGGTTAGGTTTGGAGTTAAGGTTAGGGGATAGGGTTAGGGTTAGATTTGGAGTTAAGGTTAGGGGGATAGGGTTAGGGTTAGGATTAGGATTAAGGTTAGGTTTGGAGATAAGGTTAGGGGGATAGGGTTAGGGTTAGGATTAAGGTTAGGTTTGGAGATAAGGTTAGGGGGATAGGGTTAGGGTTAGGATTAAGGTTAGGTTTGGAGATAAGGTTAGGGGGTTAGGGTTAGGGTTAGGATTAAGGTTAGATTTGGAGTTAAGGTTAGGGGGATAGGGTTAGGATTAAGGTTAGGTTTGGAGTTAAGGTTAGGGGGATAGGGTTAGGATTAAGGTTAGGTTTGGAGTTAAGGTTAGGGGGGTAGGGTTAGGATTTGGATTAAGGTTATGTCATGCAAAACAATTTACACATTAAATACATTGTAACTATGAATAATAACATTGTAATGATGTGTAAGTACACCTGTATGTACTACGTAAATACACAGGAATAAGAGAAACTTGATGTAAAGTGTTACAAAGCGATGTATGCCTCAAGCAGTTTAGAACTTCCTAATAATGTAACAGACTTGCAACTTACTTTAAAGTGTTTAGATAATAGGACTTGTGACTAATGCATCTCAGAGTAGAGTAGGAAACATTTTCCACCACAACCAATCAATGAAATGTGGGTTAAAATGCTAACACTTCCTTCACATTGAGTAAAACAACACTGAATTACAAACATAATACTGATCCACAAAAAGGGAGACAAAACCGAACCAGGTAACTACAGACCAATAAGCCTGACTTCTATTATATGTAAACCTATGGAACATAATGACAATGTCGACCCAGGGGACTTTTTCAATCTGAAAAAAGAAACAAGGACGAGGGGTCACAAATGGAGATTAGATAAAGGGGCATTCAGAACAGAAAATAGGGGCACTTTTTTACACAGAGAATTGTGGGAGTCAGGAACCAACTCCTCAGTAATGTTGTTGAAGCTGACACCCTGGGATCCTTCAAGAAGCTGCTTGATGAGATTCTGGGATCAATAAGCTACTAACACCAAAATGAGCAAGATTGGCCGAATGACCTCCTCTCGTTTGTAACCTTTCTTATGTTCTTATGTTCTTGTGTTAAGATTCAAGAACTGACAGTGAAGACATCTGGAATGACTGAGTGTCTCGTTGGGTAGTCCCTTGTGCATTATTCTGCACAGGAGAGAACACGCTGTCACGGAACTCCTTAACTGCAAAGTAATAGAACACAGCATCCAGACAGCAGTTGGTACTGGCAAGCCAGTCTGCAGCATGAAAGAAAGTGTGCACTTTCTGACCAAGACTGCAGTTATCATTAGAATATATCTGAACTAAGAACTTGAGTAAAAATCCAACGTGGAAGGGTGTAAAGCAAACCACAAAGACAACTGCATTGGTAGTAAGCATGTGAATGCTTCTGCTGTTCTCCTCATGGGGACCGATGTGCTGAGCTTTCAGCAGCGTATAAACAGACTGAGCCGAACAGTAAAACACTGTGATAAGAGGCAGGACAAACCCAACGATCTCTGTAACAAAAACAAAAGGCATCTCGAATATCTCGTCCTTTTGGAAACATTTAAATGCTGTACTATTTTTTTGAAAGTGGAAACTGTGCTTGAAAAAACCGACACTCAGCGTACATACGGTTATCCATATTAAAATGCACAGGACTCCAGCTTCCAAAGGTGACCTGATGCTTTTGGCTTTAAAGGGATGTTTGATTGCAATGTATCGGTCAATGCTTATAGTAGTGATTGTTAGGATGCTCACATACATGTTCACGTAGTAAACCGAGACCAGGAGTCTGCACAGGTCTGTTTCTAACATCCACTCGTAGTTGTAGGAGTACATCTTGAATGGGAGAAAGAATAGCAGGAGGATGTCTGAAATCACCAAGTTGGTCATGTATATTTTAATCTCTGTCCATTTTCCTTTGCGGTAGAACACCACCAAGGCTATGGTATTTAATATGAGTCCTATGATAAAAACCGGTAAGTCCATTACCATCCGGATTAGCATCACATTTTCTGTCGTAAGATTGCAGGATTTATTCATCATTGTGTAGACTGTGAAAAATAAAAATAACTATGATAAAGTATATTTGATTTATTTGTTTTTCTTAAAAACACGAATTACAATCAAACAATATCTTAAGGCATGCTGTACAAAAAGCCATTCAAATTAAAAAAAAAAAACCTGCACATCAAGGACTTGTTTTTTAATTGATTTTAGAAAATTATTATTATTTCTTAGCACAATATTTCTTTTTCATTTTTAGGACACTCAATATGTTCTGCTTAACTATCAGAAGGATTTTATTGACTCTTGATTTAAACCAATATGCTTATTATTACAGGTTTCATAACTAATAAAAAAAGCACATTTTCCACTGGAGCAAACAATCTGCCTGTTTATACCTTTTATAAAAGTTTTTTCATTGCACTTTTCCCACACTTTTCCCCTGGTTATACTCTGCATTTACTATAGCTTACCCTGGTTTGCCATGTTTAGTAATATGCTTTACTATACCTCACTATTCTTTACAATGTTTAAATATTCTTTACCGTGTTTTCACGATACTGCATTACATTTTGCTATGCTTTTACTTTAACGTTAGTCAGCTATGAGAAGTGAAAGATTACTCACCTCAACCTCAAAGCCCATGCACTCAATGAACAGGCAAGAGTTTAACATTTGCTTCTGAACATGACAGTGACAGGAAATGAATACCTCACGCAATACAATGAACAACCCAGTTATCTACCACAACCCCCTACAGTATAGTGTGTGTTTAAATGCATAAAAAGTAATTATTTTCTATTACTGTTAACAATGTTTTCTTCAGAAAATTCACTCTATATATATATACATACATACATATATATATTCACAGAGGTTCATTTTAGGAAATTGCCTTTTTCCTGATATCCTAAAACAGAGAAGAGTTGCTGTACACTTTCTTTCTCTAGTCTATTGAGACATGAATGAAATGAAATACAAAATCATTCCCCACAGTTCTTCTGTTAACTGTTACCAGTTGTTTTAATCAAAAAGATCAATGAGCAGTAAATAAAAGCAACACAGTGGTGACCTACTGTAATACATTATCTTTCACGGAGCGGAGTGAATGTACAGAACACTGTAAATGCTTCTTCAAGTTGATATACACATAATGGGACACAAAATTTTTGAAGCTGAATCAAGGACTGGCGACATGCTTTGTGGTTACATTCAAGACTTTTATTAAACTATACAGATAATAAAAAGCTTTGCCTTGCCACCACACACACTTTAGTGCCAGCAAAATACTATATTACCGTAATTCATAAGCTATACAGTCATATACATAGATGTAGCAACACACATATCATTTTCCCCAGTCAGTTGTTTAAATAGAGTAGTGGGTAACGAGTTCATAAAGTGCAAAAACTAAAACTGTGCACAAATAAATTCTCCCAGACTAGTAATAACCTTTTAGTCATCTTCTACAATACAAAGCATGCATCAGCAGAGCACACATAAAGAAATAACATTGATACATCATACCTGCTACATTTAAAAGAGTTTTAAAATAAGACTTACTTCTTAAAGGGGTTTGTAACTCAGACAAGTTCTCTTTAACTGGGAGCAAACTGCCCCAGCCTCTTAGGGGTTATGGATGTCGTGCAATTCTTCACACTAGAGAAAGTTAGATGGTCACTTTATGGGTCTACCAGAACAGACTCCAACCCCAAGTATGAACTACTTCTTTTGCTTTCCATTTTGTCCGGACGATTCTGTCAATTCACACTGCGTCTCTCTGTCGCTTTCTCTGTCCCATGTTTACTCTGCTTATTTCTGATATTGTTGATATTTGTTTTCTGTTTGTGTTATATAGAAAAATGATATTCTAATAAAAAATAAATGCCATATTTAATATAGAGAGTAAAGTCATAAACTGTCAAAAGCAGACAATAAATATTTTGAAAACACGATTTTCAAGTGTTACAGAACCCTCTGCACTCTATACAAGCACTGTATTACTTTACCTTTGCTGTATTATGCGTTGTCCTTACCACAGAACTATATGTTAAAACACATTTTTTATTCATACATTGTGGGTCAGAAATCAGGTGGCGGAATACATTTCTCAACTTTTATTCAGGACCAGTCACCAAAGGAGAAAGATCATTTCACTTATAAACAACTTAGTAATCTGACTGAAATGAGCATTGTTTTGTGATCCTCATAACAGTAAATTCACCTTCTCTTGGCACGCGATACAGCGAAAGCGATGTAATGCATTTCTTGAAAACATTGCAGAGGGTTATGTACTGTACATTAACACTAATGTGCACACTGATATATAAAGACAACACCACTGTGAACATTCATACTGCAGATAACTGGCAGGGGTGAGTGTTCTGATGGATGATCCTTTTCTGTACAGGAGCGAAAATGTTGGTACGAAACGCCTTAGCCACAAAGTAATAGCCAATTGCATCCAAGCAGCAGTTGGTACTGGCAATGCAGTCAGCAACATGTAGGAAGGTGTGTGCTTTCTGAAGAAGATTGCAGTGGTCTTGAGAAGACAAAGTCTGAATTAAGAACTTCAGTAAGAGCCCGACGTGAAAGGGTGTAAAGCAAAGAAAAAACACAACTCCATTCGAGGCAATTATCCGAACACTTCTAGTTTTCTCCTCTTGGGAACTCACATGCTGTTCTTTCTGCAACGTACAGATCGACTGCGCTGAACAATAAGCCACTGTGATAAGAGGCACAACGAATCCAAATATCTCCAGAACCAAAAGGAAAGCATGTGGAAAGGGCTCTTCTGAATCTTTTTGAAAGCATTTGAATTCTGACTGATTTTTATGATCATGAACACTTTTCATGTAAAAACTGGCACTCAGTGTGCCTACAGTTATCCATATTAAAATGCACACGACTAATGCTTTCAAAGGTGACCTCATTCTTTCGGCTCTAAAAGGGTGTTTTATTGCGATGTATCGATCAAAACTTATAGCTGCAATGGTTAGTATACTCACATACATGTTTGCATAGTAAACTGAGACCAAAAGTGCACACAGATCATTGCCGAAAGTCCAGTGGTGTGTGTAGGAATACATCTTAAATGGTAGCGAAAGTAGAAGGGCAAAGTCAGAAATCACCAAGTTGGTCATGTATATTTGAGTCTCAGTCCATCTTCTTTTACAGCAGAACACCACCAAGGCTATGCCGTTTAATACGAGTCCTATGACAAAAACCGGTAAGTCCATTACCATCCGGATTAGCCTTACATTCTCCACGGTAAGATTGCAACTTTTATTCATCCTTGTATGCACTGTAAAACAATGAACTGGTTTTATTTTTTAACACACAACATGTACAACTGAAAAGGGTGCACCTTTTTGATCAATGTGATTTCGATATAGCTGCAGTCTGGTTTTAAATTGCATCAATTAAAGACAATAAATATTTGTAAGAAGCAAATGAACAAAACAAAGACAACACATCAAATCTAAATGAACTCTAAACTTGATTTTTAACCTAGTTTGATTGTGTAAATTTGTTTGCAAATCTTTATTTGAAGACTGCATGAGCATTACCCATTAGTCTTTCCATTTTTTTATACACAGCAATTTGCAAACTTTTGTTTGTTATTAATGACTCCAGTGCAAAATGTGGTTCATTTTTTCTGTAAGTAAATATGGACATCATCTCAAGAAGTTCACCAACTGATTTCTGAGTCAACCAGTTTATTTTAAATAATATTTAAAAAGACTTGCAGTGAAACAAAAAATGTGTCTGTTTTAAGTAAAATATTACTTACCTCACACTCAAAGCACATACACAGTACTGGAGCATACACAGGTATTTGTAATATACAGTTGATGCTGTCTGCAAGATTAAACAGAGAATCTCCACTGATCAATCAGCGCTCGCAGGAAATGTATACCTCAGAGATCATATCACATAATGTAAGACACCACTTGCAACCTGAATGTGAGTAAAATGTTCTATTTGGAGGACACTGCATGTGTAGTGATCCCAAACTACACACATATGTCTATAGATGGGGAATATGCCATGGCCCAGGTTATAACCTAGTCATTAAATAAAACTGATATTAATTACAGTACCATGAATTACATTGACTGGTTTTGGTTTTAATCTTGCAAGAAAAGATACATATGGCCAGTTACGCTATCAACCAATGACAGCAAGGTGTTAGTCAAGACATGGCTTTCTTTATATCTGTGAGCATGAGCAAGTGCCAGTGGGGATCTTCACTGTTTTAAAGGTCTGATGAGTTAATATATAATACTGACACCAGCATAAGACTACAGATCTTGCATTGCATTTAATTCAATGGGCTGAGATGGCAATTCATTGCAATTATATTACCCAGAGTTCACTTTAAAAACATGACATAGAACCTAGGTGTGCGTGTGTGTGTATGTGTGTGTGTGTGTTCGTGTCAATAATGTAGAGACGAAAAGAAACCCTGAGATGTTATAGTTTAGATTTAAAATGCCTGCTAGAGTTAAGATTTCCGATCCTTCAATGCAAGAGACACTGATGCTGATTTGTAATTATGTAATTTACTACAAAATAAAAGCTCAGTTCAGATTTACGATCTGCCTGATTGTTTTCTGCTCCACACTTATTTGTTTCTTATTCTCAAATAATATAATTCTGTCAAACCCAAACTCTCAAATAATATATTTAAAAAATAACATGTATACTTGCATGCTTTATAAATATATATAGCATGTGAGTATAAATGTATATATATATATACTGAGCATCAAAAGAAACTTATCACTTATATTTGAGCATCAAAAGAAAAGCATCACTTATATTTGGATCAAATTCACTAGATGTGATCGAAACTCTGTTTTAGAGTAGGTGCAGTGACTTTTTATTGTGCTGATTAACAATTGACATCACAAAGATGCTGCAAAATGATCTGTTGATCTTGGGCAGGTCTTTTGACTCTTCGTCTCCCAGTTCATGGCCTGTCATTGACAGAGTGTGTCTGGTTATACCATCTCGTCAGGTTTGAAATTGCTGGCTGTGAGCACCCAAGATGGCGAGCCACAGTACACTGCCCTAGTCCAGCCTCCAACATGCCGATTGCACGAAGATGCTGCTCTCTTGACAGACATGGCATATTGGGTTTTTTTTTTATTTTCTTTATTGCTTTTATTCAAGCTTGCAATTCAACAGCTGAAATCACCCCATATCCAGTGTCCAATCAACTGTCTCACTAATTAGGTGATTAAGTGCATATGCTTCAGTCATACTCACTCAAGCGTGTTATGGTCAGGGATTATTATTATTATTTTTATTTCTTAGCAGACGCCCTTATCCAGGGCGACTTACAATTGTTGCAAGATATCATATTATTTTTACATACAATTACATTATTTTTTATTTATTTTTTTTACACATTCTTTTTTCATACAATTACCCATTTATACAGTTGGATTTTAACTGGAGCAATCTAGGTAAAGTACCTTGCTCAAGGGTACAGCAGCAGTGTCCCCCACCGGGAATTGAACCCACGACCCTCTGGGCAAGAGTCCAGAGCCCTAACCACTACCCCACACTGCTGCCCATGATTGATCGGTATATTTAAAATGATATGTCTATACACAGTGTGTATTTATATATGTGTATAGAGCGAGAGAGAGAGTGAGAAAGCGAGAGAGAGAAAGCAAAGCAATGTTTTTTTTTTTAATATATACTGTATGGAGATGCAAATGCTTTCATGCTTGTGATTCTAATATTTTTAGACAGTAGATTTTATAGGGGACCTGTTAAATGCTCCACAACCGGTTAAAAATGTTTGTCAAAGACAGTCCTTTCAAGCTAGTAGTGTCATCTCTGCATTTACAAGCAATGTGGTTAACCAACTTCTTGCTGAGCGTAAGAAATGCAGTAGCGCTGATGAGAATGAGCAAGCAGATGCAAAGCATACTGCAATCCGCTGTAACATTTAGTGGCTGTCATGTGATATTCACTTTCTGACCTTTGAGCAATTGAAAATGTTCAACAAACACGTCTAAAAATTAAGAAACACGATATAGATCTGAATCAATATGTACATTACCACCAGGAATGAAAGGACTAGGAGGGTTTTTGTAGTTATTGTTCTTCACGGTGTTTAGCCCTTTGAGGTACAAGGGACATATATACCCCTCAAATAAAATGAATAAAATTTACTGACTGGTCAGTTTCCTCCTCGTGATATTTGAGTCACTCAAATGTATTTTAAGAAGAAACTGCTTGAACAACTGCTCAGTCCCTGGTGTACCTTCAGGGGTTAATACTTGCAGTACATGTGGAGAGAAAACCCCTACAAACATTACGGAATTCATGCAGTAAAACAGAAAATTGTGTTCTAAAGGAACAGAACATGCAGGCATTGTGCAAACTTTTTGAAAGTACAGTCGACATGCATTTAGAAAGTGTCATTGCCACAATAACCTTTTCACCTTTTTTAAGATTGTGTTACGATACCCTCTGATGCTTAAAGACTTTTGAAACTTTTGAAAATCTGGAAATGAAACCACACTGTAAAACTTGAAGGTTATCAAGCAGAAGTTATGTAACTGCAAGCAGGTGGAAATTGGTTGAGGTTTTCTGTAGAGACAGTTTACCATATCCCTTTTGTTGCATTGCAATCAGTGTAGATAAAGGTTATTGCAATTTACAGAGATCATATATGCTACTAAAACTAAACTAAATAACATTTTTACAATTGTATTTTTGTTGAAAGGTTCATAAATGTAAAACTCAATGCAGTTCCTAATCGGACTCAATTAGGATTGGTTACTTATCGCTAGTTATTATTATTTAAAGCCTCTTGGGTTTCAGTCCGATGGACTTTGTGTGTTGTAAAGGTACGGCACTCTGGCTGTGCCTATGCCCACACTAGCTTCTCCACATCCATCGCCTTGCTGCTGTGTGAATGGCTGTGTGTGTGTGTGTGTGTGTGTGTGTGTGTGTGTGTGTGTGTGTGAATGGCTGTGTGTGTGTGTGTGTGTGTGTGTGTGTGTGTGCGTGTCGTTTTCATTTTAGGGCTGTTTGGTTGATTTTATATTCTTTGTGTCTATCACTGGGGAAACTGAACAGATATTCATAAATAGCACCACATGTTGGGTTAAAAGTAGTAGTACAGTCTAGAAAGTTAGCCTGGCACAAGCTAACACATTATTAACTAACACATTAGAAAGGCACTAATACATTTGGCTGTGCATCATGTGAATCTGGCTTGGGAGACCCAAGTGTGTCAGCTTGGATTGGGGATGGTCTATGGCAAGACTGAAACCCTTAACAAAACACAATCCAGTTTGAACCAATGTGTTAATATACAGTATGTCATCTGTACAGCTGGTAATGGAACTGTGGTTTACATCTCAGTAAAAAGAAACAGAACATTTCTCTGTGGTTCAGAAACCAATGTGCATGATGTCTATGAAGCACGTAGTCAAAATAACACATTAAACAGAGGTTATCAGCCCATCATTTTTTGTTTTTAAATACTCTATTCAGTATGAATGTAAAGCTAGTCAAGGCTGTTGTTGAGATCAAACCAATTTGATGCACTACACTATGTGCATGTTTTAAAAAGGAACCAGCACACAAAGCAGAGAAAAAATAAATAAATAACTAAAGACATGATCTCAATCACAGGGGCTTGATTCCATCCACAGGGGCTTGATTCCTTCCACTGGAGCGCAGACTGTTCATATCGATCTGCTGAGGATATCATGTTAGCTCATGGACAGTACCCAGGAGGAGAGCAGGGTGTACAGACTAGAGAGGGTGAGGAGAGGAAAGCGGGTCCCGACAGTTCATATATTGGATTGGGATTTTCTGTACCAGATTGCTGCAGAGCAGTACTATGATGACATGCAAGAGAAGCTGGAAGAGTACATTAGTTTGTGGTCTGCTGCTGTACTGGTTACCAGTATGCCAACCAACACATTTTGAACATTAGAACATTCACCAAATAGCTCAATCTTTTTTGCTCCAATGGAAATTGATAAGTTCTTGTCTGACAGCTTTTTATAATGATGGAGGATCTTCGCTGCTTCCTGTTATGCCTGTGTGACAACACATTGCTGGTGAAGGCTTGACAAGAATGAAGGCTTTGACTAGAGAGAGAATTGACTTGGTGCTGTGTAGGTAGATATGATTGCTCGTTATATGTCTTACATGGTTGTTGCACTACAGGAATTTACCATTTTTAAAATCATGCTGATATACAGTAGCCTACATATACTGTATGATCTCTCTTTCTTACAATAGCTATCTTGGTTGTTATTGAACTGCAGGTATTTACCACGGTTTAGCAAAGATGTTAACTCTTTAGTTTTTAACTAATTAATGTATTGTTTCTTCCCAAACTTGTAATTGAAATACATGCACTATGATAACCAGTCTCCTGTTCGTTTTCTGTCCTAATTATACAAAGTACTGTATGTAAAAATAAATGAAACAACAAAGCGCATAATACAAAATAATAATAATACTGTATAAGCAACATGTTTCAAGTACATCATGTGATTGATGTGCACCGTGGCCTAGTTAGTAATCGCAGTATGGAGCTCAATTTTTTCCATGACTGAAACTCATGCTTTAACTTTTGGAAAATCGCTCGCATACCTGCTGTCCATACTGTAGTGCCTCCCAAAAACAAGAACACCTCCAGAAATGCAAAATAACGTTAAATATGTAACACATTTTGCTAGTTAACATTTGTTACACAAACAGAAATACACATAAATATCACAGGCTACTTACAAATTTATTTTTAAATTATGTATTTGTTGCTAATATATATATATATATATATATATATATATATATATATATATATTACAGTGATATTCACATTCTCTTATCTAGCGTCATACTGTCGAAGACATCCGATCTACTAATTTATATAAATTATAAATTATTTATTGTTTGTTAATATATCCGATCAACTTATTTCCTAGGCTCGATATACTTATTTCCTGGGCTCGATCCACTTATTTCCCAGCCTAAGCTCGTAGGCATTAGAAACAATGGAACCTCCCCTTTAAATTCTACAGCTTGATCAACTTATTTCCCGATCAACTTTTTTCCAAGGACACCGGCAGGAGCGGATCGTCCACTAGGGGCGCTAGGGCGTCACCCCACCATAGCAGAACACAAGAAAAAATAAATAAAAAGCATAAAAACGACTGTGAACTTTAAGTGCTTAATTCGGACATTTACTCACATTCTTATTTGTTATTATCCACAGCAAATGCGCATTTTATGGAAAAAAAAGTCTTTATGCCAAATTGCTGGTTATGCTTATCGTATGCCTCTTCTCCTGGTTCCGGGGGGTCGCGCCCGGAGGATGACCGTTTATGAGCATGTGTAGTTATGATTTTCGGCCAAAATTGTAGCCTAGCTTTTCACTGCTCCTATTAATCCCATTTGGGGTGGCGAATTTAATGCCCAATGGGGAGTCTATGCATTTACCACCTAGACACACTAGATGGCGGTTTATAAAATATTGCTATATTTATATTTAGGTTTATCCTGTAAATATTTCACTACAGTTAATATTTGTTCATTTATTTTTGGGTTTATAAACATTTTGGACGATTTAGTATGATTTCTGGTAAGCTTGTTCTTGTAATCAGCAGTGTGGAGTAGTAGGGCAGCAGTGTGGAGTAGTGGTTAGGGCTCTGGACTCTTGACCGGAGGGTTGTGGGTTCAATCCCCAGTGGGGGACACTGCTGTTGTACCCTTGAGCAAGGTACTTTACCTAGATTGCTCCAGTAAAAACCCAACTGTATAAATGGGTAATTGTATGTAAAAATAATGTGATATCTGTATAATGTGAAATAATGTATAATGTGATATCTTGTAACAATTGTAAGTCGCCCTGGATAAGGGCGTCTGCTAAGAAATAAATAATAATAATAATAATAATCGCCAAATCTCCCGACAAAAAAAATAAACTCACTCGTCTAACATTCTGTCTATCTATCTTTATTTTCATATAAAACTAGCCCTGGTTGGTTGTTGGAGCCTTTGGAGATGTCAGTCATTTGGTAAGCAACCAATGTTTTTTTTTTTAAAAAAGGCTTAAAATGGGCGTCTACCATCACCATTACGTCATCGTTCATAGTTCACCCTTATTTTTTACATTCAAACTAGGTAATCCTAGGGTATATTTCATCATAGAGCTGTTTAGATAATATGGTATACTTTCGGTGGATATTTGTCCTGATTAACAAGCCAAAAGTCATGTTATGTCAGTCAGACCTCAAACAAATAATCTGAGAAGAAAAGTTACAGAGAAGAAATGTAAAATCCAGCTTGTTTGAACCTGCTCCTATACTAATTAACTTACAGGAATTTCCCATTGTGTCACCAGCTGGTTAAACTTGTTTCAGTAATTGAATGCCTGCCAATGAACATGTGAGTGGACTGAAACTAAGCAGGGAGTGTTGCTGAGAGCAGGGCACAACCTATCTGGGAAAAGCTTAGCCTTTTTGTGCAAAGTGGTTTGCAGTGTGCAGGTGTAGTGATGATGTGATTAGGACACAGAAGACAGACAACAAAGTTCACAATCCAAACTGGTTTTATTTTATAATCCTGGTCTAGCGACCACAAAGAATACAATTAGAAATATAAGCAAACCAAACACTCATGGGTATTTTACACGCGTCCTTCAGCGGTTCTCTGTGAACCATTACAAAGGATCAGATCACCTAGCCATGTCCCCTGTTTGTACCTTCAGTCATGCCCCCTTGGTTAGCGAGTGCAGTGCAGCCGTTTCTCCTCCAATCCGCGGTTGCCACATCGCTTTCCCTCTGGAGCGATGACTTAATTTACCGCAGCTGTGCCCGCTTTCTAGATGGCCGACTTCCCCCTAACCCTGGGAATGAATTGTCAGGCCATCCAGTCCAGGGCACTTTTGCCTTTATATTGAAACCTCACAGGTTGGGAGGGAGATTTATCACCGAGAATCATTCTGTCTCTGTCTCATCTCTACAGTACCTTTAAAGAACGGGCAGCATTGATTTAGACATCTGTTTTGTACATTCAGGTATTAGATTTGATGAGGAACAGTAAGAATAAACCCGGACCCCTTCACTTTCAGCCCACTTTCTTCCACCTCAATGTGTTCTAACATGACCTGTTAGATGTGTATGTTTACAAAGGAGACAAAAGTCCAATGCAGGAAGCAGCAACAGTACACACACTTCATGTCAAAATACTTGTATTTAAAAGACACAACACACGCTTGTCATTGTCAACCTGGTGCTTGAGAAAGCAGGAAGGAGCAGTGAAGCAATGCTTTGTTTCTAGCTCGTGTCATGTTGTTTGAACAGTTTGATTGCTCTCTGATGGGTCTTGTGTGGTTCCGTCAGAATGTTTGTTTTGATTGTTGTTTAAAGTGACCTTGTTAATATGTTTTAACAATTTGAAATCAGGTTCTGTTTTCTTTTTTTTTTGTGACCTTTTGGCCATTTATCAGATATCAGAATTTTTCAGTTCACCATTGTTGTGCGAAACGCTGTTTAACTTGCTTCCGATCAGAAGTGATCAGTGACAGTGACAGTAAACAGTAGAAAACAATGTCCTGCATCCACTGTGTTCACATGTAAAAATGACAGTCACATCCCTCTATCTGATTACCCCCGGATTCTGATGTTCTCAAAAACTTATGTGCCAAATGCAGTAAGTGTGACATCCATACAGACAACTGGACAGGCAAATAAACCCAGATTAAACAGTTGGGCTATCCAACAGAAATAGGGTCAGAAAGACTGACACTGAGAGACAGTGGTGTTGCTGAGGTCTGGAGATTATCCAAGCACAAGCATAGGTCATTTTATATAAAGTGACTTAGTGGAAGGAGAAACACATTGGACAAGTATTAACTCAGGAGATGGTCACCGTCTGCACGAGTTTAATAAGGATGTGTGACTGTCAGATAGCTAAATAAATCACTAGCTGATCAGTCACGCATCCTCACAAGGTTTTTTTTTAAATATAAAAACTATAACAAATATGCGGCGCTTTTATCCGCGCTGCAAACAATAATACAAATAATAAAACCGAGCACATATATAGGGGCGGGACACTATTTCAATGAAACCTGAAGAATGCCATTAGAGGTTTATTTTTCAAACAAGGAAGTAAAAGGTCTTTAAATACAAATAATATTTCAGGTTTCATTGAAAGCCAGGAGTTAACACTGCTCCAAGCAGCTCCGTAATGTTACAGGGGTACGTTCTGTAAAGCAGAGATGTACCTACCATGTAACAACATGAAAATTATTTTGTTTTTAATGATAGTTTCTGCTGAGCAGACACAAGGTAAGAACCGTTTTTTTCCTCTGTAAAGCGACAAGTGGAATGAAAGACATTTCAAATGTAGGTGTAACTTTTTGCCAGTGCGGACAAGCTCAGTTACACAGGGTACCTGCAGACAGTCCTGCAGTCATGAACAGTGTAGTGTTGGTGCCTGAATATGTGTGTTTTCTGCTATTTCGGAGGTTTGTTCTGTAAAGTGAAGATTTTCAAGCTAACAGTTAATGGCAGTGATTAGTTTGGTGTCAGAGTAGTCTAATGTTGCAGTGTAACCCTACAGTGCAGTACATGGTAAAACAATAAAAAGAAATATCATATATTCCTAGGTGTCAAAACTGCTTTGCCAGAATTAAATAGATGTAAACATTGGTTTAGCTCTTTTAGCCCAATGTCACATAAACAATATATCTTTTGCATTCAACACCTATATTATAAAATAATACCTAAATCCTACTTTCAAACAGTTTCCATATCTAAGCAATAAAGGTACAACATAATCAGCATGTCTTAAAAATAAGTTACATGTCAGTCTTTATCCTTCCACAGCAACAGAAACCGCACTTGAAACAACTACAATACCTGAACCAACTACAACAACACCTGAACCAACTACAACACCTGAACCAGCTACAACACCAACTGAACCAGCTACAACACCTGAAAAAGCTACAACACCACCTGACCCAGCTACAACAACACCTGAACCAGCTACAACAACTGAACCAGCTACAACAACACCTGAACCAGCTACAACAACACCTGAACCACCTACAACAACACCTGAACCAACTACAACAACGCCTGAACCAACTACAACAACACCTACACCTGCATCAACTACAACAACACCTACGCCAACTACAACACATACATCAACTACAACAACACCTACACCAACTACAACAACACCTACACCAACTACAACAACACCTACACCAACATCAACAACACCTACATCAACTACAACAACACCTACACCAACTACAACAACACCTACACCTACATCAACTACAACAACACCTACACCAACTACAACAACACCTACACCAACACCAACTACAACAACACCTACACCAACTACAACACCTGAAACAACTACAACACCTGAACCAGCTACAACAACACCTGAACCAGCTACGACAACAACTGAACCAGCTACAACAACACCTGAACCAGCTACAACACCTGAACCAGCTACAACAACACCTGCATCAACTACAACAACACCTACAACAACTGAACCAGCTACAACAACACCTGAACCATCTACAACATCACCTGCATCAACTACATCAACACCTACACCAACTACAACAGGTAATCTTAGCTAATTTAATTTTGAAAATGTACGTACAGGTATGTCTTCATTCTGGATCTCTCTGATTGAAATATCTGCATCTCTGAATTGTTCTACAGAGCCTGATGTCGTTGCCAATTTGACTACCAGTACCATCACCACAACATCCATAGCCCTTAGTTGGAGTGCACCAAAAGGAAATGCCATTGGCTACAGGGTTGAAGCAATAGGCAATCCATCCAAGAATCTCACCGTGAACACTTTATTCACTGACATAACTGGACTGGTACCTGGTAGCAATTACACACTGCGGATTATTGCTCTGGCTGCAGATAATGTTACAGAAGGGGATGCAGTGACAATTACAATCTTTACAAGTACGTTTAAAACAAATTGATTATTTAATGTAGCCTTGACTCTTAAAAATGTAATTCAAAACTCTTATCTTCACTAATTTGGCAACATCTTATTATCTATTGACTTCCAAAATAAATAATACCATTCCTTCTTGCATAGTTATAACATAGTTTACATATGCTTTTATTCAGGATATCTAGCATGAAATAACTGTTTCTCTGTTATCTTTCTACAGAGCCTGATATCGCTCCCAATTTGACTGCTAGTAACATCACCACAACATCCATAGCCCTTAGTTGGAGTGCGCCAAATGGCAATGCCATTGGCTATAGGGTTGAAACAATAGGCAATCCATCCAAAAATCTCACCGTGAACACTTTATTCACTGACATAACTGGACTGGTACCTGGTAGCAATTACACACTGCGGATTATTGCTCTGGCTGCAGATAATGTTACAGAAGGGGATGCAGTGACAATCTCAAGATTTACAAGTATGTTTAAAAAACATCTGGTTCTTTAATGCAGCTTTTTTCTGTTAAATAATTTTAAAATCTATTACGTTGACTAATATCATATATTTTATGCCAAGATAATAACATAATTACTCCTTATATAGTTAAAAATTAGATTCTGAAGGCAATCTTAAGATTTTACATTGACACTTTACATGTCAGCATCACAGATATCTTCAATTGAAATCCTCTCACCTCTGGTATTTTTCTACAGAGCCTGATATCGCTGTCAATTTGACTGCTGAAAACATCACCACAACATCCATAGCCCTTAGTTGGAGTGCGCCAAATGGCAATGCCATTGGTTACAGGGTGGAAGCAATAGGCAATCCATCCAAAAATCTCACTGTGAACACTTTATTCACTGAAATAACTGGACTGGTACCTGGTAGCAGTTACAAACTACGGGTTATTGCTCTGGCTGCAGATAATATTACGGAAGGGGATGCAGTGAAAATCTCAAGATTTACAAGTACGTTGAACAGAAAATGTGATTATTTAATGCAGCCTTGACTTTTAAAAATGTAATTCAAAATTGTTATCTTCACTAATTTGGCAATATTTTCTAATCTATTGCTTTCCAAAATAAATAACACCATTCCTTCTTGCATAGTTATAACATAGTTTAATAAGTTTTTGTTCAGGATATCTTGAATGAAATAAGTATTTCTCTGTTATCTTTCTACAGAGCCTGATATTGCTGCCAATTTGACTGCTAGTAACATCACAACAACATCCATAGCCCTTAGTTGGAGTGCGCCAAATGGCAATGCCATTGGCTATAGGGTTGAAACAATAGGCAATCCATCCAAAAATCTCACCGTGAACACTTTATTCACTGACATAACTGGACTGGTACCTGGTAGCAATTACACACTGCGGATTATTGCTCTGGCTGCAGATAATGTTACGGAAGGGGATGCTGTGACAATCTCAAGATTTACAAGTATGTTTAAAAAACATCTGGTTCTTTTAATGCAGCTCTGTTTTCTTTTAAATAATTTTAAAAGCTATTACGTTAACTAATATCATATATTGTATTCCACAATAATAACATAGTTACACCTTATATAGATAAAAATTGGATTCTGAAGGCAATCTTGAGATTTATGTTAACACTTTACATGTCTGCATAACTGATATCTTTATTTGAAATCCTCTCACCTCTTGTACTTTTCAACAGAGCCTGATGTTGCTGCCAATTTGACTGCTAGTAACATCACCACAACATCCATAGCACTTAGTTGGAGTGCGCCAAACAGGAAAGCCATTGGCTACAGGGTCAGGGTTGAAGCAATAGGAGTTCCATCCCAAAAGTTCACCGTGAACACTTTATTCACTGACATAACTGGACTGGTACCTGGTAGCAATTACACACTGCGGATTATTGCTCTGGCTGCAGATAATGTTACGGAAGGGGATGCAGTGACAATCTCAAGATTTACAAGTACGTCTAAAAAACATCTAATTCATGAATGCATCTTCATTTATTTTGATAATTTAAAAAATGCTCGACAGACTAATATAATGTATTTAATTCCCAAAAGATATCATAATTTTCTATTCTAGAGTTAAAAATTGGACTCAGAAGGCAATCTTAAGATTCTGTATTGACATCTTCCATGTATTTAATAATGGATATCTGTATTTGAAATCCTCTCACCTCTGGTCATTTTCTACAGAGCCTGATATCGCTGCCAATTTGACTGCTGAAAACATCACCACAACATCCATAGCCCTTAGTTGGAGTGCGCCAAATGGCAATGCCATTGGCTACAGGGTTGAAACAATAGGCAATCCATCCAAAAATCTCACCGTGAACACTTTATTCACTGACATAACTGGACTGGTACCTGGTAGCAATTACACCCTGTGGATTATTGCTCTGGCTGCAGATAATGTTACGGAAGGGGATGCATATATTTTGTGTCAAAATAATAACATAATTGCTCCTTATATAGTTAAAAATTGGATTCTGAAAACAATCTCAAGATTTACAAGTACATTTGGAAAATATATTTTATTATTAAAACCAGATAAAAATGAATACAGAAAACTGTTTTGTTGCCTAATATAACCTTCCTGTATACTGTATTTTCAGTGAAAATCCTAATTTAATGTTAATGATGAACAAGTGAATACTCACTTTGAATGTTCACTTTGAAAGGTTATTCAATTTACAGTTATTGTGTTTCAATGTATTTGAATGTTAGGTTTGGGTTGTGAAATGACCACATGAAAAGCTGCATGTTTTTTATATAAAGGAGTGTGGCAATGTGCCCCGCCCCTGTGTGCATATTATGTGTTGTGTGTTGCGTGCGTGTGTAAATGTTGGTGTATAGATTGGTACACGGGATATAAACGGGTCTGTGTTTCACGTGTGATTTAAAAAGGTAGATTTGTATTTAGGCACGAGGAGGGCACAAATCACTTCACGTGCTGGTTAAATGTAATATGTGAGCACAGGGTTGCACAGAATTAATTCACGTGCTGGGATTCAAGTGAATAATTAATTAGTAATTGAATCCCAGCACAACAGTATAAATAGGCACATTTTTAGTCACTCGGGGTTAGGTGTTCAGTGAGTGGAGAACGGGTGTGGAGAGGAGTTAAAATAAACGAAAAGAATAATACAAGTAGTTAAACGTGTCTGCTCACCGTGTTTTGTTCGTCTGTCTGTGCACTGTCTAGTCCGTTTTGTTTACCTGTTTATTTTGGCCGCAGGTGCCGTGTCCTGTTTTGTTTCAAACCTTTTATTTTCTGTATTGTTTATTAAATGCTGAGCGCGATCACGCGCCCAGCTTATACCAAACCACATCTCTCTGTCTGTTTATTTCCTGCATCTGGTCTGACGCCACCCACTCCGGCCGTCTTTGTGACACGCCCTCTCCTGGTCTGACGCTTGGAGGCGCTATTATCCCACGATGACACCACGTGTCACAAAGACGGCCGGAGTGGGTGGCGTCAGACCAGATGCAGGAAATAAACAGACAGAGAGATGTGGTTTGGTATAAGCTGGGCGCGTGATCGCGCTCAGCATTTAATAAACAATACAGAAAATAAAAGGTTTGAAACAAAACAGGACACGGCACCTGCGGCCAAAATAAACAGGTAAACAAAACGGACTAGACAGTGCACAGACAGACGAACAAAACACGGTGAGCAGACACGTTTAACTACTTGTATTATTCTTTTCGTTTATTTTAACTCCTCTCCACACCCGTTCTCCACTCACTGAACACCTAACCCCGAGTGACTAAAAATGTGCCTATTTATACTGTTGTGCTGGGATTCAATTACTAATTAATTATTCACTTGAATCCCAGCACGTGAATTAATTCTGTGCAACCCTGTGCTCACATATTACATTTAACCAGCACGTGAAGTGATTTGTGCCCTCCTCGTGCCTAAATACAAATCTACCTTTTTAAATCACACGTGAAACACAGACCCGTTTATATCCCGTGTACCAATCTATACACCAACATTTACACACGCACGCAACACACAACACATAATATGCACACAGGGGCGGGGCACATTGCCACAAGGAGGCATAAAGTAAATTGGGTAACTTTTCAGGGGTATTCTACAAGCTTTATTGTACATACATACAGTATATTGTCCCAACAACTTCTGTATTCAAATAGTAGCATGATTATTGTTGAGTAAAAATGTCATATTTTATTAGTATCTTTTTTAGCAAATATGTTTATAGAATCACTATTGATTTATAATGCACAGCTTGTGTGTTTGCTTACCCAACCCAACATGTGTAGTTCATCTAAACCTCTTCATGTGTGGTATTGTCTTACAGAGCCTGATAGTGTTACCAACTTGACTGCTAAAACCATCACTAGAACATCCATAACCCTCAGCTGGAGTGCACCCCCAGGATATGCACATGAATACAGGGTTGAAGCAATAGGAACTCCAAGCAAAACTGTTACAGTGGACACTTTATTCGCTAATATCACTGGGCTGCTCCCTCTTAGCAATTACACCCTGCAGGTCATCGCTGTGGCTGCAGATAGGCTAACAGGAGGAGACGCAGTAGCAATAGTGACATTTACAAGTGAGTTTGGTGATAGAAACTTCTACTAAAGAGACATCCATTGCAACATTTGGCTATTTTACAGTAAGAGAGTAAAAGTCTTTCCATCAGGCTTTAAGAGGTTTGTTTTATGATTTCTGCAGGTGGGCTGGATGCTACTCTGAGAATGCAATTATCTGTTTCTGTATCAGCCAAAAAAGAAGAAAAGGAACTGGAAAGCATGATTTTACCAGAGGTACTGTAGGCGGTTATTCTTTACCTAATTAATCTTTACCTGTTACAACAGACTTCATCATTTAAACAAAGAAAAAAACACATAATTAAAAAACACACACGCTTCGTAATTGTACTTCATTATTTCTCACTGAAAGCAGGTGCTGAGATGTAAGTAGAAATATGGATGTAGATTTGTGCATATCAGTCAGTGCCATTTAAATCAAATAGTCTGGATAAAGTTATGTGGATCGTGATGAATACATGGAAGTTCTGATTTTACAAATGATGGTCATTTCCATGCAATAGAATGTCTACAGTATCCTTGATTTTTGAATGTTTTGCGCATATGAAATGAACAACAAAGTATAGTCATAAACAGACCTGTTTCAAAGATGTTGTTTTCTTTTATTGCAGATAAAAAAGTATATTGAGCAGTATCTTGCAGACAACAGGTTTCATTTACTTGAAAAGGACTAAGAAGAAAAAATCCTTGAGCCACAACAAACATTACAGCACTGGACAGACTTCTCAGGAAAACCATTACTTCACTATCAGAAACCAGTGCCAAAAAAAATACACATGGACAATTTATTTTACTTATCTCCTACTCTATGTTTTCATTTCTATTTTTAATATAATCATATAATTCATGTGGTAACATTAACATGGAGGGGTCTATCTATCTTAATAACCTAAACCGAGGCGGATTTTAAAAACTCCAAACCAAACGGAATGCATTCGTTTGAAGCTGTACAGTGAATGACATGCTTCTGTGTGCAGGTCAGTTTAAGACAGTTGAAATCTGTTTCGTTTGTCCAAACACTTTGTATCTGCTTTCTCTCTGTATATAGAGAGAATTGAAATCAGGGTGTTATCAGAAGGAAAGTCCAGTGACCGAGCAGTGCATGGGGGGCTCAGACTGCTGCTTATAAACTATTGCCAATGTACTAATGAACTGGGTGACAATTTACATGAAGTGTCTCTAATTACTGTGTATTTGCATAGTAGTTACTTAGTAAATATATCTGTACGTACACATAATTACAATGTTATTAGGCACAGTTACAAAGTACCAATGTGTACATATTTTTGCATGATATATGTAACTAAACAACTGTATCAGAAAAGGGTTAGGGTTATTTGGTACAAAAAGATTTACACATTAAGTACATTGTAGCTATGCATAATAGCATTGTAATTATGTGTAAGTACACATGTATTTACTAAGTAACTACTATGTAAACACACAATAATTAGAGACACTTAAAGTGTTACCATGAACTGTGAGCAAACTGTTCTCATTGGTAAACTGACTGGCCCTGATCCTTTCTCATTGGTAAACTGACTGGCCCTGATCCTTTCTCATTGGTAAACTGACTGGTCCTGATCCTTTCTCATTGGTAAACTGACTGGTCCTGCTCCTTTCTCATTGGTAAACTGACTGGCCCTGATCCTTTCTCATTGGTAAACTGACTTTCCTTTCTCATTGGTAAACTGACTGGCCCTGCTCCTTTCTCATTGGTAAACTGACTGGCTCTGCTCCTTTCTCATTGGTAAACTGACTGGCTCTGCTCCTTTCTCATTGGTAAACTGACTGGCCCTGATCCTTTCTCATTGGTAAACTGACTGGCTCTGCTCCTTTCTCATTGGTAAACTGACTGGCCCTGATCATTTCTCATTGGTAAACTGACTGGCCCTGATCCTTTCTCATTGGTAAACATTGATCCTTTCTCATTGTAAACTGACTGGTCCTGATCCTTTCTCATTGCTAAACTGACTGGCCCTGATCCTTTCTCATTGGTAAACTGACTGGCTCTGCTCCTTTCTCATTGGTAAACTGACTGGCCCTGATCCTTTCTCATTGGTAAACTGACTGGCCCTGATCCTTTCTCATTGGTAAACTGACTGGTCCTGATCCTTTCTCATTGGTAAACTGACTGGCCCTGATCCTTTCTCATTGGTAAACTGACTGGCCCTGATCCTTTCTCATTGGTAAACTGACTGGCTCTGCTCCTTTCTCATTGGTAAACTGACTGGCCTTTTTCTCATTGGTAAACTGACTGGCCCTGATCCTTTCTCATTGGTAAACTGACTGGCTTTGACTGGCTCTGCTCCTTTCTCATTGGTAAACTGACTGGCTCTGCCCTTTCTCATTGGTAAAGTGACTGGCCCTGATCCTTTCTCATTGGTAAACTGACTGGCCCTGATCCTTTCTCATTGGTAAACTGACTGGTCCTGATCCTTTCTCATTGGTAAACTGACTGGTCCTGATCCTTTCTCATGTGTATGGAATTGTATGCATGTTTATTTTTGTTAGGGATAGCGGGTGGATGACAATGAAATAATAAGGGGGTGGGTCTGTCTCCGACCCCGTTTTTATATCGGTGTGTTTTAGTGGTTTATTCTGTTTTTATTTATTTACACCGTTCTTGTATATACTTTCATATTTGTTAATCTGTTTTGTATATATTATATTTATATTGTGTTTATTTATTTGTGGTGTGGGGACAGGATTGTGAATACTGAAAATCTCTATCACTGACACTACTTTATTATTATTATTGTTGTTGTTGTTGTTATTGTTACTATTGGTTTTAATTGTTTCTAGTAAAACATTATTTACACTCTACCTGTGGCCTCATTGTGTGTCTGTCCCAGTACCTGCTCGTTAGGTTATTTCATCCATACCTGCCAGTGAAACTCTAATTAGCTTTCAAGAAAACTATAATATTTTAATTTAAAGGTATATGGTGGTACTATAGTGTATAGTACCATTTGCCATTCAAATGATCTCCCATGATATTATACACTTATGGTTTATTGATAAACACATTTCATTAGAAAGGAACTTGAAAAGCCAAGAACAGTTTTAAAAATATATACTGAGAAAAATAACCAGAGCTTGTTAACTCTCCATTGACTTTCAAATCATTCACACTCCTGTGTGCTGTATGAACAGGAAACACTTTCTCAAACACAAGTACAATATTGTGGAGTCTGCTGGCTGCAGTGCTATTTCGGGAAGGCAAGTGAATATTTCAAGCTCTGTAAAAGTGGCATCGTTTTAGATGAAAAAAAAAGGTGCAACTCTTTTGTACGCTTTCTGAAAATGCTGATCATTTTTAGGCAGCCCTTAGTTCCTTCCCACTGTGCAAGTCCATTGAAGTAATAATTTAAATTGCAATGACCTATAATTAACCTACTTAGGATAACTTCTTCCCTTCTGTTTTGTCCTGGTTAATTTGATAAAACCCTCTCCCTCTTTATCTGCCATCCATAAACTTTAGCACATTGCACACTGTACTACATGCTGCCCTTTCTATTGCAAAGACCGGACCCCTGCGTGTACTATTTCACGCTGTTTCATCGTGTCAGTGACTGCCCGAGTTGCAGACACTGAAGTACTAGTAGTGGGGGCTTATATCATACGGTGCTTGTGCAGAATGTACCGTCAAAAGTGTATTCTTGTTAATTGCACTGTACCAGTAAATACATTGTAATCTCTCAAAGAGACGTCACTGGAGAGCTACCTTTGGACGCTACACCTCAGCTAGACTTCTGCTTCATTCAAGAATACAAAGAGATTCCAATCAGAGACACTCCACCAAGTCTACAGTGCTGTCTTCTGTTCAAATCTCCATGGACATGCTTCTGTGTTACGTGTTGTGTACTGGATTACCAATCCTGAAAGGTGTTATATCTCGGAATGTTTTTTTTCTGTATAAATATTTTACATACATGCATACATGCATACACTGTACATACAGTACAACATCTATAGAAAAAGCATTTACACATCTATAAACAGGTTAGTGAACAAAAACAACACGCAAACTGCTTTAAACATGGGGAAATGTTTTGCTTTAAAAGTAAGCAAATGTAAACAAAATTAATTAGGCTACAAATGCACAGTGTTGCTATGCGGTTTGCTATAAACCATCTCCACGCAAAAAAAAAAAAAAAAAAAAAAAAAAAGCTAAATGTACAGTAACCTGCAATTAAACTCCACCCTGCCTTCATAGACGAAAATCATTTGGGCTAATGACGCATCTCAATTATCTCTTTGAACAGCAACTGTCGTTAAATAGGCGGCTAGGGATGAAATCCGATCGTGTACTGCTGTTTTCTCATTTTGACAGGCGTTAACCCTCTTATGTTCTTATATTCATTATGAATAGACCCAGCTATACATAGCTGTCATAAAATAACAAAATTAACCAAAAGCAAGCTTCTGTGCGCCTCTCTTCCTGTGTGTGTGGGCCCGTCAGTCCCCGTGCAGTTTTTGTAAAATGTCCCAAACAAAAGGCGACCTCTCGGGGGCCCCAATTGTGCTAGGGGTCCTACGCTATAGCGTAATTTGTGTATACTTTAATCTGCTGTCAGATTGATAAAAGAAAAAACAGTCACATCCCTCCATTTACTCGCAGATTCTGATGTTCTCAAAAACTGTGTGCCAAAGAATGTCCTAACCAAGATTCAATCACAATGGAATAAGCACTTCTCTACATTTATGGAGAGGCAGGCAGACAGGCAGGCAGGCGGGCAGGCAGACAGACAGACAGAGACAGACAGATAGGCAGGCATACAGACAGAGAGATAGGTAGAGGGCAGGCAGGCTGGCAGCCACTGCGCCTCCATATACCTCCTAACCACTTTTAATAACACATGCTGAACAATATAATTTTGAAGTTTCATCACAAATGGAGATTAGCATTACTACTCGTGTGTAAAATTAATAAGTGTGACATCCTTACAGACAGCGGGACAGATTAAACATTAAAGCAGGAGACAGTCAGGCTATCCTGCAGGAATAGGGTGAGAACGACTGGCACTGAGAGACAGTGGTGTTGGTTAGGTCTGGAGATTATCCACCCACACAAGCATAGGTTATTTTATATAAAGTGACTTAGTGGAAGGAGATACACTGAACAGGCAGTTTGCAAAAAATATTTCCTTTATACACTGTCCCATTAGAATGTGTTTGGGTCAGGTTATATACACTGTCCCATTAGAATGTGTTTGGGTCAGGTTATATACACTGTCCCATTAGAGTGTGTTTGAGTCAGGTTATATACACTGTCCCATTAGAATGTGTTTGGGTCAGGTTATATACACTATCCCATTAGAGTGTGTTTGGGTCAGGTTATATACACTGTCCCATTAGAGTGTGTTTGGGTCAAATTATATACACTGTCCCATTAGAGTGTGTTTGGGTCAGGTTAGGACACAGGCTTTCACATGCTCCTCTAACAGGCCTAGTTTTATTGCCCCAACTTTATTTATTTTTGTATCTCTAAGTAGATTCACGTTTTATGTATTTTATGTACTTTATAATACAGTACATTGAACTACATTGAACTACAAACTTGTATTTAAAATACTTTTTACTTCCTTGTTTGAAAAAAAACTGAAATGTGTCACCTATTTCAATGAAACCTTATAAATGCTATTAGAATTTTTTTTTTCAAACAAGGAAGTAATCGATCTTTAAATACAAGTAATATTTCAAGTTTAATTGAAAGGCATGAGGTCACTGCTGTCTGCATGATACAGCTCCATAATATTCTAGGTGTATGTTCTGCAAAGCAGAGATGTACCTACCATTTAACAACATGAACATTATTTATTTTATTACGTTTTTAATTTCATTTTCTGCTGCACAGAATTCAGGTAAGAATCCAATTACTTTATTATTATTTTATTTTTTTGTAAAGTGGAATGAAAAGGTGTAAATTACAAATGTAGATGTAACATTTTCCCAATGCTGACAAGCTCAGTTATACAGTGTACTGTAAGAACCATTCTTTAATGGATAGTTTAGAGTTTTATCTAGGTTGATTAGTTCTCTTATAAAAATATTTAATTGACTGATACAAGATGAAGGGTTTACTATGAACACACACGCTACACAATGAATATTTAATCAATAGTACTATTTTATTAAGTACATAAACATAAAACAGAAATCACAAGTCAGTCTCATACAGTATTTTTTTTTTTTTTTTAACTCGCTCACTAGTCTAGCGGGTACACATTCTACCGAGCAAGCACCTTAAAAATGCAAATGAAACTTGATTAATAATAATATTTCCTTACAGATATTGTAAGTTATTACAGAGGTTTTGGCGTAGCGTATTTAAAAGCAAGTCATGCAAATGGTTCCCCGAAGGGAAAACACACCACTGCAAAGAACGCTTTTGTTTGGAAGATTACTACTGATTTTCCTGTTTATTACTGATTACTGTGTATTATTGTTTAGTTACTCTATTTATTTATGATTACCAATTCTCGTCTCTTTGTTGCTGTTGGGAACATAAACAAATGGACAGCAGCACCCATCGTGTTATTAACAGCGTGCCTGTATGATACGCGATTTATATACTGGAGGATCAGATTATTGAAATTACCTTAATAATTGAACCGTTGTGACAAAAAACCGTATATCTCCAGTTTTAGAAAAAAAAATAGTTAGGGATATATTCTGATTGTCAGGGAGTCTCATTACCCATATATGCCATCTTGTGGTTTTCTGACGCTATTGCAGTTTCCTACACAGCAACATTGTGTAGTGGAATAACCTTATATGTGCTAGAACAAAGATGACGGCCGGACACATACATTTTACTCAATATTGTTAAAAAAAAAAAACAGTGGAAAGACAAACAACGAAAACAACGCAGGGATGCAGGGAAGTCATATATTATCAGAAAGGGCGAGAAGAAAACAGGCCGGTTGCACTGTTTTGCTCCCTCTTAACAGGCCGGTTGCACTATTGTTTTGCTCCCTCTTAAACTTTAAGTGCAGTACTGACTGCTTATTAAACCCTGTATAAATTGTATGCAAAAAATAATGTGATATCTTGTAACAATTGTAAGTCGCCCTGGATAAGGGCGTCTGCTAAGAAATAAATAATAATATACCCCCATCAATTAAAAAAAAAACATTAGCACTGTAAACAACACACAACTTACAGAATTGTGCATACAAGTTTTCAATCAATTGGCAAATCGGAACCTTAAAACCACATGTTATTTAGTTCTACAACTTGTCATTATGTGACATCAGCGTGCAACATTCGCTAATAAAGACACAAATACAATATCACAAAATCATGAATTCAAAACGAACAAGGCAGCTTGTCATGTCATGGCAAGAAATCGACAGTTTTACTCCATTAAAAGAGATTTAACCTTGTCTTATTTAGTTGAAAAAGAAAACATGGCCAACAATAGTTTCTTCACAGCGCTGCCTTCCATTTTATGAAATTCTTGCCACGTTCGTTTACCGTCTTTCTTCAAAATCTCCAGTGCTAGTGCTACTGTTCCGTCCTTAACAATTGAACATCTCTCTTCTTGGGATCTTACTGCAAAACCTATTTTTCTCACTTTGCATAAAATATCAGATTCAACTAAAGCCATTGTTGAACAAATTAAAATCGCACAGCAGCAGCAAAGGTCATTCAAAATTATCTAGACAGCATTCAGAACTGGGCAGACACATGGCAAATGACATTTAATAGAGAAAAATGTAAGGTACTGCATGCAGGCAATAAAAATGTGCATTATAAATATCATATGGGAGATACTGAAATTGAAGAAGGAATCTATGAAAAAGACCTAGGAGTTTATGTTGACTCAGAAATGTCTTCATCTAGACAATGTGGGGAAGCTATAAAAAAGGCCAACAAGATGCTCGGATGTGAAAAGTGTTGAATTTAAATCAAGGGAAGTAATGTTAAAACTTTACAATGCATTAGTAAGACCTCACCTAGAATATTGTGTTCAGTTCTTGTCACCTCATTACAAAAAGGATATTGCTGCTCTAGAAAGAGTGCAAAGAAGAGCGACCAGAATTATCCCGGGTTTAAAAGGCATGTCGTATGCAGACAGGCTAAAATAATTTAATCTATTCAGTCTTGAACAAAGAAGACTACGCAGTGATCTGATTCAAGCATTCAAAATTCTAAAAGGTATTGACAATGTCGACCCAGGGACCTTTTTCAACCTTAAAAAAGAAACAAGGATCAGGGGTCACAAATGGAGATTAGATAAAGGGGCATTTAGAACAGAAAATAGAAAACATTAATACAAATACTGTATATAACGGGGGTTTCTGTATTTTTTTTTTTTTAAATGGTTCAGTGCATTTTTTTTTCAAATTAATTATGTTACCTATATTTTAACATGAAATTCGTAAACAATAGCTTAAACGAGAACATGATACAGATAAATAAAATAAGGAAATACATTAATAAGTTACATATATACAGGTATGTGACAGGCTGGCTGCAGGGAGGAACTCAGACCAGAGAGAGAAACACACAGACAGACGGTGGTGATGAGAAGCTGAGTGCAAATGGTAGCACTCAGCGTTTATTAACAAAATAAAAGGTTTAAACAGAACACAAAACAGGACACGGCACTCCACGCCAAAATAAAGAGACAAACAAAACGGACCAAACAGACAAAACACGGTGAGCTTCTTTTAACGATTATTACTATTATTATTCTTCTCTTTCCCTCCGTCTCCAATCCCGTTCTCCACTCACCGAACACACCACCCCGAGTGAGTCAAACGTGCATCTATATATACTGTTGTGCTGGGATTCAATTACTAATTAATTATTCACTTGAATCCCAGCACGTGAATTAATTACGTGCAACCCCGTGCTCACATATTACATACTTTAAATGCACATGAAGTGATTTGTGCCATTCTCGTGCCTAAATACAATTATACATTTTAAATAACTCGTGCTGCACACACCCATTTATATCCCGTGCAGCCATCTCTATACACCAACATTAACACACGCAACATACAACACAGAAACGCACACAAGGTCAGGGCACATTGCCACAAGGTATTAAACATATTGTTTAATATTATTATAGGCACCTTTTTTTTAACGGTTGCCTCCTATAAGGTTTCCAGGTGGATTTTGTCACTGGGTGGGGTGTTTACGCTTCAACCTGACTAAAGTAGCTTTGAATTGTTCATATTCTTACTGTGATTGGCTGCATCGACAATAGAGCTAGCCAGAGATTGGATACTGTTGGTTAGGTTGTTTTTTTCTTGTGTGCCATACTTGTAACTGAAGGCATTATATTGTGGGATGTGTAGTTGTTAGCGAAAGTTTTAGGGGAGGTGGAAGGGGAGGCAGACACATTTCAGGGGTGGCGCCCTGGTCACCTAGTTAAGTATATCTGCCCGAAAAGGGGCCCTACTTTCTCATGGCACAGATTAATTGCATTAATTAGCGTAGTTACATTTCTAGTACACTTTCAGGTATTAACGTCATTTCCAGGGAATATGAACCACAGTACCATCAAAACTCATGAACAGTGTAGTGTTGGTGCCTCAGGATTTGTGTTCTGCTATTTTGGAGGTTTGTTCTGTAAAGTGAAGATGTTCAAGCTAAGCAGTGATTAGTTTCATGTCAGAGTAGACTCTAATGTTGCAATCAAACCATACAGTGCAGTACATGGTAAAAAGAAAATAAACACCTACACCAACTACAACAACACCTGAAACAACTACAACAACACCTGTACCAACAACATCAACACCTACACCAAATACGACACCTGCATCAATGACAACAACACCTGCATCAACTACAACATCAACACCTGCACCAACTACAATAACAACATCTGCACCAATTACAACAACACCTGCACCAACTACTACAACATTAACACCTGCACCAACTACAACACCTGCACCAACTACGACAACATCTGAACGAACTACAATATCAACACCTGCACCAACTACAACAACATCTGCATCAACTACAACATCAACACCTGCACTAACTACACCATCAACACCTGCACCAACTACAACATCAACACCTGAACCAACTACAACAACACCTGCACCAACTACAACAACACCTGCACCAACTACAACAGCAACACCTGCACCAACTACAACACCTGCACCAACTACGACAACATCTGAGCCAACGACAACATTAACGCCCGCACCAACGACAACAACACCTGCATCAACTACAACATCAACACCTGCACCAACTACGACACCTACACCAACTACAACACCTGAAACAACTACAACAACACCTGTACCAACAACACCAACACCTGCACCAACTACAACACCTGCACCAACTACGACAACATCTGAACCAACTACAACATCAACACCTGCACCAACGACAACAACACCTGCATCAACTACAAAATCAACACCTGCACAAAATACAACATCAACACCTGCACCAACTACAACACCTGCACCAACTACATCAACACCTGCATCAACTACAACAACAACTGCACCAACTACAACACCTGTACCAACAACATCTGCGTCAACTACAACATCAACATCTGAACCAACTACAACAACACCTGCACCAACTACAACAACACCTGCACCAACTACAACAGCAACACCTGCACCAACTTCAACAGCTGCACCAACAACATCTGCATCAACTACAACATCAACACCTGAACCAACTACAACACCTGCATCAACTACAACAACACCTGCACCAACAACATCTGCATCACCTACAACATCAACACCTGCACCAACTACATCAACACCTGAACCAACTACAACAACACCTACACCAACTACTACATCTGAAGCAACTACAACATCAACACCTGCACCAACTACAACATCAACACCTGCACCAACTACAACACCTGCATCAACTACGACAACATCTGAACCAACTACAACACCTGTACCAACAACATCTGCATCAACTACAACATCAACACCTGAACCAACTACAACAACACCTGCACCAACTACAACAACACCTGCACCAACAACATCTGCATCACCTACAACATCAACACCTGCACCAACTACATCAACACCTGAACCAACTACAACAACACCTGCCCCAACTACTACATCTGAAGCAACTACAACATCAACACCTGCACCAACTACAACATCAACACCTGCACCAACTACAACACCTGCACCAACTACGACAACATCTGAACCAACTACAACATTAACACCTGCACCAACGACAACAACACCTGCATCAACCACAACATCAACACCTGCACTAACTACAACATCAACACCTGCACCAACTACAACATCAACACCTGAACCAACTACAACAACACCTGCACCAACTACAACAACACCTGCACCAACTACAACATCAACACCTGCACCAACTACAACACCTGCACCAACTACGATACAACATCTGAACCAACTACAACATTAACACCCGCACCAACGACAACAACACCTGCATCAACTACAACATCAACACCTGCACAAAATACAACATCAACACCTACACCAACTACAACACCTGCATCAATGACAACAACACCTGCATCAACTACAACATCAACACCTACACCAACTACAATAACAACATCTGCACCAATTACAACAACACCTGCACCAACTACTACAACATTAACACCTGCCCCAACTACAACAACACCTGCATCAACTACAATATCAACACCTGCACCAACTACAACATCAACATCTGAACCAACTACAATGACACCTACACCAACTACAACAACACCTGCACCAACTACAACATCAACACCTGCACCAAATACTACATCAACACCTGCACCAACTACAACAACACCTGCACCAACAACACCACCTGCACCAACTACAACACCTGCACCAACTATGACAACATCTGAACCAACTACAACATCAACACCTGCACCAACGACAACAACACCTGCATCAACTACAACATCAACACCTGCACCAAATACAACATCAACACCTGCACCAACTACAGCATCTACACCTGCATCAACTACAACATCAACACCTGAACCAACTACAACAACACCTGCACCAACTACAACAACACCTGCACCAACTACAACAGCAACACCTGCACCAACTACAACACCTGCACCAACTACAACAACACCTGCACCAACAACATCTGCATCAACTACAACATCAACACCTAAACCAACTACAACAACACCTGCACCAACTACAACAACACCTGCACCAACAACATCTGCATCAACTACAACTTCAACACCTGCACCAACTACATCAAGACCTGAACCAACTACAACAACACCTGCACCAACTACTACATCTGAAGCAACTACAACATCAACACCTGCACCAACTACAACATCAACACCTACACCAACTACAACACCTGCACCAACTACGACAACATCTGCACCAACTACAACATTAACACCTGCACCAACGACAACAGCTGCACCAACTACGACAACATCTGAACCAACTACAACATTAACACCCGCACCAACGACAACAACACCTGCATCAACTACAACATCAACACCTGCACCAACTACGACACCTGCATTAATGACAACAACACCTGCATCAACTACAACATCAACACCTGCACCAACTACAACATTCTCACCTGAAACAACTACAACACCTGCACCAACGAAACCAACACCTGCACCAACTACAACACCTGCACCAACTACGACAACATCTGAACCAACTACAACATTAACACCTGCACCAGCTCTGGCTGCAGATAATGTTACGGAAGGGGATTATGTGACAATCTCAAGATTTACAAGTATGTTTAAAAAACATCTGGTTCTTTTAATGCAGCTCTGTTTTCTTTTAAATAATTTTAAAAGCTATTACGTTAACTAATATCATATATTGTATTCCACAATAATAACATAGTTACACCTTATATAGATAAAAATTGGATTCTGAAGGCAATCTTGAGATTTATGTTAACACTTTACATGTCTGCATAACTGATATCTTTATTTGAAATCCTCTCACCTCTTGTACTTTTCAACAGCGCCTGATGTTGTTGTCAATTTGACTGCTAGTAACATCACCACAACATCCATAGCACTTAGTTGGAGTGCGCCAAACAGCAATGCCATTGGCTACAGGGTTGAAGCAATAGGAGTTCCATCCCAAAAGTTCACCGTGAACACTTTATTCACTGACATAACTGGACTGGTACCTGGTAGCAATTATACACTGCGGATTATTGCTCTGGCTGCAGATTATGTTACAAAAGGGGATGCAGTGACAATCTCAAGATTTACAAGTAAGTCTAAAAAACATCTAATTCATTAATGCATCTTCATTTATTTTGATAATTTAAAAAATGCTCGACAGACTAATATAATGTATTTAATTCCCAAAAGATATCATAATTTTCTATTCTAGAGTTAAAAATTGGACTCAGAAGGCAATCTTAAGATTCTGTATTGGCATTTTACATGTATTTAATAATGGATATCTTTATTTGAAATCCTCTCACCTCTTGTACTTTTCAACAGAGCCTGATGTTGCTGCCAATTTGACTGCTAGTAACATCACCACAACATCCATAGCACTTAGTTGGAGTGCGCCAAATGGCAATGCCATTGGCTACAGGGTTGAAACAATAGGCAATCCATCCAAAAATCTCACCGTGAACACTTTATTCACTGAAATAACTGGACTGGTACCTGGTAGCAATTACACACTGCGGATTATTGCTCTGGCTGCAGATTATGTTACAGAAGGGGATGCAGTGACAATCTCAAGATTTACAAGTACGTCTAAAAAACATCTAATTCATTAATGCATCTTCATTTATTTTGATAATTTAAAAAATGCTCGACAGACTAATATAATGTATTTAATTCCCAAAAGATATCATAATTTTCTATTCTAGAGTTAAAAATTGGACTCAGAAGGCAATCTTAAGATTCTGTATTGACATCTTCCATGTATTTAATAATGGATATCTGTATTTGAAATCCTCTCACCTCTGGTCATTTTCTACAGAGCCTGATATCGCTGCCAATTTGACTGCTGAAAACATCACCACAACATCCATAGCCCTTAGTTGGAGTGCGCCAAATGGCAATGCCATTGGCTACAGGGTTGAAACAATAGGCAATCCATCCAAAAATCTCACCGTGAACACTTTATTCACTGACATAACTGGACTGGTACCTGGTAGCAATTACACCCTGTGGATTATTGCTCTGGCTGCAGATAATGTTACGGAAGGGGATGCAGTGATAATCTCAAGATTTACAAGTACGTTTAAAAAAAAATGATTATTTAATGGAGCCTTGACTCTTAAAAATGTAATTCAAAACTTTTATCTTCACTAATTTGGCAACATCTTATTATCTATTGACTTGCAAAATAAATAATACCATTCCTTCTTGTATAGTTATAACATAGTTTACATATGCTTTTATTCAGGATATCTAGCATGAAATAACTGTTTCTCTGTTATCTTTCTACAGAGCCTGATATCGCTCCCAATTTGACTGCTAGTAACATCACCACAACATCCATAGCCCTTAGTTGGAGTGCGCCAAATGGCAATGCCATTGGCTATAGGGTTGAAACAATAGGCAATCCATCCAAAAATCTCACCGTGAACACTTTATTCACTGACATAACTGGACTGGTACCTGGTAGCAATTACACACTGCGGATTATTGCTCTGGCTGCAGATAATGTTACAGAAGGGGATGCAGTGACAATCTCAAGATTTACAAGTACGTCTAAAAAACATCTAATTCATTAATGCATCTTCATTTATTTTGATAATTTAAAAAATGCTCGACAGACTAATATAATGTATTTAATTGACAAAAGATATCATAATTTTCTATTCTAGAGTTAAAAATTGGACTCAGAAGGCAATCTTAAGATTCTGTATTGACATCTTACATGTATTTAATAATGGATATCTGTATTTGAAATCCTCTCACCTCTGGTCATTTTCTACAGAGCCTGATATCGCTGCCAATTTGACTGCTGAAAACATCACCACAACATCCATAGCCCTTAGTTGGAGTGCGCCAAATGGCAATGTCATTGGCTACAGGGTTGAAACAATAGGCAATCCATCCAAAAATCTCACCGTGAACACTTTATTCACTGACATAACTGGACTGGTACCTGGTAGCAATTACACCCTGTGGATTATTGCTCTGGCTGCAGATAATGTTACGGAAGGGGATGCAGTGATAATCTCAAGATTTACAAGTACGTTTAAAAAAAATTGATTATTTAATGGAGCCTTGACTCTTAAAAATGTAATTCAAAACTTTTATCTTCACTAATTTGGCAACATCTTATTATCTATTGACTTGCAAAATAAATAATACCATTCCTTCTTGTATAGTTATAACATAGTTTACATATGCTTTTATTCAGGATATCTAGCATGAAATAACTGTTTCTCTGTTATCTTTCTACAGAGCCTGATATCACTCCCAATTTGACTGCTAGTAACATCACCACAACATCCATAGCCCTTAGTTGGAGTGCGCCAAATGGCAATGCCATTGGCTATAGGGTTGAAACAATAGGCAATCCATCCAAAAATCTCACCGTGAACACTTTATTCACTGACATAACTGGACTGGTACCTGGTAGCAATTACACACTGCGGATTATTGCTCTGGCTGCAGATAATGTTACAGAAGGGGATGCAGTGACAATCTCAAGATTTACAAGTACGTCTAAAAAACATCTAATTCATTAATGCATCTTCATTTATTTTGATAATTTAAAAAATGCTCGACAGACTAATATAATGTATTTAATTCCCAAAAGAGATCATAATTTTCTATTCTAGAGTTAAAAATTGGACTCAGAAGGCAATCTTAAGATTCTGTATTGACATTTTACATGTATTTAATAATGGATATCTTTATATGAAATCCTCTCACCTCTTGTACTTTTCAACAGAGCCTGATGTTGCTGCCAATTTGACTGCTAGTAACATCACCACAACATCCATAGCACTTAGTTGGAGTGCGCCAAATGGCAATGCCATTGGCTACAGGGTTGAAGCAATAGGCAATCCATCCAAAAATCTCACCGTGAACACTTTATTCACTGAAATAACTGGACTGGTACCTGGTAGCAATTACACACTGCGGATTATTGCTCTGGCTGCAGATTATTTTACAGAAGGGGATGCAGTGACAATCTCAAGATTTACAAGTACGTCTAAAAAACATCTAATTCATTAATGCATCTTCATTTATTTTGATAATTTAAAAAATGCTCGACAGACTAATATAATGTATTTAATTCCCAAAAGATATCATAATTTTCTATTCTAGAGTTAAAAATTGGACTCAGAAGGCAATCTTAAGATTCTGTATTGGCATTTTACATGTATTTAATAATGGATATCTTTATTTGAAATCCTCTCACCTCTTGTACTTTTCAACAGAGCCTGATATCGCTGCCAATTTGACTGCTGAAAACATCACCACAACATCCATAGCCCTTAGTTGGAGTGCGCCAAATGGCAATGTCATTGGCTACAGGGTTGAAACAATAGGCAATCCATCCAAAAATCTCACCGTGAACACTTTATTCACTGACATAACTGGACTGGTACCTGGTAGCAATTACACCCTGTGGATTATTGCTCTGGCTGCAGATAATGTTACGGAAGGGGGATGCAGTGATAATCTCAAGATTTACAAGTTTAAAAAAAAATTGATTATTTAATGGAGCCTTGACTCTTAAAAATGTAATTCAAAACTTTTATCTTCACTAATTTGGCAACATCTTATTATCTATTGACTTGCAAAATAAATAATACCAATAACCATTCCTTCTTGTATAGTTATAGTTTACATATCTCTTTTATTCAGGATATCTAGCATTTACAGAGCCTGATATCATTTGACTGCTTTTCCATTCAGGATATCTAGCATGAAATTATTGCTCTGGCTGCAGATAATGTTACAGAAGGGGATAAAGATTTTAAAAACTGTTTCTCTGTTATTGGACTTTCTTTTTTTACATGTATTTAATAATGGATATCTTTATATGAAATCCTCTCACCTCTTGTACTTTTCAACCCAAATTTGACTGCTAGTAACATCACCACAACATCCATAGCCTTTTGGAGTTGGCAATGCCATTGGCTACAGGGTTGAAGCAATAGGCAATCCATCCAAAAATCTCACCGTGAACAATTCCAAATTGGACTGGTACCTGGTAGCAATTACACACTGCGGATTATTGCTCTGGCTGCAGATTATTTTACAAAGGGGATGCAGGACAATCCATTTACCAAAAAAACATCTAATTCATTAATGCATCTTCATTTATTTTGATAATTTAAAAATGCTCACAAAAGATATCATAATTTTCTATTCTAGAGTTAAAACAGAAGGCAATTTATTCTGTATTGACATCTTACATGTATGTAATAATGGATATCTGTATTTGAAATCCTCTCACCTCTGATCATTTTCTACAGAGCCTGATATCGCTGCCAATTTGACTGCTGAAAACATCACCACAACATCCATAGCCCTTAACTGGCAATGCCATTGGCTACCATCCAAAAATCTCACCGTGAACACTTTATTCACTGGTAACTGGACTGGTACCTGGTAGCAATTACACCCTGTGATTATTGCTCTGGCTGCAGATAATGTTACGGAAGGGGATGCAGTGACAATCTCAAGATTTACAAGTACAAAAAAAAATTGATTATTTAATGGAGCCTTGACTCTTAAAAAATGTAATTCAAAACTTTTATCTTCACTAATTTGGCATTATTGCATATGCTTTTATTCAGGATATCTAGCATCTGGACTGCAGATAATCCATAGTTACAAATGGCAATGCCATTGGCTACAGGGGAATGCAGTGAACAATTCACTGACAAACTGGATGGTACCTGGTAGCAACACACTGCGGATTATTGCTCTGGCTGCAGATAATGTTACAGATATTTTTAATTGACAAAGCAACATTTTCTATTCTGAGTTAATCTTAAGGCTTAATAATGGATATCTGTATTTGAAATCTCTCACCTCTGATCATTTTTCTACAGGATGCAGTCTCAAAATTTCCAAGCATCTCTAATTCATTAATGCATCTTCATTTATTTTGATAATTTAAAAAATGCTCGACAGACTAATATAATGTATTTAATTCCCAAAAGATATCATAATTTTCTATTCTAGAGTTAAAAATTGGACTCAGAAGGCAATCTTAAGATTCTGTATTGACATTTTACATGTATTTAATAATGGATATCTTTATTTGAAATCCTCTCACTTCTTGTACTTTTCAACAGAGCCTGATGTTGCTGCCAATTTGACTGCTAGTAACATCACCACAACATCCATAGCACTTAGTTGGAGTGCGCCAAATGGCAATGCCATTGGCTACAGGGTTGAAACAATAGGCAATCCATCCAAAAATCTCACCGTGAACACTTTATTCACTGACATAACTGGACTGGTACCTGGTAGCAATTACACACTGCGGATTATTGCTCTGGCTGCAGATAATGTTACGGAAGGGGATGCAGTGACAATCTCAAGATTTACAAGTACGTTTATAAAACATCTGTTTCTTTAGCGCAGCCTTGATTTATTAAAATATAATTTAAAATTGTTATCTTTACTAATTTGATAACATTTTATAACGAAAATAATAAACACAATTCCTTCTTGTTTATTTGTATATAGTTTGCATTCGATTTTATACAGGATATCTTGAATTAAACAAATTTATCTCTGTTATTTTTCATTGCCAATTTGATTACCACTTCCATCACCACAACATCCATAGCCCTTAGTTGGAGTGCGCCAAATGGCAATGCCATTGGCTACAGGGTTGAAGCAATAGGCAATCCATCCAAAAATCTCACCGTGAACACTTTATTCACTGACATAACTGGACTGGTACCTGGTAGCAATTACACACTGCAGATTATTGCTCTGGCTGCAGATAATTTTACGGAAGGGGATGCATATATTTTGTGTCAAAATAATAACATAATTGCTCCTTATATAGTTAAAAATTGGATTCTGAAAACAATCTCAAGATTTACAAGTACATTTGGAAAATATATTTTATTATTAAAACCAGATAAAAATGAATACAGAAAACTGTTTTGTTGCCTAATATAACCTTCCTGTATACTGTATTTTCAGTGAAAATCCTAATTTAATGTTAATGATGAACAAGTGAATACTCACTTTGAATGTTCACTTTGAAAGGTTATTCAATTTACAGTTATTGTGTTTCAATGTATTTGAATGTTAGGTTTGGGTTGTGAAATGACCACATGAAAAGCTGCATGTTTTTTATATAAAGGAGGCATAAAGTAAATTGGGTAACTTTTCAGAGGTATTCTACAAGCTTTATTGTACATACATACAGTATATTGTCCCAACAACTTCTGTATTCAAATAGTAGCATGATTATTGTTGAGTAAAAATGTCATATTTTATTAGTATCTTTTTTAGCAAATATGTTTATAGAATCACTATTGATTTATAATGCACAGCTTGTGTGTTTGCTTACCCAACCCAACATGTGTAGTTCATCTAAACCTCTTCATGTGTGGTATTGTCTTACAGAGCCTGATAGTGTTACCAACTTGACTGCTAAAACCATCACTAGAACATCCATAACCCTCAGCTGGAGTGCACCCCCAGGATATGCACATGAATACAGGGTTGAAGCAATAGGAACTCCAAGCAAAACTGTTACAGTGGACACTTTATTCGCTAATATCACTGGGCTGCTCCCTCTTAGCAATTACACCCTGCAGGTCATCGCTGTGGCTGCAGATAGGCTAACAGGAGGAGACGCAGTAGCAATAGTGACATTTACAAGTGAGTTTGGTGATAGAAACTTCTACTAAAGAGACATCCATTGCAACATTTGGCTATTTTACAGTAAGAGAGTAAAAGTCTTTCCGTCGGGTTTTAAGAGGTTTGTTTTATGATTTCTGCAGGTGGGCTGGATGCTACTCTGAGAATGCAATTATCTGTTTCTGTATCAGCCAAAAAAGAAGAAAAGGAACTGGAAAGCATGATTTTACCAGAGGTACTGTAGGCGGTTATTCTTTACCTAATTAATCTTTACCTGTTACAACAGACTTCATCATTTAAACAAAGAAAAAAAACACATAATTAAAAAACACACACGCTTCGTAATTGTACTTCATTATTTCTCACTGAAAGCAGGTGCTGAGATGTAAGTAGAAATATGGATGTAGATTTGTGCATATCAGTCAGTGCCATTTAAATCAAATAGTCTGGATAAAGTTATGTGGATCGTGATGAATACATGGAAGTTCTGATTTTACAAATGATGGTCATTTCCATGCAATAGAATGTCTACAGTATCCTTGATTTTTGAATGTTTTGCGCATATGAAATGAACAACAAAGTATAGTCATAAACAGACCTGTTTCAAAGATGTTGTTTTCTTTTATTGCAGATAAAAAAGTATATTGAGCAGTATCTTGCAGACAACAGGTTTCATTTACTTGAAAAGGACTAAGAAGAAAAAATCCTTGAGCCACAACAAACATTACAGCACTGGACAGTCTCCTCAGGAAAACCATTACTTCACTATCAGAAACCAGTGCCAAAAAAAATACACATGGACAATTTATTTTACTTATCTCCTACTCTATGTTTTCATTTCTATTTTTAATATAATCATATCATTCATGTGGTAACATTAACATGGAGGGGTCTATCTATCTTAATAACCTAAACCGAGGCGGATTTTAAAAACTCCAAACCAAACGGAATGCATTCGTTTGAAGCTGTACAGTGAATGACATGCTTCTGTGTGCAGGTCAGTTTAAGACAGTTGAAATCTGTTTCGTTTGTCCAATCACTTTGTATCTGCTTTCTCTCTGTATATAGAGAGAATTGAAATCAGGGTGTTATCAGAAGGAAAGTCCAGTGACCGAGCAGTGCATGGGGGGCTCAGACTGCTGCTTATAAACTATTGCCAATGTACTAATGAACTGGGTGACAATTTACATGAAGTGTCTCTAATTACTGTGTATTTGCATAGTAGTTACTTAGTAAATATATCTGTCACACATAATTACAATGTTATTAGGCACAGTTACAAAGTACCAATGTGTACATATTTTTGCATGATATATGTAACTAAACAACTGTATCAGAAAAGGGTTAGGGTTATTTGGTACAAAAAAAAGATTTACACATTACATTGTAGTACATTGTAGCTATGCATAATAGCATTGTAATTAACTGTGAGCAAACTGTTCTCATTGGTAAACTGACTGGTCCTGCTCCTTTCTCATTGGTAAACTGACTGTATTTTCTCATTGGTAAACTGACTGTAACCTACTATTGTAAACACACAATAATTATTGAGACACTTCCTGATCCTTTCTCATTGGTAAACTGTTCCTGCTCCATGAACTGTGGCCCTGAGCAAACTGTTCCTTTCATTGGTAAACTGACTGGTCCTGATCCTTTCTCATTGGTAAACTGACATTGGTAAACTGACTGGCCCTGATCCTTTCTCATTGGTAAACTGACTGGCTCTGGCTCCTTTCTCATTGGTAAACTCCTTTCTCATTGGTAAACTGACTGATCCTTTCCTGGTAAACTGGTAAACTGACTGGCCCTGATCCTTTCTCATTGGTAAACTGGCTCTGCTCCTTTCTCATTGGTAAACTGACTGGATCCTTTCTCATTGGTAAACTGATCCTTTCTCATTGGTAAACTGACTGGCCCTGATCCTTTCTCATTGGTAAACTGACTGGCCCTGATCCTTTCTTTCTCATTGGTAAACTGACTGGTCCTTTCTCATTGGTAAACTCCTTTTTCTCATTGGTAAACTGACTGGTCCTGATCCTTTCTCATGTGTATGGAATTGTATGCATGTTTATTTTTGTTAAGGATAGCGGGTGGATGACAATGAAATAATAAGGGGGTGGGTCTGTCTCCGACCCCGTTTTTATATCGGTGTGTTTTAGTGGTTTATTCTGTTTTTATTTATTTACACCGTTCTTGTATATACTTTCATATTTGTTAATCTGTTTTGTATATATTATATTTATATTGTGTTTGTTTATTTGTGGTGTGGGGACAGGATTGTGAATACTGAAAATCTCTATCACTGACACTACTTTATTATTATTGTTGTTGTTGTTGTTGTTGTTGTTATTGGTTTTAATTGTTTCTAGTAAAACATTATTTACACTCTACCTGTGGCCTCATTGTGTGTCTGTCCCAGTACCTGCTCGTTAGGTTGTTTCATCCATACCTGCCAGTGAAACTCTAATTAGCTTTCAAGAAAACTATAATATTTTAATTTAAAGGTATATGGTGGTACTGTAGTGTATAGTACCATTTGCCATTCAAATGATCTCCCATGATATTATACACTTATGGTTTATTGATAAACACATTTCATTAGAAAGGAACTTGAAAAGCCAAGAACAGTTTTAAAAATATATACTGAGAAAAATAACCAGAGCTTGTTAACTCTCCATTGACTTTCAAATCATTCACACTCCTGTGTGCTGTATGAACAGGAAACACTTTCTCAAACACAAGTACAATATTGTGGAGTCTGCTGGCTGCAGTGCTATTTCGGGAAGGCAAGTGAATATTTCAAGCTCTGTAAAAGTGGCATCGTTTTAGATGAAAAAAAAAGGTGCAACTCTTTTGTACGCTTTCTGAAAATGCTGATCATTTTAGGCAGCCCTAGTTCCTTCCCACTGTGCAAGTCCATTGAAGTAATAATTTAAATTGCAATGACCTATAATTAACCTACTTAGGATAACTTCTTCCCTTCTGTTTTGTCCTGGTTAATTTGATAAAACCCTCTCCCTCTTTATCTGCCATCCATAAACTTTAGCACATTGCACACTGTACTACATGCTGCCCTTTCTATTGCAAAGACCGGACCCCTGCGTGTACTATTTCACGCTGTTTCATCGTGTCAGTGACTGCCCGAGTTGCAGACACTGAAGTACTAGTAGTGGGGGCTTATATCATACGGTGCTTGTGCAGAATGTACCGTCAAAAGTGTATTCTTGTTAACTGCACTGTAACAGTAAATACATTGTAATCTCTCAGCTAGACTTCAGCTAGACTTCTGCTTCATTCAAGAATACAAAGAGATTCCAATCAGAGGCACTCCACCAAGTGTACAGTGCTGTCTTCTGTTCAAATCTCCATGGACATGCTTCTGTGTTACGTGTCGTGTACTGGATTACCAATCCTGAAAGGTGTTATATCTCGGAATGTTTTCTCTGTATAATATTCTATATAAATACATATATACATGTAACAGAACGACATCTTTCAAATGCAAATAACATCAAATAATCTGAGAAGAAAAGTTACATAGAAGAAATGTAAAACCCAGCTTGCTTTAAGATGCTCCTATACTATTTAAGTTACAGGAATTTCCCATTGTGTCACCAGCTGGTTAAACTTGTTTCCATAATTGAATGATGCCTGCCAATAAACATATGAGTGGACTGAAACTAAGCAGGGAGTGTTGCTAAGAGCAGGGCACAACATATCTGGGAAAAGCTAAGCCCTCTACAGTACCTTTAAAGAATGGGCAGTGTTGAGAATGATTTAGAGACACCGGTTTTGTAAATTCAAGTATTAGATTTGATGGGGAACAGTAAGAATAAACCCAGACCCCTTCAATTTCAGCCAGTGGTGTAGTGGTAAATTAAAAAAAGTGGGTAAACTCCCGTTTGGTACTCGAGGCCAGGCAGTGGCATGGTAATAACAGGTTGACCATCGTTTCCGGTTTTTTACATGGGTTTGGAGGACATCGGGCAATTATGAAAGCCATTAAAATGCATTTCTGGCACTCAGTTCCACAGGGACAGATACAACACTGTTTGAAAAATGATTTGGGTTTTGTAAATAGCACTGTGGCAGAGCAGGGCTCTGCCCTTGTAAATATTGGCAGGGATGGGGTTAAATTCTCCTCCCTGCCCAGGTTTATTGCATCAGGTGGGTGCAATTATCAATCAATTAACACCCAGCCACCTGACATAAAAGGAGGCCTCAGCGCCTCAGTAGAGAGACGTAGTTTAGGAAGCAAGGGTGTTTTTTTATATGTGCTGGTTTTTTGTTCATTTTGCAATGCAGTTAAGGCAAAGCTAAGCCTGGAAGCCTTATTTTTTGTAAGTTTTACTTTGTGTTTATTGTCTTTGTGTTTAAGAACCTTTTTGTTTGGCCCTTGTGCCTGTTTATTTTGTGTTTTTTATTTATTAAAAGTCTTTTGTTTGAGCTGCAGTCTGTCTCTGGGCCTCACCCCTTGCACCATCCTGTCACAAGCACAAACTAAAGAAGTCTTCAAGACATTATAAATGTTTCGGCCTGAACTATTTTGAGTAGTTAGCTTCCCGAAGCCTTGCACGCTGCTCTTAAGGAGAAAACGTGCACTTTTGGTTTAGATTACAAGAAGAGGATTGATTATGACTAAATTGTAGGGAACATTCAATAATTTATCATTTAATGTTTATCTGGGTTGATTAGTTATCTTATTAATAATATATAATTGACGTGTTACAAAGATTGAGGATTTAGTATGAACACACATACACGCGCAGACACAAGGAATGTTTAATCAACAGTAGTATTTTTATTAAATACACAAATAATAAACAGAAATCAAAAAAGTCAGAAAGTAAATCTCTGTCTCTAAGCACCACACACAAGTCCAAAGCTCTCACTGCACTCATGCTGGCTAGCAGGCAATTGAAATATGACACCGCCTGTCTCCTGACACACAAAGCAGCCACTGCAGCAGCTCAAGCAATCTGTGATGTAGCTAGTAAATTGCTCACACACACAGGCGCCCAGATACAAGCACAGCCTCAATTGAAACGATGCAGACAATCTTAGAATATATCACAATAAGCTTATTAATGGTATATAGATTATGGATATGGTGAGTTTACTTCATACAACAATATGAGGTAGATTACTTATAGTTAATCAAGTTTCACTAAAAGTTATTTCACACGCAAAGTGTGCAAACTAAATAATTAACAGTTCAATTCTATGTGAATGTGTTACAATTCATTAATTTAGTTCCATGAAAGGAAACTGCAACTGGAATTATGCTCAACGGTTCCTTAGACTTAGCTTAGACTTTTGGTCCGCTGGTTTGGAAACTCAGTCTGTTGAAGTGTCCAGTACAAACGGCTCTCCTCTCAGTAACAAAGTGTTCAATCCCATGCTGGATCAAACTCAGCAACAAAGCTTTCAATTCTCGATAAAATCAACAAACAGCTGCAACAAAGTCTTCAGTCCTTGGTATAGGATCCACAACAGCACCCGCCTGCTCTGTCCTCTTCTCTGAATCTTTTAGCTATGCAGGCAGCAGGGCACAGTTTCTTTTGAATACTGTGGATTTAGGTGTACAGCAGACTTAGACTGGTTTGTCTGATAACAGTCTCTGTAAGCTTTACAGCAGTCCTCCAGCTGGGCCTCAGTCTCGTTGTTTGTGGTTGTTGACTCGCTTGCAGCTTGCTTCCTTGTCTTGGGTCTGTTTTTAGGCAGAGTCCCAGAGTTGCAGCTTTGCTTAGCAGAGTGACAGCACCTTGTTTAGCATTCGATGTGGAGTGCAAAATGTTTAGTTTTGCTTGGATATTTATAGTCTTTTCACTCTGCTGAGTAGCCACTTTCATGAGAGTTTTAAAACTCCCAGTCCTTTGATGTTTTAATGTCCTTTTCCACTGAGACATTACTAGTTTATGTCTTCCTTGCATTAAAACGATTGTTGTTGCACGTGTGAATTATCTGTACATAATTCAACTGTCCTTTCAGCCTAATCCAGTTCAGGCTCCACCTGGCCCCGGTCACCTCGTTCAGTAGGTCACATAGTTCAGTATGTCTGCAAGAAAGAGGCCCTCTTCTCAAGACACAGCAGTTTGCACACAGTTTCATTAATTAATCCAGTTACATTTCCAAATACACGTTCATGTATTATTATCATATTCAGGGAATATGTCTCACAAAATTGTTGTGTTAAAGTGAACCTGAGTAACCCAGTGCTTACTATAATACTGTATTAGTTAAAATAGAAAAAAACACACTCTCATTGAATGATAATACTGATGTCAAGTTTATTAGAGTCTGCGAGAGTGGGGGGCGGAAGATGACTCAACGTTGGGCAACACGGTTAACGACTTAGGAACGGAAACGGATATGAGTATGGAGAGTACTTCACAAAAGACTAGTTCAGTTAGCAAAGACATGGAACTCCAGGTTTGTGTCTGTGGCTGGAGCAAGGCATCAATGGTCAGGGATTTGAAGATTCATCAAGGGAGAATGAAATGCTTGAGGGAGAAGGGCTTCGCATTGATCAGTACTTCTTACGAAGTCAGTCAAGTCAGTCGAATGAAATCCAGCGCCTGGAAGCAAACCACAGTTCGCAGGATATCAGCACCCCTGTCACAGATGTGAGGAGGACTTGCATGGACACAGTTAGTGATAAACCTAATGATCCTTGTGAACCCGGTCAGACAAACCAGCATAAGAGAGAAAAGAACCTCAACTGGCACAAGCCTGGAGTTAAATGGCCAAGAGCTTGTGAGAAAACTGCATAGGACACAGTAAACACAGATCTCTGCTTTGCATTGGAAAGGTTAAGTGGAACAGTTGAAAAGAAGCTGGATAAATGTGGGGACATCATCTATGTATATGGAAGCGAGAGTTTTGGAGTTGAAAAAAGGAAGTAAAAAGTACAAACTATTCCTGGAAAGTCTAGACGGCAGCAGGAGATTGAACGCTTAGTTAGAGAAAGGAGACAGCTGAGGAAGCAATGGAGAAGAGCAGAACAAGGTCAGAAGGAGGGACTCAATCTCTTACAAAGGGTCATAAAAGATAAGCTTGCAACATTGCGCAGAGCTGAGCGCCTACGGAAATGCTACAAAAAGGAGCGTGCGAGAACTAACTTTTATAAAGACCCATTCAAATTTGTAAAGAAGTTATTCACCAGTGAGAAGAATGGCACACCAAAAGCATCTAAGTTTGAGCTGGAGAGATATTTGGAGGAAACACATACAGATTAAAAAAGGCAGGAGCCTATGTCAATTCCTTCAGACATCCCATCTATCAATCCACCAGAATACCAAATGGAGGACTGTGCACCTAAGTGGAAAGAAGTAGAGCAAGCTGTGAAAAAAGCAAGGGCTTCATCATCTCCAGGGCCTAATGGAGTTCTGTACAGAGTGTACAAGAGTGCTTCAGGAGTTCTACGAATCCTGTGGAAATTGATGAAAGTGGCATGGGAAAAACAGGTTGTACCAAGAGCATGGCGCCGAGCAGGTGGAGTCTTTATACCTAAAGAAAAAGATTCTACAAGCATCAGTCAGTTTCGCCCTATTTCCCTATTAAACGTAGAAGGCAAGATTTTCTTCAGCATTATTGCTCAGAGATTGTCAACTTACCTATTAAAGAACTGCTTCATTGACACTTCAATACAAAAAGCGGGCATTCCAAGTTTCCCAGGATGCTTAGAACACATCAATGTGATCTGGCAACAAATTCAATCAGCTGAAAAGGAGAGGAAGGAGCTCCATGTGACATTCCTGGATTCGGCTATTGCATATGGTTCAGAGCCACATGAACTTCTTTGGGCAGCATTTGATTTTTTCAGTGTACCGATGACAATAACAAATTTAGTGAAAGCCTACTTTGGAGATTTGCAATTTAGTTTTTCAACTTCAGAATTCAGCACTACATGGCAATGCCTAGAAGTTGGAATAATGGCAGGATGCACCATTTATCCACTGGCTTTTACCATGGCAGTGGAAGTAATCATTAGGGCATCAAAATGGGTAGTGGGAGGAGAGCGCTTGGCTTCTGGAATGCGACTACCACCAATTCGAGCATACATGGATGACATGACAACCATGACTACAACAGTAGCCTGCTCTAATTGGTTATTGGGCAAATTAACCAATAACATTGAATGGGCACGAATGCAATTCAAGCCCACTAAATCAAGGAGCATCTCTATAATTAAAGGTAAAGTAGTAGATAAAACATTCTTCATTAATGGTGAGGCAATACCAACAGTGTCTGAGAAGCCAGTGAAGAGTCTTGGGAGATGGTACGACAGAGATCTAAAGGACACAGTTCGTGTGGGAGAATTTAGACAACAAGCAGTGGAAGGGTTGAAGAGCATAGACAGCAGCGCTTTACCAGGCAAACTAAAACTCTGGTGCTTTCAGTTTGGTCTTCTGCCGAGGTTGCTGTGACCACTGACTGTGTACGAGGTTTCTTTAACAACAGTAGAGAAGCTGGAAGCTTTAATCAGTTCATACATCAGAAAATGGTTGGGAGTTCCACGCTGCCTCAGCAGAGTGGGACTTTATGGTAAAGGAATACTGCAGCTACCAGTCTCCGCTCTAACCGAGGCGTTTAAGTGCGCCAAGATCAGACTGGAAATGACATTAGTAGTCACACGACAAATGCGTAAGGGAGGCAGCACCTGTGTTGAAAACTGGAAGAAAGTGGGTGGCAAAGATAGCTGTGGAGGATGTAAAGGCTGCCCTTCGAATTGGTGATATCATGGGGCAAGTTCAGCATGGAAGAGGGGGTCTTGGTCTCAGTTCAGCTCCTCCTACATGGCACAAGGCAGCCCCAGCTCAACGGAGGAAGCTGGTAGTCAACGAGGTGCAAAAGCAGGAGGAGAGGATGAGGTGTATAAAGGCCATTTCCCAGGCCAAGCAGGGAGAATGGATGAGACGGGAGAGTGTGGAACAACACAAGATTGGCTGGCAAGACCTATGGTCAATGGAACAGAGCAGGATCAGTTTCCTCATCAGGTCAACATATGATGTTCTCCCATCACCACAGAACCTAAACCTCTGGGTAGGAGAAGATCCCTCATGTCCTTTGTGTTCATCACCTGCAACATTAAGGCACATTTTGACAGGATGTAAGGTGGCTCTTAGCCAAGGACGGTTTACTTGGCGCCATGACCAGGTGCTACGATGTTTGGCCTTAGCATTGGAAGACAAGCGTAACATGACCAATAAGTTGCCATCTGTTCCATCAAAACATTACACACATTCCTCCACCCAGGAGAGCAACCAACAAGAAAAGGTGTTAAAACCAATCCTCGCCCAGGACAACTGGAAGCTGCTAGAGACTGGAAAATGCTGGCAGATGTTGGTCAACGGCTTATTTTTCCACCTGAGATTGCCACCACTAACCTTTGACCAGATATTGTCTTGTGGTCTGGATGAGCACGCCTTGTTCACCTGGTAGAGTTAACAGTGCCATGGGAGGATGCTGTAGATGAGGCGTATGAGAGGAAGAAACTGCGGTATGCTCAACTAGCCACTGAAGCGGAACAGCGAGGATGGAGAGTCCGGGTTTACCCAGTGGAGGTGGGTTGTCGAGGATTTGTGGCACACTCTACAACCCGGTTTCTCTGAGACGTTGGATTCAGTGGCCAAGAGTTGCGTCGCACAGTCAAGAACTTATCTGAAGCAGCAGAGAGGAGCAGCAACTGGCTGTGGTTGAGACTGAAAGATTCTGGCTTGGGATCTCAAGCACAATAGAAAGAAAGAAACGCTGATGTATGGGTAAGTAAGCTGGGCTGAGTTGAGTGGGGGACGGAGGGGGGTGATGCTGGGACGCCAGAATCACCGTCGAGCCCTCTTGAGGTGTCGTGGGCTAGTAGACGAAACACTGAGGATGGAAGGTGTCCACTTGAAGACCCCAGAGATGTGCCCTACTTAGCTCAATCCAGACGGCTGTCATGCTGATGCGCTGGGGAGACCGCACTGTGGTTGATCCCAGGAGCCAGCATCGCAGCCGTTGTGTGTGCTGATGTGCTAGGGAGGCAATAAGCTGATCCCTGGAGCCAGCATTTGCAGCCAGAAGGGGAGGAGCTGCCTTCGCTGCCAGAAGGGGAGGAGCCGCCTTCGCGGCCAGAAGGGGAGGAGCCGCCTTCGCGGCCAGAAGGGGAGGAGCCGCCTTCGCGGCCAGAAGGGGAGGAGCCGCCTTCGCTGCCAGAAGGGGAGGAGCCGCCTTCCCTGCCAGAAGGGGAGGAGCCGCCTTCGCTGCCAGAAGGGGAGGAGCCCCTGCCGCCTTCGCAGCCTGAAGGGGAGGAGCCACTGCCATCTTCGCAGCCTGAAGGGGAGGAGCCCCTGCCGCCTTTGCAGCCTGAAGGGGAGGAGCCCCTGCCGCCTTCGCAGCCTGAAGGGGAGGAGCCCCTGCCGCCTTCAGCCTGAAGGGAGGGAGCCCCCCGCCTGCCTTCGCCTGAAGGGGAGGAGCCCCTGCCACCTGCGCAGCCTGAAGGGGAGGAGCCCCTGCCGCCTTGGCCGCCAGAAAAGGAGGAGCCCCTGCCGCCTTGGCCGCCAGAAGAGGAGGAGCCCCTGCCGCCTTTACCATCAAGAGGAGAGGAGCAGGAGCTACCTCTACCTCCACCACCACCACCATTGGGAGAAGTGGAGCTCCTGCTGTCGCCTTCATGGCCAGGGCCTCCCCTCCCACCGTCGCCATTGCCTGGGGATGGCTGTTCTGCATCGCCTGGGTCTGCCTTTTGTTCCCCACAGGATACAGGGTACGAGGGAGAAGTGGAGCTCCCGCTGCCACCTCCATGGCCAGGGGCTCCCCTCCCGCGTTCGCCTCCCGAAGGTCCGCTGCCGTCGCCTCCCGAGGGTCCGCTGCCGTCGCCTCCCGAGGGTCCGCTGCCGCTGCCGTCGCCTCCCGAGGGTCCGCTGCCGCTGCCGTCGCCTCACGAGGGTCCGCTGCCGTCGCCTCCCGAGGGTCCGCTGCCGCTGCCGTCGCCTGGGGTCGCCAGGGATCCTGCTTCGCCTGGGGTCGTCGAGGGTCCGGCTTCGCCTGGGGTCGCCGGGGATCCTGCTTCGCCTGGGGTCACTACACTATGGCCGGAGCCCCACGGAGGGGAACTGACGGCCATGAAGAAAGGGGGAGAGGTCAGGAGACCAGCTCCCCCAGCCGCACTTTCGCGGCCGGAGATCATGTGGTCGGAGCCCCACGGAGGGGAACTGACGGCCATGAAGAAGGGGGGGGAGGTCAGGAGACCAGCTTCCCCAGCCGCACTTTCGCGGCAGGAGATCATGTGGTCGGAGCCCCACGGAGGGGAACTGCCGGCCATGAAGAAGGGGGGGAAGGTCAGGAGACCAGCTCCCCCAGCCGCACTTTCGTGGCAGGATAGAGTGTGGCGGGAGCCCCGGAAGAGGGAGCTGCCGGCCACGAAGAATTGGGGGGTGCCAGAGATTCCACCATGGCCACCCCCCAGAAGCAACTTGCTTCCCCCTCTTCCGGGACTTTGAGACTGAGGGGGAGGTGGCCGTTAGCCATGTGTGCGTTGCACAAGGGGGATATGTAACAGGGCCAGCAGCCCTGTACATTGTTTTGTTTATTTTAGTTTTGGAACGGAGTCCCCTCCGCCCATGTGCAGTGTATTTTGTATTTGTTTATTATAATTTTGTATTGTATTTTATATGATGGCGAAGCGCCGGGATTTATTATTTATGTATTTAGGACGGCGAGCAAATAATGTGTGTTATTATTTAGTAGCATGGATGGGAAGCCCCATCCACGCAGTATTTAAAAACTCGTGCAGAAGGTGGCCATCTCCCGAATTAATTAAGTGATTTAATTTGTTGCTAATCGGGAGATGGTCACCTGTTATAAAAAGCCTGCAGCTCTCTAGCTCGGGGTGGGAGTTCAGAGGAGGAACGAGAGCAGAGAGACGGGCGAGTAAAAAAACGAAAACGAAACTTAATAAAAGAAACATAGGAACAGTGAAGGCAATCTGCCCAGCCTGACCTTTGTTTATGTATTTTTGTGTACGTGATTTTGTTTTGTTCAAACCTTTTATTTTCGCTCTGTGAGCAAGAGTTTTTGTTTAAACGTTTTATTTATTTTTGTTAATAAAAACGGCGCAAGCGCCTTTACCTGCAGTACGTCCCTGGTGTCAGTTTTTGTTCCTGCTTCTGCCTGACGTCAGACCATCGGTCACACTGTCACACTCCCCCTCCTGAATTCTATATTTAATTATCTTGTTGCTGCTAATTGTTACTCCCTTGAACTACATTTTATATTTAACTATACCTCATTTCAAGTTGTGTACATTTGATGCATAGACTATAACCAGTAACTGATTGGTAAAGAGATTTTCTTAGACATAAATGTTACATTTTTACTTCTTGGTAGTCTCTCTCTGTTCTTGCCCAGTATAGTATTTTGCCCGATAATAACGAACCTGTGCATATTTTAGGTGATTTAGTGAATTAAATCTAAATTCTGAAGGAGCAATACCTTCAGTGGCGTAGTCTGGGGCTACATATACCCTCAACTACACCTCTGCTTTCAGCCCACTCTTCCACCTCAGTGTGTTCTAACATGACGTGTTAGATGTGTATGTTTACAGAGGAGACAAAAGTCCAATGCAGGAAGCAGCAACAGTACACACACTTCATGTCAAAATATTTGTATTTAAAAGACACAACACACGCTTGTCATTGTCAACCTGGTGCTTGAGAAAGCAGGAAGGAGCAGTGAAGCAATGCTTTGTTTCTAGCTCGTGTCATGTTGTTTGAACAGTTTGATTGCTCTCTGATGGGTCTTGTGTGGTTCCGTCAGAATGTTTCTTTTGATTGTTGTTCAAAATTACCTTGTTAATATGTTTTAACAATTTGAAATCAGGTTCTATTTTTTTAGTGACCTTATTGGCCACTGTGTTTGTAAATTGAGTATTTCAACACCTTATCTATGTAACAAATGACTGCAGTGAAAACATTTCCCCATTCCACAGCGTATCAGATATCAGAATTTTTCAGTTCACCATTGTTCTGCGGAATGCTGTTTAACTTGCTTCCGATCAGAAGTGATCAGTGACAGTGACAGTAAACAGTAGAAAACAATGTCCTACAAATATATTACTTGTATTTAAAGACTTGTTACTTCCTTGTTAAAAAAATAAAAAATAAAAAATGCAAATAACATTCTTCTGGTCAAACTTATCAGAAATGTTTACAGTCTGTTGACACAAAACCTGAGAGATTCCCATTCCTACATTGAAAGGCAGGAGGTAACACTGTGGTCTAAATCAAGAAGCTCTGTAACCTTGCACGGGTATGTTCTGTAAAGCACAGACGTACCTACCATTTCAAAAAATGAAAATGATTGATTTGATTTTGTTTTTAATGATAGTTTCTGCTGAGCAGACACAAGGTAAGAACCGTTTTTTTTTCCTCTGTAAAGCGACAAATGGAATGAAAGACATTTCAAATGTAGGTGTAACATTTTGCCAGTGCTGACAAGCTCAGTTACACAGGGTACCTGCAGACAGTCCTGCAGTCATGAACAGTGTTGTGTTGGTGCCTGAAGATGTGTGTTTTCTGCTATTTCGGAGGTTTGTTCTGTAAAGTGAAGATGTTCAAGCTAACAGTTAATGGCAGTGATTAGTTTGGTGTCAGAGTAGTCTAATGTTGCAATGTAACCCTACAGTGCAGTACATTGTAAAACAATAAAAAGAAATATCATATGTTCCTAGGTGTCAAAACTGCTTTGCCAGAATTAAATAGTTGTAAACATTGGTTTGGCTTTGAGCCCAATGTCAGATAACAATATATATTTTGCATTCAACTCCTATATTATAAAACAATACCTAAATCCTACTTTCAAACAGTTTCCCTTTACTGTATCACATATCTAAGCAATAAAACTACCACATAATCAGCATGGCTTAAAAATAAGTTACATGTCAGTCTTTATCCTTCCACAGCAACAGAAACCGCACTTGAAACAACTACAATACCTGAACCAACTACAACACCTGAACCAGCTACAACACCAACTGAACCAGTTACAACACCTGAAAAAGCTACAACACCACCTGACCCAGCTACAACAACACCTGAACCAGCTACAACAACACCTGAACCAGCTACAACAACTGAACCAGCTACAACAACACCTGAACCAGCTACAACAACACCTGAACCACCTACAACACCTGAACCAACTACAACAACGCCTGAACCAACTACAACAACACCTACACCTGCATCAACTACAACAACACCTACGCCAACTACAACACATACATCAACTACAACAACACCTACACCAACAACACCTGCACCAACTACAACAACAACACCTGCAACAAATACAACAACAACACCTGCACCAAATACAACAACAACACCTGCACCAACTACAACATCAACACCTGCACCAACGACAACAACAACACCTGCACCAACTACAACACCTGCACCTGCACCAACTACAACAACAACACCTGCACCAAAACACCTGCATCACAACATCAACACCTGCACCAACGACAACAACAACACCTGCACCAACTACAACACCTGCACCAACTACAACACCTGCACCAACTACAACAACAACACCTCCACCAACTACAACAACAACACCTGCGCCAACTACAACAACAACACCTCCACCAAATACAACAACAACACCTGCACCAACAACACCAACGCAACAACAACACCTGCACCAACTACAACATCAACACCTGCACCAACGACAACAACAACACCTGCACCAACTACAACACCTGCACCAACTACAACATCAACAACTGCACCAACTACAATATCAACACCTGCACCAACTACAACACCTGCACCAACTACAACACCTGCACCAACTACAACAACACCTGCACCATCAACATCTGCATCAACTACAACATCAACACCTGCACCAACTACATCAACACCTGAACCAACTACAACAACACCTGCACCAACTACTACATCTGAAGCAACTACAGCATCAACACCTGTACCAACTACAACATCAACACATGCACCAACTACAACACCTGCACCAACTACGACAACATCACTGAACCAACTACAACATTAACACCTGCACCAACGACAACAACACCTGCATCAACTACAACATCAACACCTGCACCAAATACAACATCAGCACCTGCACCAACTACCACATCAACACCTACACCAACGACAACAACACCTGCACCAACTACAACATCAACACCTGCACCAACGACAACAACAACACCTGCACCAACTACAACACCTGCAACAAATACAACAACAACACCTGCACCAAATACAACAACAACACCTCCACCAAATACAACAACAACACCTGCACCAACTACAACATCAACACCTGCACCAACGACAACAACAACACCTGCACCAACTACAACACCTGCAACAAATACAACAACAACACCTGCACCAAATACAACAACAACACCTGCACCAACTACAACATCAACACCTGCACCAACTACAACAACAACACCTGCACCAACTACAACAACACCTGCACCAACTACAACAACAACACCTGCACCAAATACAACAACAACACCTGCACCAACTACAACAACAACACCTCCAACAAAAACAACAACAACAACACCTGCAAATACAACATCAACAACAACTCAACACCTGCACCAACTACAACAACAACACCTGCACCAACTACAACAACAACACCTGCACCAACTACAACATCAACACCTGCACCAACTACAACATCAACACCTGCACCAACTACAACACCTGCACCAACTACAACAACAACACCTCCACCAACTACAACAACAACACCTGCGCCAACTACAACAACAACACCTCCACCAAATACAACAACAACACCTGCACCAACTACAACATCAACACCTGCACCAACGACAACAACAACACCTGCACCAACTACAACACCTGCAACAAATACAACAACAACACCTGCACCAAATACAACAACAACACCTGCACCAACTACAACATCAACACCTGCACCAACTACAACAACAACACCTGCACCAACTACAACAACACCTGCACCAACTACAACAACACCTGCACCAACTACAACAACAACACCTGCACCAAATACAACAACAACACCTGCACCAACTACAACATCAACACCTGCACCAACGACAACAACAACACCTGCAACAACTACAACACCTGCACCAACTACAACAACAACACCTCCACCAACTACAACAACAACACCTGCACCAACTACAACATCAACACCTGCACCAACTACAACAACAACACCTGCACCAAATACAACAACAACACCTGCACCAACTACAACATCAACACCTGCACCAACGACAACAACAACACCTGCAACAACTACAACACCTGCACCAAACTACAACAACAACACCTGCACCAACTACAACAACAACACCTGCACCAACTACAACATCAACACCTGCACCAACTACAACAACAACACCTGCACCAACTACAACAACAACACCTGCACCAACAACAACACCTGCACCAACTACAACAACAACACCTGCACCAACTACAACATCAACACCTGCACCAACGACAACAACAACACCTGCACCAACTACAACACCTGCACCAACTACAACACCTGCACCAACTACAACAACAACAACAACACCTCCAACAACTACAACAACAACACCTGCGCCAACTACAACAACAACACCTCCACCAAATACAACAACAACACCTGCACCAACTACATCACCTGCACCACCTACAACAACACCTGTACCAACTACAACAACACACCTGCAACAACACCTGCAAACTACAACAACACAACACCTGCACCAAACAACATCAACACCTGCACCAACAAACAACACCTGCACCAACTACAACAACAACACCTCACCAACACAACTGCAACACCTGCCACGACAACAACAACACCTGCACTACAACAACAAATACAACAACAACACCTGCAACCAACTACAACAACAACACCTGCACCAACTACAACAACAACACCTCAACAACAACAACACTGCACCAACCACAACAACAACACCTGCACCAACAACAACAACACCTGCACCAACTACAACAACACCTGCACCAACTACAACAACAACACCTGCAAACTAAACAAACACAAACAACAACAACACTGCACCAAATACAAACAACAACACCTGCACCAACTACAACAACCTGCACAAACACCCTGCACCAACGACAACAACTACAACACCTGCACCAACAACAACAACTCAACAACTCCAAAATACAACAACAACACCTGCACCAACTACAACATCAACACCTGCACCAACGACAACAACAACACCTGCAACCAACAACACCTGCACAACTACAACAACACCAACTGCAACATCAACACCAACTACAAACACCTGCACCAACTACAACAACAACACCTGCACCAAATACAACAACAACACCTGCACCAACTACAACAACACCTGCACCAACTACAACAACAACACCTGCACCAACTACAACAACAACACCTGCACCAACTACAACAACAACACCTCCACCAAATACAACAACAACACCTGCACCAACTACAACATCAACACCTGCACCAACGACAACAACAACACCTGCACCAACTACAACATCAACACCTGCACCAACTAACAACACCTGCAAACAAATAACAACAACAACACCTGCACCAAAACTACAACAACAACCAACTACAACATCAACACCTGCACCAACTACAACAACAACACCTGCACCAACTACAACAACACCTGCACCAACTAAACATAACACCTGCACCAACTACAACCACCTGCAAATTTCAACTACAACAACACCTGCACCAACAACAACACCTGCACCAACTAACATAACACAACAAAACAACTGCACCAACCACAACAACACCTGCACCAACTACAACAAACAACAAACACCTGCACCAACCAAACAACACCTGCACCAACTACACATCAACAACCAACACCTGCACCAACCAACAACCAACTAAACACCTGCACCAACAACAACAACACCTGCACCAACGACAACAACAACACACTGCACCAACTACAACACCAACAACAAATACAAACCAAACAATCAACACCTGCCAACCAAATACAACAACAACACCTGCACCAACTACAACACAACAAACACACCAACTGCACCAACAACTACAACATCAACACCTGCACCAACACAACATCAACACCTGCACCAACTACAAAAAACACCTGCACCAACAACAACAACACCTGCACCAACTACAACAAACACCTGCACCAACTATACAAACAAACAACACCCTGCACCAACAAAATAACAACCTGCACCAACTACAACAACAACACCTGCACCAACTACAACATCAACACCTGCACCAACTACAACAACACCTGCACCAACTACAACAACAACACCTGCACCAACTACAACAACAACACCTGCACCAAATACAACAACAACACCTGCACCAACAACAACACCTGCACCAACCAACAACAACACCTGCACCAACATCAACACCTGCACCAACTACAACAACAACACCTGCACCAACTACAACAACAACACCTGCACCAACTACAACAACAACACCTGCACCAACTACAACAACAACAAATACACAACAACTGCACCAACCAACACCTGCACCAACTACAACAACACCTGCACCAACCTGCATCAACACCTGCACCAACAACAACACCTGCACCAACTACAACAACAACACCTGCACCAACTACAACACCTGCAACAAAACAACAACAACAACAACACCTGCACCAACTACAACATCAACACCTGCACCAACTACAACAACAACACCTGCACCAACTACAACAACACCTGCAACAACAACAACAACACCTGCACCAAATACAACAACAACACCTGCACCAACTACAACATCAACACCTGCACCAACTACAACAACAACACCTGCACCAACTACAACAACACCTGCACCAACTACAACAACACCTGCACCAACTACAACAACACCTGCACCAAATACAACAACACCTGCACCAATTACAACATCAACACCTGCACAACTCAACAACAACACTGCAACAACTGCACCAACTACAACAACAACACCTCCAACAACTAAACACAACACCTGCACCAACTACAACATCAACACCTGCACCAACTACAACAACAACCCTGCACCAACAACATCAACACCTACCAACACAACAAACACCTGCACCAACAACAACAACACCTACAAATAACAACAACACCTGCACCAACTACAACAACCACCTGCACCAACTACAACAACAACAACCTGCACCAACTGCACCAACTACAACAACAACACCTGCAAACTACAACAACAACACCTGCACCAACTACAACAACAACTACAACAACAACAACCTGCACCAACTACAATAACAACACCAACAACACCTGCACCAACTACAACAACAACACCTGCACCAACTACAACAACACCTCAACAAACTGCACCAACTACAACAACAACACCTGCACCAACTGCAACAAAACACCTGCACAACTACAACAACAACACCTGCACTAAACAACAACACCTGCACCAACTCAGCAACTGCACCACCAGCAACAGCAACACCTGCAACCAACTATAACAACTCAACACCTGCACCAAATACAACAACAACACCTGCACCAACTACAACATCAACACCTGCACCAACTACAACAACAACACCTGCACCAACTACAACATCAACACACACCTGCACCAACTACAACATCAACACCTGCACCAACTACAACAACAACACCTGCACCAACAACAACAACACCTGCACCAACTACAACAACAACACCTGCACCAACAACAACACCTGCACCAACTACAACAACACCTGCAACAACTACAACACCTGCACCAACTACAACAACAACAACACAACTGAAACCAACAACACTACAACAAACAACAACACCTGCACCAACGACAACAACAACACCTGAAGCAACTACAACACATCAACACCTGCACCAACTACAACAACAACACCAAACACATGCACCAACTACAACAACAACACCTGCACCAAATACAACAACAAAACCTGCAACACCTAACTACAACAACAACACCTGAACCAACTACAACAACAACACCTTAAACAACACCTGCACCAACAACAACAACAACACCTGCATCAACTACAACATCAACACCTGCACCAACTACAACAACAACACCTGCAACAACTACAACAACCTGCACCAACTACAACAACAACACCTACAACCAACATACACAACAACAAACATCAACATCTGCACCAACGACAACAACAACACCTGCAACAACTACTGCACAAATACAACAAATAACACCTGCACCAAATACAACAACAACAACACCAACACATCAACACCTACAACACCTGCAACAAATACAACAACAACACCTGCACCAAATACAACAACAACACCTACAACAACAACACCTCCACCAAATACAACAACAACACCTGCACCAACTACAACATCAACACCTGCACCAACTACAACAACAACACCATCACCAAACTACAACATCAACACCTGCAAACAAATACAACAACAACACCTGCACCAAATACAACAACAACACCTGCACCAACTAACTACAACACCTCAAACACAACAACACCAACTACAACATCAACACCTGCACCAACTACAACAACAACACCTGCACCAAACTACAACAACACCTGCACCAACTACAACATCAACACCTGCAACAACCAAACTACAAAACACCTGCACCAACTACAACATCACACCTGCACCAAACATCAACAACCAACTAAACAACAACACCTGCACCAACTACAACAACACAACAACACCAACTACAACATCAACACCTGCACAACAACCAAACAACAACAAACAACACCTGCACCAACTACAACATCAACACCTGCACCAACTACAACAACAACAAACACTCTGCACCTGCACCAAATAACAACAACACCTGCACCAATCAAAAACAAACATCAACAACTGCACCAACAACAACAACAACACCTGCACCAACTACAACAACACCTGCACCAACTACAACAAACACCTCAACTACAACATCAACACCTGCACCAACTACAACATCAACACCTGCACCAACACCAACAAACATCAACAACTGCACCTCAACAACACCTGCACAACTACAACAACAACACCTCCAACCAACAACAACAACAAACCAACTACAACATAACACCTGCACCAACAACAACACCTGCAATAACAAACATCAACACCTGCACCAACCAACATCTGAAGCAACAAACAACAACAACATCAACACATGCACCAACTACAACATCAACAACTGCACCAACGACAACAAACACAAACACAACACCTGCACCAACTACAACAACAACACCTCCACCAAATACAACAACAAATAACAACACCAACAAACAACAACACCTGCACCAACTAAATAAATAAATACAACAACAACACTGCACCAAATACAACAACAACATCAACAACAACAACACCTGCACCAACTACAACATCAACACCTGCACCAACCAACATCAACACCTGCACAAATGCAACAACAACACCAAATACAACAACAACACCTGCAACAACTACATCAACACCTGCACCAACTACAACAACAACACCTGCACCAACTACAACAACAACACCTGCACCAACTACAACTACACAACAACACCTGCACCAACTACAACTACACCTGCATCAACTACGACATCAGCACCTGCACCAGTAACAGCAACACCTGCACCAACTATAACATCAACACCTGCACCAAATACATCAACACCTGCACCAACTACAACAACACCTGCACCAACTACAACATCAACACCTGCACCAACTACAACACCTGCACAAACTACAACAACACCTGCACCAACTACAACATCAACACCTGCACCAACTACAACAACAACACCTGCACCAACTACAATATCAATACCTGCACCAAGTACAACAACAACACCTGTACCAACTACAAAATCAACACCTGCACCAACTACAACAACACCTCCACCAACTACAATACACCTGCAAACACCTGCACATCAACACCTGCACAACATCAACACCTGCACCAAGTACAACAAACACCTGCACCAACTGCACCAACTAACTACAACACCTGCACCAACTACAACACCTGCACCAACTACAAATACAACAACACCAGCAACAAACAAACACCTGCACCAACTATCAATACCTGCACCAAGTACAACAACAAACACAAAAAACACCTGTAACAACAACTACAACATCAACACCTACAACTACAACAACTACAACACCTGTACCAACTACAACATCAACACCTGCACCAACTACATCAACACCAGCACAAACTACAATATCAATACCTGCACCAACTACAAAATCAACACCTGCACCAACTACAACAACACCTGCACCAACTACAACTACACCTGTACCAACTACAACATCAACACCTGCACCAACTACAACTACACCTGCACCAACTACATCAACACCTGCACCAACCACAACATCAACAGCTGCACCAACTACAACTATCAACATCTGCACCAAACTGCACAACATCAACACCTGCACCAACTACATCAACACCTGCATCAACTACAAACACCTGCACCAACTACAATATCAACACCTGCACCAAGTACAACAACAACACCTGTACCGACTACAACATCAACACCTGCACCAACTACAACTACACCTGCACCAACTACAACTACACCTGCACCAACTACGACATCAACACCTGAACCAATTACAACATCAACACCTGCACCAACTACAACATCAACACTTGCACCAACTACATCATCAACACCTGCATCAACTACAACATCAACACCTGCACCAACTACAACATCAACACCTGCACCAACTACAATATCAACACCTGCACCAACTACAACAACAGCTGCACCAACTACAATATCAACACCTGCACCAAGTACAACAACACCTGTACCAACTACAACATCAACACCTGCACCAACTACAACTACACCTGCATCAACTACAACTACACCAACTACGACATCAGCACCTGCACCAGTAACAGCAACACCTGCACCAACTATAACATCAACACCTGCATCAACTACAACATCAACACCTGCACCAACTACAACAACACCTGCACAAAATACAACATCAACACCTGCAACAACTACAACATCAACACCTGCACCAACTACAACTACACCTGCACCAACTACATCAACCCCTGCACCAACTACAACATCAACACCTGCACCAACTACAACATCAACACCTGCACCAACTACAACAACATCTGCATCAACTACAACATCAACACCTGTACCAACTACAACATCAACACCTGCACCAACTACAACTACACCTGCACCAACTACATCAACACTTGCACCAACCACAACATCAACAGCTGCACCAACTACAACATCAACATCTGCACCAACTACAACATCAACACCTGCAACAACTACATCAACACCTGCACCAACTACAATATCAACACCTGCACCAAGTACAACAACAACACCTGTACCAACTACAACATCAACACCTGCACCAACTACAACTACACCTGCACCAACTACAACTACACCTGCACCAACTACGACATCAGCACCTGCGCCAGTAACAGCAACACCTGCACCAACTATAACATCAACACCTGCATCAACAACATCAACACCTGCACCAACTACAACAACACCTGCACCAACTACAACATCAACACCTGCACCAACTATATCATCAACACCTGCACCAACTTCAACATCAACACTTGCACCAACTACATCATCAACACCTGCACCAACTACAACATCAACACCTGCACCAACTACAACATCAACACCTGCACCAACTACAACAACACCTGCACCAACTACAACATCAACACCTGCACTAACTACATCAACACCTGCACCAACTACATCATCAACACCTGCACCAACTACAACAACACCTGCACCAACTACAACACCTGCACCAACTACAACATCAACACCTGCACCAACTACAACATCAACACCTGCACCAACTACAACAACACCTGTACCAACTACAACATCAACACCTGCACTAACTACATCAACACCTGCACCAACTACATCATCAACACCTGCACCAACTACAACAACAGGAACAACAAGTAAGTATGTTATATATTACTTTTATGGGAACGATAGTGGTAAAATTATTTTATGTTTAGAATATTCCAATACAATACCACTTTCTGTCCTAACTCACTTTTCAACACCAGTATAAGACCAATACTGTTGTGGTATACCTGTCCACATTTAAGAGTACATCAAAGATATTCTGTATTACACCAAGATACTGAACTCCACTGATTCTCTATGGCAGGGGTGTCAAACTTTTTGAGCTGCGCCCACCTTCCTCTAGTCTATGGTACTTGATGCTCACCCCCACCAACAGACACACATTTGCACGAACCAGCCACCGATCCATCATAAGAGCAAACTTAACACTGCAAATTACAGTTTACGGATTGTGACCAATACTTACTAACATGCACACCACACAGTAAGCTGATAAACAAACACCAGATGGCAGCGGACTTCATGCAAAAATATGCCAGCTTAATAAAAGGCACCAGTCAGGTGCACAGCACCATCTACAAACTTTGACATGCCTCGAGACATGTCAGCAGAAATAATAATAATAATATCTTTATTTTTCTAAAGTGCCTGTCATAGTGGACCACCATCACAAAGCACTTTACAGAGGTAGGCTGTGAACTGTGCATTGTATGCAAAGTCACTTACAATAGGACATTGATTTAACATCTCATCCACAGGATGGAGCACAAGGAGGTTAAGTGACTTGCTTAAGGTCACACACAGTGAGTTAGTCAGTGGAAGAGCTGGGATTTGAACTGGTGACCTTCTGGTTACAAGCCCTGGACTTTAACAAATGGACCACACTGCCTCCAGTGTGGGTCCAGTGGTTAAGTTAATATAACGTATAAAATGCGAAATTTTGGCTGGTATTAAATTCAGCAGATTTGCTACCTTGGGGGATATTTTCACAGCACGTTCCCAAAAAAAAGTCAGTTTTGTATTTATACTGTTTCATTTCAGGGGAACAAACAAACATGAGGCAGATGACCACAGCAAGATCTCAAATCAGGTTTTATTCACACAAGGTCAGGACACCACAACACAGCCCCAAGCTGCTGGCAGGCAGCTCCTAAATAGAGATCCCCCCCTGCCGAGCCCTATTGGCTCACATACACATGGGCTCATTTACATACACACAGACCAATCGCTCACACCGTCGGTCCCACGCAACCAGCTGACCGGCGGAACCGAACACAAATCACAGTGCAGCAAACACAGACCTCCATCTACATACAGCTGCACTGTGCACATGACACCCCAGGCAGCGCGCGAGCACTGTCTAGACACAAAACGCTCTTTACTCACAGATTCATGCAGGGTGACTGTGAAAGGATGGCTTGAGTGGTGCGTGTGGGTGGTGAGGTCAGACCAGGAAATGAAACAATAACAATGAACGTACGGGGCTAAACTGAACGCAAGAGCTCTCCGCTTTTTTTTTTAAATCCTGAACCTTTAACGCCCCCCCAGGATACTCGTCGCACCCCCCATTTTGAGAACCACTGCTCTATGAGGACCTCCGTCACGCTGCGCACAGAGGGTTGTGGGATATAGAGAGCGTGGGAGAAAATGTTCAATTGACAGTCAATGGAGAGGTGAAGGACTGAGCTGCTTTCAGCTTATTTTATCGATGTTTAAAAATATAAAAAAAACTTGTGGGCTAGTTTACTATTTATATTTGTGTTGACGAAAAGCGTGATAATGACGACATACAGTAATCTTTTGAAACATTCACTTTTTTGAACGCAGTACCAGAGATGGCACATGCGCAGAAAAAAGAGATGAGCATTTCACACAGAACTAGAGTAGACAGGTGCAATTATAAAATGGAGTTGAGCGTTTCACACAGTACAGAATAGACGGGTGCAATTATAAAACAGATTAGCAATTATAAAACGGATTTATTGGTATTAGCCACCCGTTTGTATATGTTTGTACTACTGTGGCTTATCGTGGAATATCCTTGGTGTAAGTGTTGCATGTCTCAGACTCATGTATTCCATTGTCGTACCGATCCACCTGTGCACACTTATTCTGTTCGAGTCATAGCACAGCTGTACTGGTGTAGTGTTAAAAAGATAAGGAAGTGCATTGTCACAATGCGGTATGCGTACCAAAACTTGACCCGTGTAATGTTAGAAGGTGGTACACTCTGACATTGAAAGTGGTATGCTGTGAGATTTTGGTACAGGTGCAATCAATTGCGATGTGATGTGTTTTCCTATTGTCAAACAGAGATACATTTACCATGAATTATACATCATTTTTTTTGCAAAGCATTAATGATACATCATTTTTTTGCAACCTTAAACTGGAAACAGACAATCAATTTCTCCAAAAAGAAAAAGCAATTCACGACGTTCAAGACAAAATGAGAAGTGCACCGCAAAGTACATGAATTAAACAAGAATTACTTGCAGAAGTAAAAAGACCCAATGTATTGCATATGATAAATATCCGCATACTATTTTGTTAATGGTGGAAAAAATTATAAATTACATTTAAAAAGATGTAAAAGACCGAAAACAGCATAACGTACCAGATTTGAATGGGCACTTGCGTGCTTTCTTAGCGGAAGTTGTTTGGAAGTTGTTTAGGCATGCGCAAAAACAAGTGCGCCGCTGCGCACCAGTTATTACCTTTGTACCTAAAAATAACACTGCAACGGGACAAAACATGCTCTTGTCTGGGTTTCGTATGGATACAGTTATACCGGTATGACGCCGGTATAACTCCAGTGTGAACAGACATTGCAATACTGTTCTGCAACGATACCAGTATAAAAATGCAACAGGGCTATGTTTAAAAAGACACAAGTTAGAAAGGAGTCAATTACCTGCCATGGTAGTTTCCACAGTCCATTAACTTCCCATCAAGTACAAGAATAAAGAGTTACTTACTGACCAGAATAAAGTACATAATCACTCTCTCAGTGGCACCTTAGACCTTATAAAAAGATTATGACATTTCAATTAAAGAGAGCCCGAATCAAAAGTTTAACCATGAACGCTTTATTCACCAGTATCACAGGGCTGCTCCCTCTTAGCAATTACACCCTGCAGGTCATCGCTCTGGCTGCAGATAGGTTAACAGGAGGAGACGCAGTAGCAATAGTGACATTTACAAGTGAGTTTGGTGATAGAAACTTCTACTAAAGAGACATCCATTGCAACATTTGGCTTTTTTAGAGTAAGTAAGTGAGTAAAAGACTTTGTCAAGCTTTAAGATGTTTTTTTATTATTATGATTTCTGCAGGTGGGCTGGATGCTACTCTGAGAATGCAATTATCTGTTTCTGCATCAGCCAAAAAAGAAGAAAAGGAACTGGAAAGCATGATTTTAGCAGAGGTACTGTAGGCGGTTATTCTTTACCTAATTAATTTCAGTGGCATAATTCTACCTGTCACAACAGACTTCATCATTTAAACAGGTAATTAAAAACACACACACTGCTTAATTGTATTTCATTATTTCTCACTGAAAGCAGATGCTGAGATGTAAGTAGAAATATGGATGTAGATTTGTGCATATCAGTCAGTGCCATTTAAATCAAATAGTCTGGATAAAGTTATGTGGATCGTGATAAATACATGGAAGTTCTGATTTTACAAATGATGGTCATTTCCATGCAATAGAATGTCTACAGCATCCTTGATTTTTGAATGGTTTGCGCATATGAAATGAACAACAAAGTATAGTCATAAACAGACCTGTTTCAAAGATGTTGTTTTCTTTTATTGCAGATTAAAAAGTATATTGAGCAGTATCTTGCAGACAACAGGTTTCATTTAACTTGGAAAGGACTAAGAAGAAAAAATCCTTGAGCCACAACAAACATTACAGCACTGGACAGACTTCTCAGGAAAACCATTACTTCACTATCAGAAACCAGTGCCAAAAAAAAATACACATGGACAATTTATTTTACTTATCTCCTACTCTATGTTTTCAAACTGTTCACTTTCATTTCTATTTTTAATATAATCATATAATTCATGTGGTAACATTAACATAGAGGGGTCTATCTATCTTAATAACCTAAACCGGTGATTTTAAAACTCCAAACCAAACGGAATGCATTCGTTTGAAGCTGTACAGTGAATGACATGCTTCTGTGTGCAGGTCAGTTTAAGACAGTTGAAATCTGTTTCGTTTGTCCAATCACTTTGTATCTGCTTTCTCTCTGTATATAGAGAGAATTGAAATCAGGGTGTTATCAGAAGGAAAGTCCAGTGACCGAGCAGTGCATGGGGGGCTCAGACTGCTGCTTATAAACTATTGCCAATGTACTAATGAACTGGGTGACAATTTACATGAAGTGTCTCTAATTACTGTGTATTTGCATAGTAGTTACTTAGTAAATACATGTGTACTTACACATAATTGCAATTTATGCACATGTACTTAATAATGTGTAAATATTTTTGCATGATATATGTAAGTACACAATTATATCAGAAAAGGGTTAGGGTTATTTGGTACAAAAAGATTTACGTGTACAAGTACATTGTAACTATGCATAATAGCATTGCAATGATGTGTAAGTACACATGTATTTACTAAGTAACTACTATGTAAACACACAATAATTAGAGACACTTAAAGTGTTACCATGAACTGTGAGCAAACTGTTCTCATTGGTAAACTGACTGGTCTTGCTCCTTTCTCATTGGTATACTGACTTGCCCTGATCATTTCTCATTGGTAAGCTGACTGGCCCTGATCCATTATTATTATTATTAATATTATTATTATTATTATTATTATTACTGTTTTTCCTCTTGTTTCTAGTAAAACATTATTTACACTCTACCTGTGGCCTCATTGTGTGTCTGTCCCAGTACCTGCTCGTTAGGTTGTTTCATCCATACCTGTCAGTGTTGTGTTAAACTTTCTTGTGCCCACTTATAGAGAAATAAGAAAACTACAATATTTTCATTTAACGGTAGATGGTGGTACTGTAGTATATACCATTTGCCATTCAAATGATATGATATACCAATGATATTATATAATATTATGTTTTATTTATAAATACATTTCGACTTGAGAAAAATAACTGGAGCTTGTTAACTCTCCATTGACTTTCAAATCATTCACTCTCCCATGCGCTGTGTGAATAGGAAACGCTTTCTCAAACACAAGTACAGTATCTTGGAGTGACATCCCTGGTGGCTGCAACACTATTTTGGGAAGGCAAGTGAATATTTCAAGCTCTGTAAAAGTGGCATCGTTTTAGATAAAAAAAAAAAAAAAGGTGCAACTCTTTTGTACGCTTTCTGAAAATGCTGATCATTTTTAGGCAGCCCTTAGTTCCTTCCCACTGTGCAAGTCCATTGAAGTAATAATTTAAATTGCAATGACCTATAATTAACCTACTTAGGATAACTTCTTCCCTTCTGTTTTGTCCTGGTTAATTTGATAAAACCCTCTCCCTCTTTATCTGCCATCCATAAACTTTAGCACATTGCACACTGTACTACATGCTGCCCTTTCTATTGCAAAGACCGGACCCCTGCGTGTACTATTTCACGCTGTTTCATCGTGTCAGTGACTGCCCGAGTTGCAGACACTGAAGTACTAGTAGTGGGGGCTTATATCATACGGTGCTTGTGCAGAATGTACCGTCAAAAGTGTATTCTTGTTAATTGCACTGTACCAGTAAATACATTGTAATCTCTCAAAGAGACGCGTCACTGGAGAGCTACCTTTGGACGCTACACCTCAGCTAGCCTTCTGCTTCATTCAAGAATACAAAGAGATTCCAATCAGAGACACTCCACCAAGTCTACAGTGCTGTCTTCTGTTCAAATCTCCATGGACATGCTTCTGTGTTACGTGTTGTGTACTGGATTACCAATCCTGAAAGGTGTTATATCTCGAATGTTTTTTTCTGTATAAATATTTTACATACATGCATACATGCATACACTGTACATACAGTACAACATCTATAGAAAAAGCATTTACACATCTATAAACAGGTTAGTGAACAAAAACAACACGCAAACTGCTTTAAACATGGGGAAATGTTTTGCTTTAAAAGTAAGCAAATGTAAACAAAATTAATTAGGCTACAAATGCACAGTGTTGCTATGCGGTTTGCTATAAACCATCTCCACGCAAAGCTTTAAAAAAAAAAAAAAAAGCTAAATGTACAGTAACCTGCAATTAAACTCCACCCTGCCTTCATAGACGAAAATCATTTGGGCTAACGACGCATCTCAATTATCTCTTTGAACAGCAACTGTCGTTAAATAGGCGGCTAGGGATGAAATCCGATCGTGTACTGCTGTTTTCTCATTTTGACAGGCGTTAACCCTCTTATGTTCTTATATTCATTATGAATAGACCCAGCTATACATAGTTGTCATAAAATAACAAAATTAACCAAAAGCAAGCTTCTGTGCGCCTCTCTTCCTGTGTGTGTGGGCCCGTCCGCCCCCGTGCAGTTTTTGTAAAATGTCCCAAACAAACGGCGACCTCTCGGGGGCCCCAATTGTGCTAGGGGTCCTACGCTATAGCGTAATTTGTGTATACTTTAATCTGCTGTCAGATTGATAAAAGAAAAACAGTCACATCCCTCCATTTACTGCAGATTCTGATGTTCTCAAAAACTGTGTGCCAAAGAATGTCCTAACCAAGATTCAATCACAATGGAATAAGCACTTCTCTAAATTTATGGAGAGGCAGGCAGACAGGCAGGCAGGCGGGCAGGCAGACAGACAGACAGAGACAGACAGATAGGCAGGCATACAGACAGAGATAGGTAGAGGGCAGGCAGGCTGGCAGCCACTGCGCTCCATATACCTCCTAACCACTTTTAATAACACATGCTGAACAATATAATTTTGAAGTTTCATCACAAATGGAGATTAGCATTACTACTCGTGTGTAAAATTAATAAGTGTGACATCCTTACAGACAGCGGGACAGATTAAACATTAAAGCAGGAGACAGTCAGGCTATCCTGCAGGAATAGGGTGTGAACGACTGGCACTGAGAGACAGTGGTGTTGGTTAGGTCTGGAGATTATCCACCCACACAAGCATAGGTTATTTTATATAAAGTGACTTAGTGGAAGGAGATACATTGAACAGGCAGTTTGCAAAAAATATTTCCTTTATACACTGTCCCATTCCAGTGTGTTTGAGTCAGGTTATATACACTGTCCCATTAGAATGTGTTTGGGTCAGGTTATATACACTGTCCCATTACAGTGTGTTTGGGTCAGGTTAGGACACAGGCTTTCACATGCTCCTCTAACAGGCCTAGTTTTATTGCCCCAACTTTATTTATTTTTGTATCTCTAAGTAGATTCACGTTTTATGTATTTTATGTACTTTATAATACAGTACATTGAACTACATTGAACTACAAATTTGTATTTAAAATACTTTTTACTTCCTTGTTTGAAAAAAAACTGAAATGTGTCACCTATTTCAATGAAACCTTATAAATGCTATTAGAATTTTTTTTTCAAACAAGGAAGTAATCGATCTTTAAATACAAGTAATATTTCAAGTTTAATTGAAAGGCATGAGGTCACTGCTGTCTGCATGATACAGCTCCATAATATTCTAGGTGTATGTTCTGCAAAGCAGAGATGTACCTACCATTTAACAACATGAATATTATTTATTTTATTACGTTTTTTAATTTCATTTTCTGCTGCACAGAATTCAGGTAAGAATCAATTACTTTATTATTATTTTATTTTTTTTGTAAAGTGGAATGAAAAGGTGTAAATTACAAATGTAGATGTAACATTTTCCCAATGCTGACAAGCTCAGTTATACAGTGTACTGTAAGAACCATTCTTTAATGGATAGTTTAGAGTTTTATCTAGGTTGATTAGTTCTCTTATAAAAATATTTAATTGACTGATACAAGATGAAGGGTTTACTATGAACACACACTACACAAATGAATATTTAATCAATAGTACTATTTTATTAAGTACATAAACATAAAACAGAAATCACAAGTCAGTCTCATACAGTATTTTTTTTTTTTTTTTTTAACTCGCTCACTAGTCTAGCGGGTACACATTCTACCGAGCAAGCACCTTAAAAATGCAAATGAAACTTGATTAATAATAATATTTCCTTACAGATATTGTAAGTTATTACAGAGGTTTTGGCGTAGCGTATTTAAAAAAGCAAGTCATGCAAATGGTTCCCCGAAGGGAAAACACACCACTGCAAAGAACGCTTTTGTTTGGAAGATTACTACTGATTTTCCTGTTTATTACTGATTACTGTGTATTATTGTTTAGTTACTCTATTCATTTATGATTACCAATTCTCGTCTCTTTGTTGCTGTTGGGAACATAAACAAATGGACAGCAGCACCCATCGTGTTATTAACAGCGTGCCTGTATGATACGCGATTTATATACTGGAGGATCAGATTATTGAAATTACCTTAATAATTGAACCGTTGTGACAAAAAAAAAAACCGTATATCTCCAGTTTTAGAAAAAAAAAAAAAAAATAGTTAGGGATATATTCTGATTGTCAGGGGAGTCTCATTACCCATATATGCCATCTTGTGGTTTTCTGACGCTATTGCAGTTTCCTACACAGCAACATTGTGTAGTGGAATAACCTTATATGTGCTAGAACAAAGATGACGGCCGGACACATACATTTTACTCAATATTGTTAAAAAAAACAAAAAAAAAACAATGGAAAGACAAACAACGAAAACAACGCAGGGATGCAGGAAGTCATATATTAACAGAAAGGGCGAGAAGAAAACAGGCCGGTTGCACTGTTTTGCTCCCTCTTAACAGGCCGGTTGCACTATTGTTTTGCTCCTCTTAATCTTTAAGTGCAGTACTTTTGGTGTTCTGGTTTTATGGTATTGTTTGTTGGTATATTGTAGGGCGAGTCGGCGGATATACTTTGGATGTCAGTATTCCGGACTCTCCCGATGTAATGTAAACTGTGTTTTAAATGTAATTGCTGTGTTAGATTTGTTGTGGTGGTTTTGCGTAACCAGGTTTCTTTTGTTTGTTGTAGGAAGTGGAACGCCTCCAGCCACTGTTTCTGGTAGTTTTCTTTCCCTGTGTTTATATCTTGCACATTGCTTTTGTAATTTATTGTCCCCATCGTTTTAGTTTGTGTATACGCACGGTTTTATTTGTCTTTATAGTTTTAATAGTACCGTGCGGCGTTTAGCTAGCTTTTAGTTGCGTGTGGCTGCGTTCACGATACTTTTTTGCCGGCTAGATTGCAGACGGGAGTCTGCGCGTAACGTCACGGTCTGTGCAGACGCAGCGTGGACAGCTTTGGTAGATGGACAACCGTTCTGAGCAGAACCAAAATGGAGGTGGTGTTGAGAGAAATTCTAATCGCAGAAGAAGTGGATGCAATCGAAGTTCCTTTGTGCCCACCAGCTTCATAATTTACAGCATGATCAGAAAATGTATAGTAGAAACAGTCCTGCTATAAAGAGATAATATAAACGTATGTTTTGTGATGAGACAAATTAATGAGTATTATAACAGGCAGGATTCCTCCTGTCCTCTCACAAAGGGGTTGTTAGACAGTACTGTATTTTGATCTGGGACAAAAATAGTTAAAATACTTTTTTTATGGTCACATATCTCACTTCAACTACATGTTATTAAAACTGATTTATTCTCCTTAATTCAAAGTAGGTTATTCCCTGTCCCTGATAGCCTTTCATCAATAACCAATTACACCTGCTGAAAATAACGGTTTAGCATTTTTTTATGCTTAAACCTTTAGAATTAATATCTGAATATTTGAAAAGTATAATAACTGTGTGGAAAAAGAACCAAATCATTTTTTAATTTATTACAAATCATTAGTAAGATAATTAATGACATGACTTCGAAGGCGATTCACATCCCCTGACTAGGTGGCAGTAGCACATGGAGTGAGAATTGTATCTGGTTGCCTACACACTTCTTTGTCAGCCAACGCTCGTCTATTGTTTTGAGCCACAGCTGCTCCAGCGCAGTACCTGTCAGGAGATCGCGATCTGCGCCAGGAGATCGTGACCTGGTGACGTCTTTTCGGATGAGTTCACGCAGATGGCAAACTTGGACAGGTTTTGCACAAAATCTGAGCAGAAACTGCACAGAATCTGTGCAGCATTAGGAAAATATCGCGTGCGTGAGCGCAGCCTGTGTCTATAGGAGATGCGAGGGAGAGGCGTCGCTATTGTGGCTGCGCTGCTCTACAGAGCATTGAGCATCAGTCAAGTCGGGTGCTGGGTTGTGTTTTCTTTTGAATTGTGCACTATTATGTTTGGTGTGGTGATTTTGTTTGTAGGTACACTTCTAATATATTTACTTAATTATTCACATGTGGTTTCTTTTTGTTTAATTTTATCACAGGTGGTGTGACTGCCTTCTGGGCTTTGGTGGAGTGGAGCAGCCAAATATTTATTAATGGATGGATGTTTCTCTATCTCTCCTCTCTAGGTGTCGCTAGGGACAATAAGTAAACCATTTTTTTGTGCAAGCTATCACGGTCAAGATTGTGTTATTGTTTTATTGCACTGCAGCAATTGTTGATTTTAGTTTTGTTATTTTATTGTCAATAATAAAGATTTTGCTGAAAAAAAAGCACAACCAATTTCCATTCTTTTGTCTTTTCATTTATTTGAGAGGGGCTCTATGTGGGTACCCAAATATTGCTTCTAGATAGATAAGGTTATTTGAGGTTCTATTCCTCGTTAAACTATAGATGGCGTGGTTTATAGCGAACTGTGCCACATTTGGCCTTAGTCGGCAGGATTACTGGAGACTGAAATTGGTTTGCATATGCTGCAGTGCTGAAGTTGTTTTTTTGTTTTTTTTATAAAGGGAAAGATAGGGAAACAGTGGCTGGGCTCTTCTAACGTGGATGCAGAAGACTCAGCAGCCTGGAGAACACTTCCCATCAAGTTTTTTGTTTGTTTGTTTATTTATTCATTTTTTAGTGCTAACTTTTGTTTTAAGGTGCTAGGTGGCGAAGATGAAGCAGTTGAGGGAGGGAGTTGCAGGCGCTGAGGGGCAGCTCATGATACTCTGGCTGCTAGGCAGCAGAATGTACTTGCAGCTGTACCAGGAGAAAGCCCTGCGGCAACTGAAAGATTAGTGTATTTACCACGGGAACGGAGGTGCCTCATATTCCAAGGTAAGACCATGGCTGGTGGGCTGTCTATTGATTGGGTGGAGGAAGAACGGACTATATCTAAAGACATATATCTAAAGTAGATCAGGCCCTCTTTTTGTATGACCATTTAGAAGGGGAGACTAGGAATGAGATAAAATACCGATCCAAGGAAGAAAGAGAGGATCCTGAGAAAGCATTTAAAATATTGATTGAGTTATATGGCTGTTCTCAGGCCTATGTGTGTTTGTACAAGCAGTTTTTGAGGCGAAGGCAGAAAGAGGAGAGTCTCTTAATGAGTACTCCCATGCATTAATGTCCTTACTAGAAATGGTCTTATGGAGTAATTCTAACAGTATTCAAATTCAGAGATTGTGCTAGGGATCAATTCGCAGAGAATGCGAGGCAGTATGTTGCGCCAGGAGTTAAAAGGCATTGTGCGTCGAGACCCACAGATTACGTTAATGGCCTTGTCAGGAGACAATTTAGATGGGTTCAGGAAGGGGAACGAGGACCAATTAGTGCTGTTCAAAATTGCTTCCCAGCCCGACTCAGTAGTATCCAATCAGAGGTTCGAGGCAGTTGTGAAGCGGTTGCTGTATCAAAAACACAAGATACTGAATTAGAGGAAATTAGAGGGATTTTAAGTAGTCAACAGTTGCAAATTGATCGCTTATTACAGCTCTTGGAACAGCCATGGGCTATTAGTAAAGGACCGGTGGCATCTCCGAGCCTTTCCAGGTACAGGTATGATTCAGAAGGGAGGCCCATTTGTAATCGGTGTAACCAGGCTGGCCATATTAGCAGGCGTTAGATGCGAGCAGTCATAACATGTGCAGGTGTCTGGTAGTGATAGTTTGTTAATCAATTAGTGGGGTCTTAGTGCCTTGTGGATTGGACACTGGTTCAATGGTTACTACCATTACAGCAAGCTTCTTTTCCCAGAACTTGAAGTCCTGGGGTGGGGAGAAGCATAGAGATTGTGGTTGGTTAAAGCTTCAAGCAGCCAATAGCCTAGAGATACCGTATGTGAGCTATTTGGGTTGGATGTACAAGCACGACCACGGGCCCGTGCTTTTTCATGTACCTGTTGTTAACGCAGGTGTAGATTGGGCAAAAGGCACTTCATTTTTGTTGACACGTGGGTTTGACTTGCACACCCAGGTGGGTAAGATAAAAGTGCAGGGGATGGGTTAGTGTGGCAGTGTGCCCCACCCTGTGTGTATTTTTGTGTTTTATGTTGTATGTAGTGTGTAAATGTTGGTGTATTGTTATGCAACGGGATATAAATGGTGTGTGTAGCATTTATTATACAGTTATTTAAAATGTATAATTGTATTTAGGCACAGGGAATTGCACTTCACTCCACGTGCATTTAAAGTATGTAATATGTGAGCGCGGGTTGCACAGAGTTAGTTCATGTGCTGATTCAAGTGAATAATTAATTAGTAATTGAATCCCGGCACAACAGTATATAGATAGATGCACGTTTTCACCGACTGGTTGTGTTTCGTGAGGGAGAACAGGTGTGGAAGGAGGTAAAAACTAAAAAGAAACCAGAGAAAATAATTGCTACACGTGTTGGAAGCACCAACAAGGTACTTGTTTTGTGTTTTAGCGTTAAGTCCACCCTGTTTGTTAGTGTCTATTCGTTTTGTTTGTCTGTTTATTTTGGCCTCAAGTGCCGTGTCCTGTTTTCTGTTTTGTTCAAACCTTTTATTTTCTGTGTGTTATTAAAACACTGAGCACAACCGCGTCTCAGTTTCAACCCGAGTACTGCCTGTCTGTGTGATTCTTTCTGGCCTGACATCATCCCTGCAGCCATTCTGTCACAGTTAGTCAGTATTCCTGCTGGAACAGTGGTTATGGTTTAGGCTACCGGCCCTCAAGGTGGTAGTTTGGTGCCATGGATAGCATTGTTAGAACCCTTAGGGCCAGGTGAAGGTGCCCTACCTACTGGACTCCTATTGCCTTCCGCTGTAGTAAATATAGTAAAGGGGCAGGTACAGGTACCGGTGGTAAACTTAGGGGTGAATGTAGCCTATTTACTCCCCCGTGAAGTTTTGGGAACAGCACATTGGGTAGAGGTAGTGCAGGAGCCTGCTACAGGTATACAAATTGAGGAGGTAGGGGCCCCTGAACATGTTGCAATTGTTAATTTGCAGGGTGTACCATCTGGTAACATTGGCTCCTTATCTGATTTTTCTGGCCTTAAGCTATTGGGGTTAACTTTAGCTGAACAGCAGCAGGTGCAGCAGTTGCTACATAAGTACTATACTGTGTTGCTGAGGGTGAGGTGATATAAGTGCACAAATGTTATTACCATGAGATCCCCCTGGTGGACAGTGTGCCAGTCCGCCAACGACATAGAAGAATACCGCCTTCAATATGAGGCCGTAAAGGCCCATATAAAAACAGTTGTTGAAAAGCCCGGACCAGGAAGGATGCATACCCCCCCCGTATCAAAGAATCTGGATGCCCTCTCAGGCGCCCGTTGGTTTCTCCACACTTGATTTAGCAAGTGGCTATAATCAAGTTCGGTAACAAGAACCTGATCGGCATAAAGCGGCATTTTGTACCCTTTTGGTCTGTTTGAGTTTAACAGGATGCCTTTGGGACTCTGTAATGCCCTGGCACATTCAGTGACTAATGGGCGACTGTTTGGAGATCAGAGCTGCCAGTCCATTCTCTTGTACTTGAATGATGTGGTTGTGTTTTCCTCCACTGTGGAACAGCATCTGGGGCGTCTAGAAATGGTCCATAATCGCCTTCAACATCAGGGCCTTAAGGCTATTCTCAGTAAGTGCTGTTTCTTCCAGACAGTTAAATATCAGGGGCATTTGGTTTCCCCGAGAGATGTAGCCACTGACCTGAGAAGATCACCGCTGTTGCAGAATGGGCGGCCTAGAAGTCTTGCTGGCGCCGGTCGTTTTTGGGATTCTGCAGTTACTACTGTGGTTTGAGGGATTTGCCAAGTTGGCGGCCCCCTTCATCAGGTAGTGGCTGAGTTGCAGGAGCTGGCAAAAGGGCAGAGAGCCCAGGGGTTATTACAGAGTATCTGGACTGGGGTGCAATGCCTGTTTTCAGGCACTAAAAACTAAACTTGTTTCTTCGCCAATTTTTGGCTTATGCTGATTTTTCTAAGCCCTTTGTTTTGGAGACAGATGCCAGTCATCAGGGGCTAGGGGCTGTACTGTCCCAAGAACAAGATGGAAAACTGCTTCCCATTGCCTTGGCTAGTCGCTGTTTGAGACCAACTGTGCTCCATGAAATTGGAGCTACGGGCCTCAATGGGCCATGCCATGTGTTCACAGAGTATTTGCTCAGGCAGCATTGCCTGGTATACACTGATAATAACCCTCTCAGTTATTTGCAGACTGCCAAGCTGTGGGCACTAGAACAGCGATGGGTGGCACAACTGGCATCATTCTCTTTTGAGATTAAGTATCAGCCTGATCGGCTCAATGGCAATGCCGATGCCCTGTCTCGACAGTATGAGGAGAAGATGTTATGGTTGCTGAGGCTGGAGGCGGTTGTGGAACCACGTCTCCCCTTATTCTACGACAGTCTCATTCTGGACTTCAATGTCAGGACGTGAGGCCAGGGGAAGCAAATCAGCGCACCATCACGGCTCTGCCTATTCGGCAGAAGGCTCATCTGGCCACTTTACAGGCCCAGGACCCTGTAATTGGACGTTTCTGTGATTTTTGGAGACAGGTTTATGGACAGGACCGCCAAGAGAACACAGCTGTTACAGCCAGTGTTGGAATTTGTAACGTCAGTGGGAACAGTTGAGCAGAAGCAAGATGTGCTGTATCGTGCTGCATATCCTTCAGGAGGAGGTAAAGAAAGTTTTCTAACTTTCACTCCCTGAAATTCTTCAGAAAGAAGTGCTTACTAGTTTACATGATGACCATGGCCATCAAGGGATGGAACGAACTATGCACCCGGTTCAGCAGAGGGGGTATTTGGGCCAGGTATGGGGGAAGGATGTTAAGCACTGGTGTGAACAATGCAATTGATGTACGTTGTCCGGTGGGGTTCAGCTGAACCTTCATGGAAATTTACTTGCCTCAAGGCCCCTAAGTGTTGGCAATTGACTTTACTGTATTGGAGCCCTCTGGTGATGGTAAGGAAAATGTTTTTTTAATGACAGATGTGTTTTTTTTTCAAAGTATCACGCAGCAGTGCCAACCGGGATCAGCGAGCTGGTACGGTGGCTAAGGTATTAGTCCAGGAGTGGTTTTATCGTTTGAGTGCCTGAGAGAATTCACTCAGATCAAGGGAGAAACTTTGAAAGCGCCTTGATCTACCAGCTCTGCCAACTGTATCGGGTGCAGAAGAGTCCAGCGACTCCTTACCATCCTGAGGGGAACGGCCAATGAGAGGCTTAATCACACTTCATGACCTTTTGCGGACACTCCATCCAGAAGAAACGTTGTTGGACTGTTCACCTCCCCCAAATGTTGTTTGCTTATAATACGTCAGTGGTTAAAGAAAAGGGCTTGTAATCAGGAGGTCTTTTCCAGTTCAAATCCCACCTCAGCCACTGACTCATTGTGTGACTTTTAGCAAGTCACTAACCTCCTTGTGCTCGTCTTTCAGGTAAGGCGTAATTGTAAGATGACTCTGCAGATGATGCATAGTTCACACACCCTAGTCTCTGTAAGTTGCCTTGGATAAATAAACAAATAATAATACTTGTCAGTCTCCTTACTATCTGTTTTGGAAGAAAACCTCATCTGCCCACAGATTCTCAGCTTGGAGTTGGAGAAGTGGAGCCAGCCAGGGGCACTGTGGAGGACTGGGTAGAGGAACATCAAGAGAATTTGCAAACAGTTTTTGGGGAGACTCGAAAGCGCCTGTTGGATGCGGCACAGCGGAGTGCGAGAAGGCATAACGAGAAGGTCCGGGATGTGAGGAAGGGCAATTGGTCTACTTGAAGAACCACAGGGTCAAAGTACGGAATAAAATTCAGGATATTTGGAATCCTATGGTGTATAGTGGTACAGTCCCCTTAAGGACAGGAGGCAGTTTATTCTGTTGCCTCTGTGGATGGAACTAGGACAGTTCGGCATGTCCATCGAGGGAGTTAGACCACTTCATCCCAATGTGGTGGAAGTAATAT
>CM072672.1:3119594-3156539 GCA_036884735.1 Huso huso | reverse complement strand
AATTTATTTTACTTATCTCCTACTCTATGTTTTCAAACTGTTCACTTTCATTTCTATTTTTAATATAATCATATAATTCATGTGGTAACATTAACATAGAGGTCTATCTATCTTAATAACCTAAACGAGGCGGATTTAAAAACTCAAACCAAAGCGGAATGCATTCGTTTGAAGCAACCTGATGAATGACATGCTTCTGTGTGCAGGTCAGTTTAAGACAGTTGAAATCTGTTTCGTTTGTCCAATCACTTTGTATCTGCTTTCTCTCTGTATATAGAGAATTGAAATCAGGGGTGTTATCAGAAGGAAAGTCCAGTGACCGAGCAGTGCATGGGGGCTCAGACTGCTGCTTATAAACTATTGCCAATGTACTAATGAACTGGGTGACAATTTACATGAAGTGTCTCTAATTACTGTATTTGCATAGTAGTTACTTAGTAAATACATGTGTACACATAATTGCAATTTATGCACATGTACTTAATAATGTGTAAATATTTTTGCATGATATATGTAAGTACACAATTATATCAGAAAAGGGTTAGGGTTATTTGGTACAAAAAAGATTTACGTGTACAAGTACATTGTAACTATGCATAATAGCATTGCAATGATGTGTAAAGTACACATGTATTTACTAAGTAACTACTATGTAAACACACAATAATTAGAGACACTTAAAGTGTTACCATGAACTGTGAGCAAACTGTTCTCATTGGTAAACTGACTGGTCTTGCTCCTTTCTCATTGGTATACTGACTTGCCCTGATCCTTTCTCATTGGTAAACTGACTGGCCCTGATCCATTATTATTATTATTATTATTATTATTATTATTATTATTATTATTACTGTTTTTCCTCTTGTTTCTAGTAAAACATTATTTACACTCTACCTGTGGCCTCATTGTGTGTCTGTCCCAGTACCTGCTCGTTAGGTTGTTTCATCCATACCTGTCAGTGTTGTGTTCGCTTTCTTGTGCCCACTTATAGAGAAATAAGAAAACTACAATATTTTCATTTAACGGTAGATGGTGGTACTGTAGTATATACCATTTGCCATTCAAATGATATGATATACCAATGATATTATATAATATTATGTTTTATTTATAAATACATTTCGACTTGAGAAAAATAACTGGAGCTCCATTGACTTTCAAATCATTCACTCTCCCATGCGCTGTGTGAATAGGAAACGCTTTCTCAAACACAAGTACAGTATCTTGGAGTGACATCCCTGGTGGCTGCAACACTATTTTGGGAAGGCAAGTGAATATTTCAAGCTCTGTAAAAGTGGCATCGTTTTTAGAAAAAAAAAAAAAAAGGTGCAACTCTTTTATGCGCTTTCTGAAAATGCTGATCATTTTAGGCAGCCCTTAGTTCCTTCCACTGTGCAAGTCCATTGAGTAATAATTTAAATTGCAATGACCTATAATTAACCTACTTAGGATAACTTCTTCCTTCTGTTTTGTCCTGGTTAATTTGATAAAACCCTCTCCCTCTTTATCTGCCATCCATAAACTTTAGCACATTGCACACTGTACTACATGCTGCCCTTTCTATTGCAAAGACCGGACCCCTCGTGTACTATTTCACGCTGTTTCATCGTGTCAGTGACTGCCGAGTTGCAGACACTGAAGTACTAGTAGTGGGGCTTATATCATCGGTGCTTGTGCAGAATGTACCGTCAAAAGTGTATTCTTGTTAATTGCACTGTACCAGTAAATACATTGTAATCTCTCAAAGAGACGTCACTGGAGAGCTACCTTTGGACGCTACACCTCAGCTAGACTTCTGCTTCATTCAAGAATACAAAAGATTCCAATCAGAGACACTCCACCAAGTCTACAGTGCTGTCTTCTGTTCAAATCTCCATGGACATGCTTCTGTGTTACGTGTTGTGTACTGGATTACCAATCCTGAAAGGTGTTATATCTCGGAATGTTTTTTTTCTGTATAAATATTTTACATACATGCATACATGCATACACTGTACATACAGTACAACATCTATAGAAAAAGCATTTACACATCTATAAACAGGTTAGTGAACAAAACAACACATAAACTGCTTTAAACATGGGGAAATGTTTTGCTTTAAAAGTAAGCAATGTAAACAAAATTAATTAGGCTACAAATGCACAGTGTTGCTATGCGGTTTGCTATAAACCATCTCCACGCAAAGCTTTAAAAAAAAAAAAAAAAGCTAAATGTACAGTAACCTGCAATTAAACTCCACCCTGCCTTCATAGACGAAAATCATTTGGGCTAACGACGCATCTCAATTATCTCTTTGAACAGCAACTGTCGTTAAATAGGCTGGGGATGAAATCCGATCGTGTACTGCTGTTTTCTCATTTTGACAGGCGTTAACCCTCTTATGTTCTTATATTCATTATGAATAGACCCAGCTATACATAGTTGTCATAAAATAACAAAATTAACCAAAAGCAAGCTTCTGTGCGCCTCTCTTCCTGTGTGTGTGGGCCCGTCCGCCCCCGTGCAGTTTTTGTAAAATGTCCCAAACAAACGGCGACCTCTCGGGGGCCCCAATTGTGCTAGGGGTCCTACGCTATAGCGTAATTTGTGTATACTTTAATCTGCTGTCAGATTGATAAAAGAAAAAACAGTCACATCCCTCCATTTACTCGCAGATTCTGATGTTCTCAAAACTGTGTGCCAAAGAATGTCTAACCAAGATTCAATCACAATGGAATAAGCACTTCTCTAAATTTATGGAGGCAGGCAGACAGGCAGGCAGGCGGGCAGGCAGACAGACAGACAGAGACAGACAGATAGGCAGGCATACAGACAGAGAGATAGGTAGAGGGCAGGCAGGCTGGCAGCCACTGCGCCTCCATATACCTCCTAACCACTTTTAATAACACATGCTGAACAATATAATTTTGAAGTTTCATCACAAATGGAGATTAGCATTACTACTCGTGTGTAAAATTAATAAGTGTGACATCCTTACAGACAGCGGGACAGATTAAACATTAAAGCAGGAGACAGTCAGGCTATCCTGCAGGAATAGGGTGAACGACTGGCACTGAGAGACAGTGGTATTTTATTAAAAGGGTCTTGGATTATCCACCCACATTGAACAGGCAGTTTGGTTATTTTTTATAAAGTGTCCCTTATGTGTTTGGGAAGGAGATACATTGAACAGGCAGGTTTGTCCCAAAAATATTTCCTTTATACACTGTCCCATTCCAGTGTGTTTGGTCAGGTTATATACACTGTCCCATTAGAATGTGTTGTTTGTCCCATTAGAGTGTGTTCAAATACACTGTCCCATTACAGTGTGTTTGGGTCAGGTTAGGACACAGGCTTTCACATGCTCCCTCTAACAGGCCTAGTTTTATTGCCCCAACTTTATTTATTTTTGTATCTCTAAGTAGATTCACGTTTTATGTATTTTATGTACTTTATAATACAGTACATTGAACTACATTGAACTACAAATTTGTATTTAAAATACTTTTTACTTCCTTGTTTGAAAAAAAACTGAAATGTGTCACCTATTTCAATGAAACCTTATAAATGCTATTAGAATTTTTTTTTCAAACAAGGAAGTAATCGATCTTTAAATACAAGTAATATTTCAAGTTTAATTGAAAGGCATGAGGTCACTGCTGTCTGCATGATACAGCTCCATAATATTCTAGGTGTATGTTCTGCAAAGCAGAGATGTACCTACCATTTAACAACATGAATATTATTTATTTTATTACGTTTTTAATTTCATTTTCTGCTGCACAGAATTCAGGTAAGAATCCAATTACTTTATTATTATTTTATTTTTTTGTAAAGTGGAATGAAAAGGTGTAAATTACAAATGTAGATGTAACATTTTCCCAATGCTGACAAGCTCAGTTATACAGTGTACTGTAAGAACCATTCTTTAATGGATAGTTTAGAGTTTTATCTAGGTTGATTAGTTCTCTTATAAAAATATTTAATTGACTGATACAAGATGAAGGGTTTACTATGAACACACACGCTACACAATGAATATTTAATCAATAGTACTATTTTATTAAGTACATAAACATAAAACAGAAATCACAAGTCAGTCTCATACAGTATTTTTTTTTTTTTTTTTTTAACTCGCTCACTAGTCTAGCGGGTACACATTCTACCGAGCAAGCACCTTAAAAATGCAAATGAAACTTGATTAATAATAATATTTCCTTACAGATATTGTAAGTTATTACAGAGGTTTTGGCGTAGCGTATTTAAAAGCAAGTCATGCAAATGGTTCCCCGAAGGAAAACACACCACTGCAAAAGAACGCTTTTGTTTGGAAGATTACTACTGATTTTCCTGTTTATTACTGTGTATTATTGTTTAGTTACTCTATTCATTTATGATTACCAATTCTCGTCTCTTTGTTGCTGTTGGGAACATAAACAAATGGACAGCAGCACCCATCGTGTTATTAACAGCGTGCCTGTATGATACGCGATTTATATACTGGAGGATCAGATTATTGAAATTACCTTAATAATTGAACCGTTGTGACAAAAAACCGTATATCTCAGTTTTAAAAAAAAATAGTTAGGGATATATTCTGATTGTCAGGGAGTCTCATTACCCATATATGCCATCTTGTGGTTTTCTGACGCTATTGCAGTTTCCTACACAGCAACATTGTGTAGTGGAATAACCTTATATGTGCTAGAACAAAGATGACGGCCGGACACATACATTTTACTCAATATTGTTAAAAAAAAAAAAAAAAAAAAAAAACAATGGAAAGACAAACAACGAAAACAACGCAGGGATGCAGGGAAGTCATATATTAACAGAAAGGGCGAGAAGAAAACAGGCCGGTTGCACTGTTTTGCTCCCTCTTAACAGGCCGGTTGCACTATTGTTTTGCTCCCTCTTAATCTTTAAGTGCAGTACTCTTTTGGTGTTCTGGTTTTATGGTATTGTTTGTTGGTATATTGTAGGGCGAGTCGGCGGATATACTTTGGATGTCAGTATTCCGGACTCTCCCGATGTAATGTAAACTGTGTTTTAAATGTAATTGCTGTGTTAGATTTGTTGTGGTGGTTTTGCGTAACCAGGTTTCTTTTGTTTGTTGTAGGAAGTGGAACGCCTCCAGCCACTGTTTCTGGTAGTTTTCTTTCCCTGTGTTTATATCTTGCACATTGCTTTTGTAATTTATTGTCCCCATCGTTTTAGTTTGTGTATACGCACGGTTTTATTTGTCTTTATAGTTTTAATAGTACCGTGCGGCGTTTAGCTAGCTTTTAGTTGCGTGTGGCTGCGTTCACGATACTTTTTTGCCGGCTAGATTGCAGACGGGAGTCTGCGCGTAACGTCACGGTCTGTGCAGACGCAGCGTGGACAGCTTTGGTGGACAACCGTTCTGAGCAGAACCAAAATGGAGGTGGTGTTGAGAGAAATTCTAATCGCAGAAGAAGTGGATGCAATCGAAGTTCCCTTTGTGCTCCACCAGCTTCATAATTTACAGCATGATCAGAAAATGTATAGTAGAAACAGTCCCTGCTATAAAGAGATAATATAAACGTATGTTTTGTGATGTGAGACAAATTAATGAGTATTATAACAGGCAGGATTCCCTCCTGTCCTCTCACAAAGGGGTTGTTAGACAGTACTGTATTTTGATCTGGGACAAAAATAGTTAAAATACTTGCACATATGGTCACATATCTCACTTCAACTACATGTTATTAAAGCTGATTTATTCTCCTTAATTCAAAGTAGGTTATTCCCTGTCCCTGATAGCCTTTCATCAATAACCAATTACACCTGCTGAAAATAACGGTTTAGAATTTTTTTTACATGCTTAAACCTTTAGAATTAATATCTGAATATTTGAAAAGTATAATAACTGTGTGGAAAAAGAACCAAATCATTTTAATTTATTACAAATCATTCGTAAGATAATTAATGACATGACTCGAAGGCGATTCACATCCCCTGACTAGGTGGCAGTAGCACATGGAGTGAGAATTGTATCTGGTTGCCTACACACTTCTTTGTCAGCCAACGCTCGTCTATTGTTTTGAGCCACAGCTGCTCCAGCGCAGTACCTGTCAGGAGATGCGCGATCTGCGCTCAGGAGATGCGTGACCTGGTGACGTCTTTTCCGGATGAGTTCACGCAGATGGCAAACTTGGACAGGTTTTGCACAAAATCTGAGCAGAAACTGCACAGAATCTGTGCAGCATTAGGAAAATATGCGTACGTGAACGCAGCCTATGTGTCTATAGGAGATGCGAGGGAGAGCGTCGCTATTGTGGCTGCGCTGCTCTACAGAGCATTGAACGCTCAGTCAAGTCGGGTGCTGGGTTGTGTTTTCTTTTTGAATTGTGCACTATTATGTTTGGTGTGGTGATTTTGTTTGTAGGTACACTTCTAATATATTTACTTAATTATTCACATGTGGTTTCTTTTTGTTTAATTTTATCACAGGTGGTGTGACTGCCCTTCTGGGCTTTGGTGGGTGGAGCAGCCAAATATTTATTAATTGGATGGATGTTTCTCTATCTCTCCTCTAGGTGTCGCTAGGGACAATAAGTAAACCATTTTTTTTTGTGCAAGCTATACGGTCAAGATTGTGTTATTGTTTTATTGCACTGCAGCAATTGTTGATTTTAGTTTTGTTATTTTATTGTCAATAATAAAGATTTTGCTGAAAAAAGCACAACCAATTTCCATTCTTTTGTCTTTTCATTTATTTGAGAGGGGCTCTATGTGGGGTACCCAAATATTGCTTCTAGATAGATAAGGTTATTTGAGGTTCTATTCCTCGTTAAACTATAGATGGCGTAGTTTATAGCGAACTGTGCCACATTTGGCCTTAGTCGGCAGGATTACTGGAGACTGGAAATTGGTTGCATATGCTGCAGTGCTGAAGTTGTTTTTTTGTTTTTTTTTGGTATAAAGGGAAAGATAGGGAAACAGTGGCTGGGCTCTTCTAACGTGGATGCAGAAGACTCAGCAGCCTGGAGAACACTTCCCATCAAGTTTTTTGTTTGTTTGTTTATTTATTCATTTTTAGTGCTAACTTTTGTTTTAAGGTGCTAAGGTGGCGAAGATGAAGCAGTTGAGGGAGAAGTTGCAGGCGCTGAGGGCAGCTCATGATACTCTGGCTGCTAGGCAGCAGAATGTACTTGCAGCTGTACCAGGAGAAAGCCCTGCGGCAACTGAAAGATTAGTGTATTTACCACGGGAACGGAGGTGCCTCATATTCCAAGGTAAGACCATGGCTGGTGGGCTGTCTATTGATTGGGTGGAGGAAGAACGGACTATATCTAAAGACATATATCTAAAGTAGATCAGGCCCTCTTTTTGTATGACCATTTAGAAGGGGAGACTAGGAATGAGATAAAATACCGATCCAAGGAAGAAAGAGAGGATCCTGAGAAAGCATTTAAAATATTGATTGAGTTATATGGCTGTTCTCAGGCCTATGTGTGTTTGTACAAGCAGTTTTTTGAGCGAAGGCAGAAAGAGGGAGAGTCTCTTAATGAGTACTCCCATGCATTAATGTCCTTACTAGAAATGGTCTTGCGGAGTAATTCTAACAGTATTCCAAATTCAGAGATTGTGCTAAGGGATCAATTCGCAGAGAATGTGCGAGGCAGTATGTTGCGCCAGGAGTTAAAAGGCATTGTACGTCGAGACCCACAGATTACGTTAATGGCCTTACATCAGGAGACAATTTAGATGGGTTCAGGAAGGGGAACAGGGACCAATTAGTGCTGTTCGTGCTTCCCCAGCCCGACTCAGTAGTATCCAATCAGAGGTTCGAGGCAGTTGTGAAGCGGTTGCTGTATCAAAAACACAAGATACTGAATTAGAGGAAATTAGAGGGATTTTAAGTAGTCAACAGTTGCAAATTGATCGCTTATTACAGCTCTTGGAACAGCCATGGGCTATTAGTAAAGGACCGGTGGCATCTCCGAGCCTTTCCAGGTACAGGTATGATTCAGAAGGGAGGCCCATTTGTAATCGGTGTAACCAGGCTGGCCATATTGCGCAGCGTTGCGTGCGAGAGCAGTCATAACATGTGCAGGTGTCTGGTAGTGATAGTTTGTTAATCAATTAGTGGGGTCTTAGTGCCTTGTGGATTGGACACTGGTTCAATGGTTACTACCATTACAGCAAGCTTCTTTTCCCAGAACTTGAAGTCCTGGGGTGGGGGGAAGCATAGAGATTGTGGTTGGTTAAAGCTTCAAGCAGCCAATAGCCTAGAGATACCGTATGTGAGCTATTTGGAGTTGGATGTACAAGCACGGCACGGGCCCGTGCTTTTTCATGTACCCCCTGTTGTTAACGCAGGTGTAGATTGGCAAAAGGCACTTCATTTTTGTTGACACGTGGGTTTGACTTGCACACCCCAGGTGGGTAAGATAAAAGTGCAGGGGGATGGGTTAGTGTGGCAGTGTGCCCCACCCCTGTGTGTATTTTTGTGTTTTATGTTGTATGTAGTGTGTAAATGTTGGTGTATTGTAGTTGCTGCACGGGATATAAATGGGTGTGTGTAGCATTTATTATACAGTTATTTAAAATGTATAATTGTATTTAGGCACAGGGATTGCACTTCACTTCACGTGCATTTAAAGTATGTAATATGTGAGCACGGGGTTGCACAGAGTTAGTTCATGTGCTGGGATTCAAGTGAATAATTAATTAGTAATTGAATCCCGGCACAACAGTATATAGATAGATGCACGTTTTACTCACTCGGGGTTGTGTGTTCGTGAGTGGAGAACGGGTGTGGAGAGGAGGTAAAAACTAAAAAGAAACCAGAGAAAATAATTGCTACAACGTGTTGGAAGCACCAACAAGGTACTTGTTTTGTGTTTAGCGTTCGTCCACCCTGTTTGTTAGTGTCTATTCGTTTTGTTTGTCTGTTTATTTTGGCCTCAAGTGCCGTGTCCTGTTTTCTGTTTTGTTCAAACCTTTTATTTTCTGTGTGTTATTAAAACACTGAGCACAACAGCGTCTCAGTTTCAACCCGAGTACTGCCTGTCTGTGTGATTCTTTCTGGCCTGACATCATCCCTGCAGCCATTCTGTCACAGTTAGTCAGTATTCCTGCTGGAACAGTGGTTATGGTTTAGGCTACCGGCCCTCAAGGTGGTAGTTTGGTGCCATGGATAGCATTGTTAGAACCCTTAGGGCCAGGTGAAGGTGCCCTACCTACTGGACTCCTATTGCCTTCCGCTGTAGTAAATATAGTAAAGGGGCAGGTACAGGTACCGGTGGTAAACTTAGGGGTGAAGTTTTGGGAACAGCACATTGGGTAGAGGTAGTGCAGGAGCCTGCTACAGGTATACAAATTGAGGAGGTAGGGGCCCCTGAACATGTTGCAATTGTTAATTTGCAGGGTGTACCATCTGGTAACATTGGCTCCTTATCTGATTTTTCTGGCCTTAAGCTATTGGGGTTAACTTTAGCTGAACAGCAGCAGGTGCAGCAGTTGCTACATAAGTACTATACTGTGTTGCTGAGGGTGAGGGTGATATAGGGTGCACAAATGTTATTACCCATGAGATCCCCCTGGTGGACAGTGTGCCAGTCCGCCAACGACATAGAAGAATACCCGCCTTCACAATATGAGGCCGTAAAGGCCCATATAAAACAGCTGTTGGAAAGCCCGGACCAGGAAGGATGCATACCCCCTACCCCGTATCAAAGAATCCTTGGATGCCCTCTCAGGCGCCCGTTGGTTTCTCCACACTTGATTTAGCAAGTGGATATAATCAAGTTCCGGTAACAGAACCTGATCGGCATAAAACGGCATTTTGTACCCCTTTTGGTCTGTTTGAGTTTAACAGGATGCCTTTCGGACTCTGTAATGCCCCTGGCACATTCCAGTGACTAATGGAGCGACTGTTTGGAGATCAGAGCTGCCAGTCCATTCTCTTGTACTTGAATGATGTGGTTGTGTTTTCCTCCACTGTGGAACAGCATCTGGGACGTCTAGAAATGGTCCATAATCGCCTTCAACATCAGGGCCTTAAGGCTATTCTCAGTAAGTGCTGTTTCTTCCGTACAGAAGTTAAATATCAGGGGCATTTGGTTTCCTGTGAGAGTGTAGCCACTGACCCTGAGAAGATCACCGCTGTTGCAGAATGGAAGCGGCCTAGAAGTCTTGCTGAGCGCCGGTCGTTTTTGGGATTCTGCAGTTACTACTGTAGGTTTGAGGGATTTGCCAAGTTGGCGGCCCCCCTTCATCAGGTAGTGGCTGAGTTAGCAGGAGCTGGCAAAAAGGGGCAGAGAGCCCCAGGGGTTATTACAGAGAGTATCTGGACTAGGGAGTGCAATGCCTGTTTTCAGGCACTAAAAACTAAACTTGTTTCTTCGCCAATTTTGGCTTATGCTGATTTTTCTAAGCCCTTTGTTTTGGAGACAGATGCCAGTCATCAGGGGCTAGGGGCTGTACTGTCCCAAGAACAAGATGGAAAACTGCTTCCCATTGCCTTCGCTAGTCGCTGTTTGAGACCAACTGTAGCTCCATGAAATTGGAGCTACGGGCCCTTAAATGGGCCATGACGGAAAAGTTCACAGAGTATTTGCTCAGGCAGCATTGCCTGGTATACACTGATAATAACCCTCTCAGTTATTTGCAGACTGCCAAGCTGTGGGCACTAGAACAGCGATGGGTGGCACAACTGGCATCATTCTCTTTTGAGATTAAGTATCAGCCTGATCGGCTCAATGGCAATGCCGATGCCCTGTCTCGGCAGTATGAGGAGGAAGATGTTATGGTTGCTGAGGCTGGAGCGGTTGTGGAACCACGTCTCCCCCTTATTCTACGACAGTCTCATTCTGGACTTCAATGTCAGGACGTGAGGCCAGGGGAAGCAAATCAGCGCACCATCACGGCTCTGCCTATTCGGCAGAAGGCTCATCTGGCCACTTTACAGGCCCAGGACCCTGTAATTGGACGTTTCTGTGATTTTTGGAGACAGGTTTATGGACAGGACCACGCCAAGAGAACACAGCTGTTACAGCCAGTGTTGGAATTTGTGCGTCAGTGGGAACGGATTGAGCAGAAGCAAGATGTGCTGTATCGTGCTGCATATCCTTCAGGAGGAGGTAAGAAGTTTTCACAACTTTCACTCCCTGAAATTCTTCAGAAAGAAGTGCTTACTAGTTTACATGATGACCATGGCCATCAAGGGATGGAACGAACTATGCACCCGGTTCAGCAGAGGGTATTTGGGCCAGGTATGGGGAAGGATGTTAAGCACTGGTGTGAACAATGCAATTGATGTACGTTGTCCGAGGCGGTTCAGCTGAACCTTCATGGGAAATTTACTTGCCTCAAGGCCCCTAGAAGTGTTGGCAATTGACTTTACTGTATTGGAGCCCTCTAGTGATGGTAGGGAAAATGTTTTAGTAATGACAGATGTGTTTTCAAAGTATACGCAGGCAGTGCCAACCCGGGATCAGCGAGCTAGTACGGTGGCTAAGGTATTAGTCCAGGAGTGGTTTTATCGTTTGAGTGCCTGAGAGAATTCACTCAGATCAAGGGAGAAACTTTGAAAGCGCCTTGATCTACCAGCTCTGCCAACTGTATCGGGTGCAGAAGAGTCAAACGACTCCTTACCATCCTGAGGGGAACGGCCAATGAGAGGCTTAATCACACGCTTCATGACCTTTTGCGGACACTCCATCCAGAGAAGAAACGTTGCTGGACTGTTCACCTCCCCCAAATGTTGTTTGCTTATAATACGTCAGTGGTTAAAGAAAAGGGCTTGTAATCAGGAGGTCTTTCCCAGTTCAAATCCCACCTCAGCCACTGACTCATTGTGTGACTTTGAGCAAGTCACTTAACCTCCTTGTGCTCCGTCTTTCAGGTAAGACGTAATTGTAAGTGACTCTGCAGATGATGCATAGTTCACACACCCTAGTCTCTGTAAGTTGCCTTGGATAAATAAACAAATAATAATAATACTTGTCAGTCTCCTTACTATCTGTTTTGGAAGAAAACCTCATCTGCCCATAGATTCTCGGCTTGGAGTTGGAGAAGTGGAGCCAGCCGGGGGCACTGTGGAGGACTGGGTAGAGGAACATCAAGAGAATTTGCAAACAGTTTTTGGGGAGACTCGAAAGCGCCTGTTGGATGCGGCACAGCGGAGTGCGAGAAGGCATAACAAGAAGGTCCGGGATGTGAGGATAGAGGAAGGGCAATTGGTCTACTTGAAGAACCACGAGGTCAGAGGACGGAATAAAATTCAGGATATTTGGAACCCTATGGTGTATAAAGTGGTACAGTCCCCTTAAGGACAGGAGGCAGTTTATTCTGTTGCCTCTGTGGATGGAACTGGGACAGTTCGGCATGTCCATCGAGGGGAGTTAAGACCACTTCATCCCAATGTGGTGGAAGTAATATCACCTGCTGTAGACCTCGATTTTGGTGTGTTCCCCTCACAGTTTCCCACTGCAGGAGAAGATACATCATCAGAGGATGGGGAGACTGTGGTGTGTAGCAGATTCCTGGTACCTCAGAAGGCCCCTATTCTACCACCTGAGGAACTGGAACAGCTGTCTCTAGTGGCGCATGAGGAGACGGCCCCAGTAGTAGAAGAGGTCTTGCGACGGATCATACAGAGTAATGCGGGTCATCATTCTAATCCCCACAACCTTCCTAGGTCTGTAGTCCAGCACAGTAGTTTCACAGTAGTTTGGTAGTTTTCTTTTCCTGTGTTTATGTCTTGCACATTGCTTTTGTAATTTATTGTCCCCTTCGTTTTAGTTTGTGTATACGCACGGTTTTATTTGTCTTTATAGTTTTAATAGTGCCGTGCAGCGTTTAGCTAGCTTTTAGTGTGTGTGTCTATAGGAGCTGCGAGGGAGAGTGTCGCTATTGTGGCTGCTCTGCTCTACAGAGCATTGAACGTTCAGTCAAGTTGGGTGCTGGGTTGTGTTTTCTTTTTGAATTGTGCACTATTACGTTTGGTGTGGTGATTTTGTTTTGTAGGTACACTTTTTTAATATATTTACTTAATTATTCACATGTGGTTTCTTTTTGTTTATTTTATCACAGGTGGTGTGACTGCCCTTCTGGGCTTTGGTGGGTGGAGCAGCCAAATTATTTATTAATTGGATGGACGTTCTCTATCTCTCCTCTTGGTGTCGCTAGGGACAATAAGTAAAGAATATTTTTTTTTGTGCAAGATATATGGTCAAGATTGTGTTATTGTTTTATTGCACTGCAGCAATTGTTGATTTTAGTTTTGTTACTTTGTTGTCGATAGTAAAGATTTTGCTGAAAAGAGCACAGCCAATTTCCATTCTTTTGTCTTTTCATTTATTTGAGAGGGGCTCTATGTTGGGTACCCAAATATTGCTGCTAGATAGATAAGGTTATTTGAGGTTCTATTCCTCATTAAACTATAGATGGCGTAGTATGGATAGCGACCTGTACAGTTAAGTAGAGAAAAGGTTGCGGGTGCCACACAAGGACGGATTATAGGCAGGTTTTTTTTTTTTTTTTTCCTTGTTATGATGTAACGTACACAAGCAGCTTTGTTTTGATTATTACTGTGATCTGCATGGGCTTATTTTATTTTTTGACATTCATATTTTATTACATGTATATATAAATTGATTACGACATTGATTATAGTCGCCAATATTTTTATTTTTAAGGGAAAGGTATGCCATGACACCTGCAATAGAGATGGCAAAAAAATTACAGCAGTACAAACAAATCACTAACACTGTTCATGGTGGCCCATCTTCCGTTTGACAGTGGATTCATTTTGTTTTATTGTAAATTATTTTGTAAAACTATACGTAATGTTGTCCTAATGAATTTTGGAAAAATATTAAACTCTTTAATTAAATATTCCTTGTCGTGTGATATATATACTGTTCTTCCACAAAATCACAGCTGGATATACTGTTCTTCCGCATTACACTTTTTTAAAAAAAAAAAGTCTGTAAAACCTAAATAATAAATCCCACTGAAAAAATAATTTAAGGGAAGATGAAGGCCTACAGAAGGATAAATATGATTCAGGTAATGTATCTTAGGACATTGTCTTTACCACTTTAAATAAAAAAAAGATTGAACTACATTACTCTATATATGCATTCAGGCTTCACACGACAGCCAGCCCAGGTTTTTGAGTTAAGGGCAGTGCAGCCAATCGCAGACATGCATTTGCAGACGATACCCTATGGGGATTAATGGACTATGTGGGTGTATTGAAATAATGGGTGGTAGGACGGGAATGCTTGCCTGTGATTGGGGGAGCGTGCACGACAGAGCGAAATGTAAGCCTTGCAGAAAGATGAGTGAGTTTTGGAGCTGTGGGAGAGAACCTGCTGTTAGCGTTGTGTGTGCTGACTGCTTATTAAACCCTGTATAAATTGTATGCAAAAAATAATGTGATATCTTGTAACAATTGTAAGTCGCCCTGGATAAGGGCGTCTGCTAAGAAATAAATAATAATATACCCCCATCAATTAAAAAAAAAACATTAGCACTGTAAACAACACACAACTTACAGAATTGTGCATACAAGTTTTCAATCAATTGGCAAATCGGAACCTTAAAACCACATGTTATTTAGTTCTACAACTTGTCATTATGTGACACCAGCGTGCAACATTCGCTAATAAAGACACAAATACAATATCACAAAATCATGAATTCAAAACGAACAAGGCAGCTTGTCATGTCATGGCAAGAAATCGACAGTTTTACTCCATTAAAAGAGATTTAACCTTGTCTTATTTAGTTGAAAAGAAAACATGGCCAACAATAGTTTCTTCATAGCGCTGCCTTCCATTTTATGAAATTCTTGCCACGTTCGTTTACCGTCTTTCTTCAAAATCTCCAGTGCTAGTGCTACTGTTCCGTCCTTAACAATTGAACATCTCTCTTCTTGGGATCTTACTGCAAAACCTATTTTTCTCACTTTGCATAAAATATCAGATTCAACTAAAGCCATTGTTGAACAAATTAAAATCGCACAGCAGCAGCAAAGGTCATTCAAAATTATCTAGACAGCATTCAGAACTGGGCAGACACATGGCAAATGACATTTAATAGAGAAAAATGTAAGGTACTGCATGCAGGCAATAAAAATGTGCATTATAAATATAATATGGGAGATACTGAAATTGAAGAAGGAATCTATGAAAAAGACCTAGGAGTTTATGTTGACTCAGAAATGTCTTCATCTAGACAATGTGGGGAAGCTATAAAAAAAGGCCAACAAGATGCTCGGATGTGAAAAGTGTTGAATTTAAATCAAGGAAGTAATGTTAAAACTTTACAATGCATTAGTAAGACCTCACCTAGAATATTGTGTTCAGTTCTTGTCACCTCATTACAAAAAGGATATTGCTGCTCTAGAAAGAGTGCAAAGAAGAGCGACCAGAATTATCCCGGGTTTAAAAGGCATGTCGTATGCAGACAGGCTAAAATAATTTAATCTATTCAGTCTTGAACAAAGAAGACTACGCAGTGATCTGATTCAAGCAATCACAATCCTAAAAGGTATTGACAATGTCGACCCAGGGACCTTTTTCAACCTTAAAAAAGAAACAAGGATCAGGGGTCACAAATGGAGATTAGATAAAGGGGCATTTAGAACAGAAAATAGAAAACATTAAAACAAATACTGTATATAACGGGGTTTCTGTTTTTTTTTTTTAAATGGTTCAGTGCATTTTTTTTTCAAATTAATTATGTTACCTATATTTTAACATGAAATTCGTAAACAATAGCTTAAACAAGAACATGATACAGATAAATAAAATAAGGAAATACATTAATAAGTTACATATATACAGGTATGTGACAGGCTGGCTGCAGGGAGGAACCAGAGAGAGAAACACACAGACAAACGGTGGTGATGAGAAGCTGAGTGCAAATGGTAGCACTCAGCGTTTATTAACAAAATAAAAGGTTTAAACAGAACACAAAACAGGACACGGCACTTCACGCCAAAATAAAGAGACAAACAAAACAGACCAAACAGACAAAACACGGTGAGCTTCTTTTAACGATTATTACTATTATTATTCTTCTCTTTCCCTCCGTCTCCAATCCCGTTCTCCACTCACCGAACACACAACCCCGAGTGAGTGAAACGTGCATCTATATATACTGTTGTGCTGGGATTCAATTACTAATTAATTATTCACTTGAATCCCAGCACGTGAATTAATTACGTGCAACCCCGTGCTCACATATTACATACTTTAAATGCACATGAAGTGATTTGTGCCATCCCCGTGCCTAAATACAATTATACATTTTAAATAACTCGTGCTGCACACACCCATTTATATCCCGTGCAGCCATCTCTATACACCAACATTAACACACGCAACATACAACACAGAAACGCACACAAGGGCAGGGCACATTGCCACAAGGTATTAAACATATTGTTTAATATTATTATAGGCACTTTTTTTTTAACGGTTGCCTCCTATAAGGTTTCAGGTGGATTTTTGTCACTGGGCGGGGTGTTTACGCTTCAACCTGACTAAAGTAGCTTTGAATTGTTCATATTCTTACTGTGATTGGCTGCATCGACAATAGAGCTAGCCAGAGATTGGATACTGTTGGTTAGGTTGTTTTTTTCTTGTGTGCCATACTTGTAACTGAAGGCATTATATTGTGGGATGTGTAGTTGTTAGCGAAAGTTTTAGGGGAGGTGGAAGGGGAGGCAGACACATTTCAGGGGTGGCACCCTGGTCACCTAGTTAAGTATATCTGCCCGAAAAGGGGCCCTACTTTCTCATGGCACAGATTAATTGCATTAATTAGCGTAGTTACATTTCTAGTACACCTTCAGGTATTAATGTCATTTCCAGGGAATATGAACCACAGTACCATCAAAACTCATGAACAGTGTAGTGTTGGTGCCTCAGGATTTGTGTTCTGCTATTTTGGAGGTTTGTTCTGTAAAGTGAAGATGTTCAAGCTAAGCAGTGATTAGTTTCATGTCAGAGTAGACTCTAATGTTGCAATCAAACCATACAGTGCAGTACATGGTAAAAAGAAAATGAAATATCATATACCCTAGGTATCAAAACTGTTTTGCCAGAATTAGAAAATTAGAAAGTGTTCCCCTAGTTGAATCATTTTAAGTTTGACCCATGGGATTATCCATACCTTTCATACCTGTAATGGCTGTTTATCATAAAAACAAAGGTAGGTAAATTACCTATAGTTTTTGCCCCCCAAAAATGTCAGTTTCTATGCAGTTGCATTTTAAAAACTACTATTATCAGGTATAGTTAAAGTTAAATAGATTTAAGCATTTGTTTAACTCTTTTAGCCCAATGCCACAGAAACAATATATATTTTGCTTTCAACTCCTTTATTATAAGACAATACCTAAATCCTATTTTCAAACGTTTCCCTTTACTTTAGAGGTTTACTACAAAAAACACCAGCATGCATTAAAAATAAGTATTACTCCTTCCGCAGAAACAACAGATTTGCCAACAACTACAACTACAGCTACTACAACACCACCTGAACCAGCTACAACACCACCTGCACCAACTACAACAACACCTGCACCAACTACAACACCTGCACCAACTACTACAACCTCAACACCTGCATCAACTACAACACCTGCACCAAGTACAACATCTGAACCAACTACAACATCAACACCTGCACCAACGACAACAACACCTGCATCAACTACAACATCAACACCTGCACCAACTACGACAACACCTGCACCAACTACAACACCTGCACCAACTACAACTACACCTGAACCAGCTACAACACCTGCACCAACTACAACACCTGCACCAACTACAACATCAACACCTGCACCAACTACAACATCAACACCTGCACCAACTACAACTACGCCTGAACCAGCTACAACACCTGCACCAACTACAACACCTGCACCAACTACAACATCAACACCTGCACCAACTACAACAACATCTGCATCAACTACAACAACACCTGCACCAACTACAACACCTGCACCAACTACAACATTAACACCTGCACCAACTACAACAACACCTGCACCAACAACATCTGCATCAACTACAACATCAACACCTGAAACAACAACATATGTACCAGCTACAACAACACCTGAACCAGCTACATCAACACCTGAAACAAATACAACAACACCTGCACCAACTACAACACCCGCACCAATTAAAACAACACTTGCACCAACTACAACATCAACACCTGCACCAACTACAACATCAACACCTGCATCAACTACAACACCTGCACCAACAACATCTGTATCAACTACAACATCAACACCTGCACCAACTACAACATCAACACCTGAAACAACTACAACACCTGCACCAACAACAACACCTGCACCAACTACGACAACATCTGAACCAACTACTACATCAACACCTGCACCAACGACAACAACACCTCCATCAACTACAACATCAACACCTGTGCCAACTACAACACCTGCACCAACTACAGCATCTACACCTGCACCAACTACAACATCAACACCTGCACTAACTACGACAACAACTGCACCAACTACACCACCTGCACCAACAACATCTGCATCAACTACAACATCAACACCTGCACCAACTACATCAACACCTGAACCAACTACTACATCTGAAGCAACTACAACATCAACACCTGCACCAACTACAACATCAACACCTGCATCGACTACAACACCTGCACCAACTACAACAACACCTGCACCAACTACGACAACATCTGAACCAACTACAAACAACAACCAACTACTGCACCAACGACAACAACACCTGCATACAACCTGCACCAACTACAACAACACCTGCACCAACTACAACACCTGAACCCAACTACAACATCAACCACCTGCACCAACCTGCCAACGACAACAACACCTGCATCAACAACAACATCAACACCTGCACCAACCACCAGCGACAACACCTGCAACCAACATCAAAACCTGCACATCAACTACAACTACACCCTGAACCAGCTACAACACCTACAACACCTGCACCAACTACAACATCAACACCTGCACCAACTACAACATCAACACCTGCACCAACTACAACATCAACACCACCTGCACCAACTACAACTGGCAACATCTGCTACAACCATCACACCACCTGCACCAGCTACAACACCTGCACCAACTACAACACCTGCACCAACTACAACATCAACACCACAACCAACCTGCCAACATCAACACCACCACCAACAACATCTGCACCGAAACAACTACAACACCTGCACAACTTACCACTGCAACAACAACAACACCTGCACCAACTACAACAACACCTGCACCAACAACATCTGCATCAACTACAACATCAACACCTGCATCAACTACAACAACAAACAACACCTGCACCAACAACATCTGCATCAACAACACCTGAACAACCAGCTGCACCAACACAACAACACCTGACCAACAACAACACCTGCACCAACTACAACACCTGCAACAACATCTGCATCAACATCAACACCTGAACCAACTACAACAACACCTGCACCAACTACAGCAACACCTGCACCAACAACATCTGCATCAACTACAACATCAACACCTGAACCAACTACAACAACACCTGCACCAACTATAACCAACACCTGAACCAACCAACAACACCTACAACAACAACACCTCCATCAACTACAACACCTGCCATACAACACCTGCACCACCAACAACACACTGCTACAACACCTGCCAACAACACCTGAACCAACTACAACATCAACACCTGCACCAACTACAACACCAGCTACAACAACACCTGAACCAGCTACAACATCAACAACAACACAACAACACCACCTGAACCAACTACATCAACCCCTGCACCAATTAAAACAACACCTGCCAACCAACTGCACCAACAACATCAACACCTGAACCAACTACAACAACACCTGAATCAACTACAACACCTGCACCAACAACATCTGTATCAACATCAACACCTGCACCAACTACAACATCAACACCTGCATCAACCTGCCAACAACAACACCTGCACCAACTACGACAACATCTGAACCAACTACAACATTAACACCTGCACCAACGACAACAACACCTCCATCAACTACAACATCAACACCTGTGCCAACTACAACACCTGCACCAACTACAACATCAACACCTGCACCAACTACAACATCAACACCTGCACTAACAACAACAACTGCACCAACTACAACACCACCTGCACCAACAACATCTGCATCAACAACAACATCAACACCTGAAACAACAACCAACTACCATCAACACCTGAACCAGCTACATCAACATCTGAAACAACTACAAATCAACACCTGCACCAACTACAACATCAACACCTGCATTAAAACAACACCTGCACCAACTACAACATCAACACCTGCACCAACTACAACATCAACACCTGAACCAACTACAATCAACACCTGAACCAACCAAACAACACCTGCATCAACTACAACATCAACACCTGCACCAACTACAACACCTCAACACCTGAAACACCTGCAACACCTGCACCTGCCAACAACACCTGCACCAACTACGACAACATCTGAACCAACTACAACATTAACACCTGCACCAACGACAACAACACCTGCATCAACTACAACATCAACACCTGCACCAACTACAACATCTGCACCAACTACAACATCAACACCTGCACCAACGACAACACAACACCTGCATCAACTACAACATCAACACCTGCACCAACTACAACACCTGCACCAACAACATCTGCATCAACTACAACATCAACACCTGAACCAACTACATCAACACCTGAACCAACTACAACACCTGCACCAACTACAACATCAACACCTGCACCAACTACAACATCAACACCTGCACCAACTACAACACCTGAACCAACTACAACAACACCTGCACCAACTACTACAACACCTGAACCAACTACAACATCAACACCTGAACCAACTACAACATCAACACCTGCATCAACTACAACAACACCTGCACCAACTACAACACCTGCACCAACTACAACAACACCTGCACCAACTACAACAGCAACACCTGCACCAACAACACCTGCACCAACTACAACATCAACACCAAACAACAACACCTGCACCAGCAACAACAACCAACACCTGCATCAAACAAAACAACACCTGCACCAACTACAACACCTGAACCAACTACAACATCAACACCTGCACCAACGACAACAACACCTGCACCAACTACAACATCTGCATCAACTACAACAACACCTGCACCAACTACAACAACACCTGCACCAACTACAACAACACCTGCACCAACTACAACAACACCTGCACCAACTACAACAACTGCACCAACAACACCTGCATCAACTACAACATCAACACCTGCACCAACTACAACAACACCTGCACCAACTTGCAACACCAACAAACAACACCTGCATCAACTACAACATCAACACCTGCACCAACTACAACAACACCTGCACCAACTACAACAACACCTGCACCAACTACAACACCTGCACCAACTACAACATCAACACCTGCACCAACTACAACATCAACACCTGCACCAACTACAACAACACCTGCACCAACTACAACAACACCTGAACCAACTACAACATTAACACCTGCACCAACGACAACAACACCTGCAACAACTACAACACCTGCACCAACTACAACACCTGCACCAACAGCAGCAAAATCAACACAACACCTGCAACACCTGCACCAACTACAACATCAACACCTGCAACAACAACATATGTACCAGCTACAACAACACCTGAACCAGCTACATCAACACCTGAAACAAATACAACACCTGCACCAACTACAACACCTGCATTAAAACAAACTGCACAAACTACAACATCACCTGCACTACAACAACATCAACAACTGCACCAACTACAACACCTGCACCAACAACATCTGCATCAACTACAACATCAACACCTGAACCAACTACAACAACACCTGCACCAACTACAACAACACCTGCACCAACTACAACATCAACACCTGCACCAACTACAACACCTGCAACATCCAACAACATCTGCATCAACTGCCAACATCACCTGAACCAACTACAACAACACCTGCACCAACTACATCAACACCTGCACCAACAACATCTTCATCAACTACAACATCAACACCACCTGCACCAACTACATCAACACCTGAACATCAACTACAAATCAACACCTGAACCAACAACAACAACATCTGAACCAACTACAAAATCAACACCTGCACCAACTACAACATCAACACCTGCAGACCAACTACAACACCTGCACCAACAACACCTGACAACATCTGGAACCAACCAACAACATTAACACCTGCACCAACGACAACAACACCTGCATCAACTACAACACCTGCACCAAACATCAACACCTGCACCAACTACAACAGCAACCTGAACCTGCATCAAACTGAACCAACAACAACACCTGCACCAACAACATCTGCATCAACTACAACATCAACACTGCAGAACCAAACCAACAACACCTGCAACAACTACAAACAACACCTGCACCAACAACATCTGCACCAACTACAACAACCTACAACTACAACACCTGCACCAACAACAACACCTGCACCAACTACAACATCAACACCTGCACCAACTACAACAACACCTGCACCAACTACAACACCTGCACCACCTACAACAACACCTGCACCAACAACATCTGCACCAACAACAACACAACATCAACACCTGCACCAACTACAACACAACACCTGAACCAACTACAACATCAACACCTGAACCAACAACATCAACACCTGAACCAACTACAACAACACCTGCACCAACTACAACACCTGCACCAACTACAACAACACCTGCACCAACAACATCTGCATCAACTACAACATCAACTCCTGCACCAACTACAACATCAACACCTGAACCATTTACAACAACACCTGCACCAACTACAACAACACCTGCACCAACTACAACATCAACACCTGCACTAACTGCACCAACAACAACATCTGCAAACCAACTACAACATCAACACCTGAACCAACTACAACATCAACACCTGCACCAACTACATCAAACACCACCACCTGCACCAACTACAACAACACCTGCACCAACTACAACATCAACACCTGCACCAACTACAACACCTGCACCAACTACAACAACACCAGCACCAACTACAACATCAACACCTCCACCAACGACAACAACACCTGCACCAACTACAACATCAACACCTGCACCAACTACAACACCTACACCAACTACAACACCTGAAACAACTACAACAACACCTGCACCAACAACTTCAACACCTGCAACAACTACAACACCTGCACCCACTACGACAACATCTGAACCAACTACAACATCAACACCTGCACCAATGACAACAACACCTGCATCAACTACAAAATCAACACCTACACCAAATACAACATCAACACCTGCACCAGCTACAACACCTGCACCAACGACAACAACACCTGCACCAACGACAACAACACCTGCATCAACTACAAAATCAACACCTGCACCAACTACAACACCTGCACCAACTACAACATCAACACCTGCATTAACTACAACTGCACCAACTACAACACCTGCACCAACAACATCTGCATCAACTACAACATCAACACCTGAACCAACTACAACAACACCTGCACCAACTACAACAACACCTGCACCAACTACAACAGCAACACCTCCACCAACTACAACACCTGCACCAACAACATCTGCATCAACTACAACATCACCTGAACCAACTACAACAACACCTGCACCAACTACAACAACACCTGCACCAACAACATCTTCATCAACTACAACATCAACACCTGCACCAACTACATCAACACCTGAACCAACTACAACAACACCTGAACCAACTACTACATCTGAAGCAACTACAAAATCAACACCTGCACCAACTACAACATCATCACCTGCATCAACTACAACACCTGCACCAACTACGACAACATCTGAACCAACTACAACATTAACACCTGCACCAACGACAACAACACCTGCATCAACTACAACACCTGCACCAACTACAACACCTGCACCAACTACAACAGCAACACCTGCATCAACTACAACAACACCTGCACCAACAACATCTGCATCAACTACAACATCAACACTAGAACCAACTACAACACCTGCAACAACTACAACAACACCTGCACCAACAACATCTGCATCAACTACAACATCAACACCTGCACCAACTACGACAACACCTGCACCAACTACAACATCAACACCTGCATCAACTACAACAACACCTGCACCAACTACAACACCTGCACCAACTACAACAACACCTGCACCAACAACATCTGCATCAACTACAACATCAACACCTGCACCAACTACGACAACATCTGAACCAACTACAACATCAACACCTGAACCAACTACATCAACACCTGCATCAACTACAACAACACCTGCACCAACTACAACACCTGCACCAACTACAACAACACCTGCACCAACAACATCTGCATCAACTACAACATCAACTCCTGCACCAACTACAACATCAACACCTGAACCATTTACAACAACACCTGCACCAACTACAACAACACCTGCAGCAACTACAACAGCAACACCTGCACTAACTACGACAACATCTGAACCAACTACAACATCAACACCTGAACCAACTACATCAACACCTCCACCAACTACAACAACACCTGCACCAACTACAACAGCAACACCTGCACCAACTACAACACCTGCACCAACTACGACAACATCTGAGCCAACGACAACATTAACGCCTGCACCAACGACAACAACACCTGCATCAACTACAACATCAACACCTGCACCAACTACGACACCTACACCAACTACAACACCTGAAACAACTACAACAACACCTGCACCAACAACTTCAACACCTGCAACAACTACAACACCTGCACCCACTACGACAACATCTGAACCAACTACAACATCAACACCTGCACCAATGACAACAACACCTGCATCAACTACAAAATCAACACCTACACCAAATACAACATCAACACCTGCACCAGCTACAACACCTGCACCAACGACAACAACACCTGCACCAACGACAACAACACCTGCATCAACTACAAAATCAACACCTGCACCAACTACAACACCTGCACCAACTACAACATCTACACCTGCACCAACTACAACATCAACACCTGAACCAACTACAACAACACCTGCACCAACTACAACAACACCTGCAGCAACTACAACAGCAACACCTGCACCAACTACAACACCTGCACCAACTACGACAACATCTGAACCATCTACAACATCAACACCTGCACCAACTACAACAACATCTGCATCAACTACAACATCAACACCTGCACTAACTACAACATCAACACCTGCACCAACTACAACATCAACACCTGAACCAACTACAACAACACCTCCACCAACTACAACAACACCTGCACCAACTACAACAGCAACACCTGCACCAACTACAACACCTGCACCAACTACGACATCATCTGAGCCAACGACAACATTAACGCCCGCACCAACTACAACAACACCTGCATCAACTACAACATCAACACTTGCATCAACTACGACACCTACACCAACTACAACACCTGAAACAACTACAACACCTGCACCAACAACACCAACACCTGCAACAACTACAACACCTGCACCAACTACGACAACATCTGAACCAACTACAACATCAACACCTGCACCAATGACAACAACACCTGCATCAACTACAAAATCAACACCTGCACCAAATACAACATCAACACCTGAACCAACTACAACAACACCTGCACCAACTACAGCATCAACACCTGCATCAACTACAACAACAACTGCACCAACTACAACACCTGCACCAACAACATCTGCATCAACTACAACATCAACACCTGAACCAACTACAACAACACCTGCATCAACTACAACAACTGCACCAACTACACCACCTGCACCAACAACATCTGCATCAACTACAACATCAACACCTGAACCAACTACAACAACACCTGCACCAACTACAACAACACCTGCACCAACAACATCTGCATCAACTACAACATCAACACCTGCACCAAATACAACATCAACACCTGCACCAACTATAACACCTGCACCAACTACAGCATCTACACCTGCACCAACTACAACATCAACACCTGAACCAACTACAACAACACCTGCACCAACTACAACAACACCTGCACCAACTACAACAGCAACATTTGCACCAACTACAACACCTGCACCAACAACATCTGCATCAACTACAACATCAACACCAGAACCAACTACAACAACACCTGCACCAACTACAACAACACCTGCACTAACAACATCTGCATCAACTACAACATCAACACCTGAACCAACTACAACACCTGCACCAACTACTACATCTGAAGCAACTACAACATCAACACCTCCACCAACTACAACATCAACACCTGCACCAACTACAACACCTGCACCAACTATGACAACATCTGAACTAACTACAACATTAAAACCTGCACCAACTACAACACCTGCACCAACTATGACAACATCTGAACCAACTACAACATTAACACCCGCACCAACGACAACAACACCTGCATCAACTACATCAACACCTGCACAAAATACAACATCAACACCTGCACCAACTACGACACCTGCAAAAATGACAACAACACCTGCATCAACTACAACATCAACACGTGCACCAACTACAATAACAACATCTGCACCAATTACAACAACACCTGCACCAACTACTACAACATTAACACCTGCACCAACTACAACACCTGCATCAACTACAATATCAACATCTGCACCAACTACAACATCAACATCTGAACCAACTACAATGACACCTACACCAATTACAACAACACCTGCACCAACTATAACATCAACACCTGCACCAACTATAATATCAACACCTGCACCAACTACAACACCTGCATCAACTGCGACAACATCTGAACCAACTACAACATCAACACCTGCACCAACTACAACATAAACACCTGCACCAACTGCAACACCTGCACCAATTACAACATCTGATGCAACTACAACATCAACACCTGCACCAACTACATCAACACCTGCACCAACTACAACAACACCTGCACCAACTACAACATCAACACCTGCACCAACTACATCAACACCTGCACCGACTACAACTACACCTGCACCAACTACATCAACCCCTGCACCAACTACAACATCAACACCTGCACCAACTACAATATCAACACCTGCATCAACTACAACAACACCTGCACCAACTACAATATCAACACCTGCACCACCTACAACAACACCTGAACCAACTACAACATCAACACTTGCACCAACCACAACATCAACAGCTGCACCAACTACAACATCAACATCTGCACCAACTACAACATCAACACCTGCAACAACTACAACTACGCCTGCACCAACTACATCAACACCTGCACCAACTACAATATCAACACCTGCACCAAGTACAACAACAACACCTGCACCAAGTACAACAACAACACCTGCACCAACTACGACATCAGCACCTGCACCAGTAACAGCAACACCTGCACCAACTATAACATCAACACCTGCACCAACAACATCAACACCTGCACCAACTACAAAAACACCTGCACCTACTACAACATCAGCACCTGCACCAACTCCAACATCAACACCTGCACCAACTCCAACATCAACACCTGCACCTACTACAACATCAAATCCTGCACCAACTACATCAACACCTGCACCAACTACAACATCAAAACCTGCACCAACTACAACATCAACACCTGCACCAACTACATCAACACCTGCACCAACTACATCATTTACACCTGCAACGACTACAACATCAACACCTGCACCAACTACATCATCAACACCTGCACCAACTACAACATCAACACCTGCACCAACTACAACAACACCTGCACCAACTACAACAACAGCAACAACAAGTATGTTATATATTACTTTTATGGGAACGATAGTGGTAAACCTATTTTAGGTTTAGAATATTCTGATACGATACCACTTTCTGTCCTAACTCACTTTTCAACACCAGTATAAGACCAATACTGTTGTTGTATACCTGTGCACATTTAAGTGTACATCAAAGATATTCTGTATTACACCAAGATACTGAACTCCACTGATTCTCTATGGCAGGGGTGTCAAACTTTTTGAGCTGCGCCCACCTTCCTCTAGTCTATGGTACTTGACGCTCACCCCCACCAACAGACACACATTTGCACGAACCAGCTACCGATCCATCATAAGAGCAAAATTAACACTGCAAATTACAGTTTACTGATTGTGACCAACACTTACTAACATGCACACCACACAGTAAGCTGATGAACAAACACCAGTAAGTCAGTCAGTGGAAGAGCTGGGATTTGAACTGGTGACCTTCTGGTTACAAGCCCTGGACTTTAACAAATGGACCACACTGCCTCCAGTGTGGGTCCAGTGGTTAAGTTAATATAACGTATAAAATGCGAAATTTTGGCTGGTATTAAATTCAGCAGATTTGCTACCTTGGGGGATATTTTCACAGCACGTTCCCAAAAAAAAGTCAGTTTTGTATTTATACTGTTTCATTTCAGGGGAACAAACAAACATGAGGCAGATGACCACAGCAAGATCTCAAATCAGGTTTTATTCACACAAGGTCAGGACACCACAACACAGCCCCAAGCTGCTGGCAGGCAGCTCCTAAATAGAGATCCCCCCCTGCTGAGCCCTATTGGCTCACATACACATGGGCTCATTTACATACACACAGACCAATCGCTCACACCGTCGGTCCCACGCAACCAGCTGACCGGCGGAACCGAACACAAATCACAGTGCAGCAAACACAGACCTCCATCTACATACAGCTGCACTGTGCACATGACACCCCAGGCAGCGCGCGAGCACTGTCTAGACACAAAACGCTCTTTACTCACAGATTCATGCAGGGTGACTGTGAAAGGATGGCTTGAGTGGTGCGTGTGGGTGGTGAGGTCAGACCAGGAAATGAAACAATAACAATGAACGTGGGGGCTAAACTGAGCATAAGAGCTCTCTGCTTTTTTTTTTTTTAAATCCTGAACCTTTTAACGCCCCCCCAGGATACTCGTCGCACCCCCATTTTGAGAACCACTGCTCTATGAGGACCTCCGTCACGCTGCGCACAGAGGGTTGTGGGATATAGAGAGCGTGGGAGAAAATGTTCAATTGACAGTCAATGGAGAGGTGAAGGACTGAGCTGCTTTCAGCTTATTTTATCGATATTTAAAAATATTAAAAAAAACTTGTGGGCTAGTTTACTATTTATATTTGTGTTGACGAAAAGCGTGGTAATGACGACATACAGTAATCTTTTGAAACATTCACTTTTTTGAACGCAGTACCAGAGATGGCACATGTGCAGAAAACAGGAATGAGCGTTTCACACAGAACTAGAGTAGACAGGTGCAATTATAAAACGGAGTTGAGCGTTTCACACAGTACAGAATAGACGGGTGCAATTATAAAACAGATTAGCAATTATAAAACGGATTTATTGGTATTAGCCATCCGTTTGTATATGTTTTTACTACTGTGGCTTATCGTAGAATATCCTTGGTGTAAGTGTTGCATGTCTCAGACTCATGTATTCCATTGTCGTACCGATCCACCTGTGCACACTTATTCTGTTCGAGTCATAGCACAACTGTACCGGTGTAGTGTTAAAAAGATAAAGAAGTACATCGTCACAATGCGGTATGCGTACCAAAACTTGACCCGTGTAATGTTAGAAGGTGGTACACTCTCACAATAAAATTGGTATGCTGTGAGATTTTGGTACAGGTGCAATCAATTGCGATGTGATGTGTTTTCCTATTGTCAAACAGAGATACATTTACCATGAATTATACATCATTTTTTTGCAAAGCATTAATGATACATCATTTTTTTTTGCAACCTTAAACTGGAAACAGACAATCAATTTCTCCAAAAAGAAAAAGCAATTCACGACGTTCAAGACAAAATGAGAAGTGCACCGCAAAGTACATGAATTAAACAAGAATTACTTGCAGAAGTAAAAAGACCCAATGTATTGCATATGATAAATATCCGCATACTATTTTGTTAATGGTGGAAAAAATTATAAATTACATTTAAAAAGATGTAAAAGACCGAAAACAGCATAACGTACCAGATTTGAATGGGCACTTGCGTGCTTTCTTAGCGGAAGTTGTTTGGAAGTTGTTTAGGCATGCGCAAGCAAGCGCAGTGCGCTGCGTACCAGTTATTACCTTTGTACCTAAAAATAACACTGCAACGGGACAAAACATGCTCTTGTCTGGGGTTTCGTATGGATACAGTTATACCGGTATGACGCCGGTATAACTCCAGTGTGAACAGACATTGCAATACTGTTCTGCAACAATACCAGTATAAAAATGCAACAGGGCTATGTTTAAAAAGACACAAGTTAGAAAGGAGTCAATTACCTGCCATGGTAGTTTCCACAGTCCATTAACTTCCCATCAAGTACAAGAATAAAGAGTTACTTACTGACCAGAATAAAGTACATAATCACTCTATCAATGGCACCTTAGACCTTATAAAAAGATTATGACATTTCAATTAAAGAGAGCCCGAATCAAAAGTTTAACCATGAACGCTTTATTCACCAGTATCACAGGGCTGCTCCCTCTTAGCAATTACACCCTGCAGGTCATCGCTCTGGCTGCAGATAGGTTAACAGGAGGAGACGCAGTAGCAATAGTGACATTTACAAGTGAGTTTGGTGATAGAAACTTCTACTAAAGAGACATCCATTGCAACATTTGGCTTTTTTTTAGAGTAAGTAAGTGAGTAAAGACTTTGTCAAGCTTTAAGATGTTTTTTTATTATTATGATTTCTGCAGGTGGGCTGGATGCTACTCTGAGAATGCAATTATCTGTTTCTGCATCAGCCAAAAAAGAAGAAAAGGAACTGGAAAGCATGATTTTAGCAGAGGTACTGTAGGCGGTTATTCTTTACCTAATTAATTTCAGTGGCATAATTCTACCTGTCACAACAGACTTCATCATTTAAACAGGTAATTAAAAACACACACACTGCTTAATTGTATTTCATTATTTCTCACTGAAAGCAGATGCTGAGATGTAAGTAGAAATATGGATGTAGATTTGTGCATATCAGTCAGTGCCATTTAAATCAAATAGTCTGGATAAAGGTATGTGAATCGCGATAAATACATGGAAGTTCTGATTTTACAAATGATGGTCATTTCCATGCAATAGAATGTCTACAGCATCCTTTTTTTTTTAATGGTTTGCGCATATGAAATGAACAACAAAGTATAGTCATAAACAGACCTGTTTCAATGATGTTGTTTTCTTTTATTGCAGATAAAAAAGTATATTGAGCAGTATCTTGCAGACAACAGGTTTCACTTAACTTGGAAAGGACTAAGAAGAAAGAATCCTTGAGCCACAACAAACATTACGGCACTGGACAGACTTCTCAGGAAAACCATTTCTTCACTATCAGAAACCAGTGCCAAAAAAATACACATGGAAAATTTATTTTATTTATCTCCTTCTCTATGTTTTCAAACTGTTCACTTTCATTTCTATTTTTAATATAATCATATCATTCATGTGGTAACATTAACATGGAGGGGTCTATCTATCTTAATAACCTAAACCGAGGCGGATTTTAAAAACTCCAAACCAAACGGAATGCATTCGTTTGAAGCTGTACAGTGAATGACATGCTTCTGTGTGCAGGTCAGTTTAAGACAGTTGAAATCTGTTTCGTTTGTCCAATCACTTTGTATCTGCTTTCTCTCTGTATATAGAGAGAATTGAAATCAGGGTGTTATCAGAAGGAAAGTGACCGAGCAGTGCATGGGGGGCTCAGACTGCTGCTTATAAACTATTGCCAATGTACTAATGAACTGGGTGACAATTTATATGAAGTGTTTCTAATTACTATGTATTTGCAAAGTAGTTACTTAGTAAATGCATGTGTACTTACACATAATTGCAATTTATGCACATGTACTTAATAATGTGTAAATATTTTTGCATGATATATGTAAGTACACAATTATATCAGAAAAGGGTTAGGGTTATTTGGTACAAAAAGATTTACGTGTTAAGTACATTGTAACTATGCATAATAGCATTGCAATGATGTGTAAGTACACATGTATTTACTAAGTAACTACTATGTAAACACACAATAATTAGAGACACTTAAAGTGTTACCATGAACTGTGAGCAAACTGTTCTCATTGGTAAACTGACTGGCTCTGCTCCTTTCTCATTGGTAAACTGACTGGCCCTGATCCTTTCTCATTGGTAAACTGACTGGCCCTGATCCTTTCTCATTGGTAAACTGACTGGCCCTGATCCTTTCTCATTGGTAAACTGACTGGCTCTGCTCCTTTCTCATTGGTAAACTGACTGGCTCTGCTCCTTTCTCATTGGTAAACTGACTGCCCCTGATCCTTTCTCATTGGTAAACTGACTGGCTCTGCTCCTTTCTCATTGGTAAACTGACTGGCTCTGCTCCTTTCTCATTGGTAAACTGACTGGCCCTGATCCTTTCTCATTGGTGGTCTGACTGGCCCTGATCCTTTCTCATTGGTAAACTGACTGGCTCTGCTCCTTTCTCATTGGTAAACTGACTGGCTCTGCTCCTTTCTCATTGGTAAACTGACTGGCCCTGATCCTTTCTCATTGGTAAACTGACTGGCCCTGATCCTTTCTCATTGGTAAACTGACTGGCCCTGATCCTTTCTCATTGGTAAACTGACTGGCCCTGATCCTTTCTCATTGGTAAACTGACTGGCTCTGCTCCTTTCTCATTGGTAAACTGACTGGCTCTGCTCCTTTCTCATTGGTAAACTGACTGGCTCTGCTCCTTTCTCATTGGTAAACTGACTGGCCCTGATCCTTTCTCATTGGTAAACTGACTGGCCCTGATCCTTTCTCATTGGTAAACTGACTGGTCCTGCTCCTTTCTCATTGGTAAACTGACTGGTCCTGATCCTTTCTCATGTGTATGGAATTGTATGCATGTTTATTTTTGTTAGGGATAGAGGGTGGGTGACAATGAAATAATAAGGGGGTGGGTCTGTCTCCGACCCCGTTTTTATATCAGTGTGTTTTAGTGGTTTATTCTGTTTTTATTTATTTACACCGTTCTTGTATATACTTTCATATTTGTTAATCTGTTTTGTATATATTCTATTTATATTGTGTTTGTTTATTTGTGGTGTGGGGACAGGATTGTGAATACTGAAAATCTCTATCACTGACACTACTTTATTATTATTGTTGTTGTTGTTATTGGTTTTAATTGTTTCTAGTAAAACATTATTTACACTCTACCTGTGGCCTCATTGTGTGTCTGTCCCAGTACCTGCTCGTTAGGTTGTTTCATCCATACCTGTCAGTGAAACTCTAATTAGCTAATTATCTCTGGTGGCTGCAATACTATTTCGGGAAGTCAAGTGAATATTTCAAGCTCTATAAAAGTGGTATCGTGTTTGATAAACAAGTGCATGCTTTTGTACGCTTTCTGAAAATGCTGCTCGTTTTTAGGCAGCCCTTAGTTCCATCCCACTGTGCAAGTCCATTGAAGTAATAATTTACTCCACCAAGTCTACAGTGCTATCTTCTGTTCAAATCTCCATGGACATGCTTCTTTGTTACGTGTCGTGTACTGGAATACCAATCCTGAAAGGTGTTATATCTCTGAATGTTTTCTCTGTATAATATTCTACATACATACATATATACATGTAACAGAACGGCATCTTTCAAATGCAAATAACATCAAATAATTTGAGAAGAAAAGTTACAGAGAAGAAATGTAAAACCCAGCTTGCTTTAAGCTGCTCCTATACTATTTAAGTTACAGGAATTTCCCATTGTGTCACCAGCTGGTCAAACTTGTTTCCATAATTGAATGATGCCTGCCAATAAACATATGAGTGGACTGAAACTAAGCAGGGAGTGTTGCTAAGAGCAGGGCACAACATATCTGGGAAAGGCTAAGCCCTCTACAGTACCTTTAAAGAATGGGCAGTGTTGAGAATGATTTAGAGACACCGGTTTTGTAAATTCAAGTATTAGATTTGATGGGGAACAGTAAGAATAAACCCAGACCCCTTCAATTTCAGCCAGTGGTGTAGTGGTAAATTAAAAAAAGTGGGTAAACTCCCGTTTGGTGCTCGAGGCCAGGCAGTGGCATGGTAATAACAGGTTGACCATCGTTTCCGGTTTTTTGCATGGGTTTGGAGGACATCGGGCAAATATGAAAGCCATTAAAATGCATTTCTGGCACTCAGTTCCACAGGGACAGGGACAACACTGTTTGAAGAATGATTTGGGTTTTGTAAATAGCACAAACTAAAGAAGAGTCTTCAAGACATTATAAATGTTTCGGCCTGAACTATTTTGAGTAGTTAGCTTCAGTTTTGCTTGGATATTTATAGTCTTTTCACTCTGCTGAGTAGCCACTTTCATGAGAGTTTTAAAACTCCCAGTCCTTTGATGTTTAAATGTCCTTTTCCACTGAGACATTACTAGTTTATGTCTTCCTTGCATTAAAACAATTGTTGTTGCACGTGTGAATTATCTGTACATAATTCAACTGTCCTTTCAGCCTAATCCAGTTCAGGCTCCACCTGGCCCTGGTCACCTCGTTCAGTAGGTCACATAGTTCTGTATGTCTGCAAGAAAGAGGCCCTCTTCTCAAGACACAGCAGTTTGCACACAGTTTCATTAATTAATCCAGTTACATTTCCAAATACACGTTCATGTATTATTATCATATTCAGGGAATATGTCTCACAAAATTGTTAAAGTGAACCTGAGTAACCCAGTGCTTACTATAATACTGTATTAGTTAAACTAGAAAAAAAAACACGCTCCCATTGAATGATAATACTGATGACAAGTTTATTGAGGTGTGGTTTGTTGTGTTTTTTTTCTTTTTGTGAAATTTTTGGTTTGAATTTACTTTTTATTATTATGACGTGTGTGTTTGAAGTGCGACATTTATTATTATTATTTATTTCTTAGCAGACACCCTTATCCAGGGCGACTTACAATTGTTACAAGATATCACATTATTTCTTTTTACATACAATTACTTTTTTTTTTTTGTACATACAATTAACCATTTATACAGTTGGGTTTTTACTGGAGCAATCTAGGTAAAGTACCTTGCTCAAGGGTACAGCAGCACTGTCCCCCACCTGGGATTGAACCCACCACCCTCCGGTCAAGAGTCCCAAGCCCTAACCACTACTCCACACTGCTGCCCCAACCATTTACTTGGTTTAGAGCGAACTAATTGGTTTCCAGTTTAATATGTAATGCTTTTGTAATGTAATACTTGTTTCACCACTATCCTGATTCCATGAGTTGTGGCCAATTAGAACTTATCAGTGCTGAACGCTATATTCAACTACCTTGTTGCTGCTACTTGTTACTCCCTTGTACTAAACTGTATATTTAACTACCTCATTGCTGTTAATTGCAAGTTTTGTACATTTGATGCATAGACTATAACCAGTAACTGATTGGTAAAGAGATTTTCTTAGACATAAATGTTACATTTTTACTTCTTGGTAGTCTCTCTCTGTTCTTGCCCAGTATAGTATTTTGCCCGATATAACGAACCTGTGCATATTTTAGGTGATTTAGTGAATTAAATCTAAATTCTGAAGGAGCAATACCTTCAGTGGAGTAGTCTGGGGCTACATATACCCTCAACTACACCTCTGCTTTCAGCCCACTTTCTTCCACCTCAGTGTGTTCTAACATGACGTGTTAGATGTGTATGTTTACAGTTGAGACAAAAGTCCAATGCAAGAAGCAGCAGCAGTACACATGTCGCCACTTAGAGCCAGACTACGGCACCTAGTGGAGGAGCTACGGGCACCATGTGATGGAAAAATATTATAGGGAAGAATACTTCCCAAACACCTCAGGTACTGTACACCCTGTTCTACAGTTCAACAATTAACATTAAGCTTTTGTTTCTATTTCAGGTTCATTGATCTAGGTCCACACCATAGTTTTGAACAAGAGACGACACAGGTAAGTACTTTATAAAATGTATATTTTTATTTAATAGTATAAACAGGGAATTCAAAAAACAAATAAAATATTACATGCAAGGAGGGGAAGGCAATAGCGAAAAGATTTATAAAAAATTTAAAAAAGGGGGTTGGGTGGAAGAATACTAATCTTCTGCACTGCAGTGTTGCAAGACAAGGCTGCAACCAGCCTGCTTGAACCGTGGGGTTTAAACAGAGAAGAGAAATTGAGCTTTAGAGTTAAGGCATGATAGAATAGGAAAGTTGCGTTGTTCTATGTAGTCAGATGTTGCCAACACTCCTGTATAGCCAGCAGCGCTTTCAAAATAAATTTAAAAAAAAGTCCACAGCAAACTTCCATGTTTGTAACAATAATACACAAAAATGTTCAAGAACTGGTCAGTGCACCACGATAAAAATATTAAAACACTGCAAACGTGCAACAATGCCAAGAGTCACACAGGAAAAAAAACAGAAAAAAGAATCCAGCAGCAACAGGTCAGTCTTTACAATAGCAGCGCTCCCTCTTCCTGATTCAAGTTCCTTTCAAATAATTTAGCGTAAACAGTACATCCACTTTTGTGTTCCAAGTTTTCTGCTTACCCTGTTCTTCTTTCCTTTCCTTCTTTGTTTGTTTATTTATGTTACGTTCTGCGTTACTTCATTCCCGTCCTCTGACTGTATTTCATCTCTGCCTTGTATCCTACAGCAGGTCGATTCACTATCTTCTTTCGTTGTGTGTT
>CM072672.1:3074594-3117094 GCA_036884735.1 Huso huso | reverse complement strand
TAAAGTACCTTGCTCAAGGGTACAGCAGCAGTGTCCCCCACCTGGGATTGGATCCACGACCCTCCGGTCAAGAGTCCAGAGCCCTAACCACTACTCCACACTGCTGCCCTAACATTACAGTGTGTTTGGGTCAGGTTATATATACTGTCCCATTACAGTGTGTTTGGGTCAGGTCAGTACATAAAGCTCTTTTTTTATTGTCCCACCTTTTATTTTTTTATTTTTTTATCTATATACTAAAGAGATTAACCTCTTGATATGTGTAACCCCATATGGTATAATTAAACTGCTTTTATATTTGTACAGATAGTATTGCATAAGAGTACATTGAACACAAAAATAAAAAATCTTAAATATTACTTGTATTTAAAGACATTTTACTTCCTTGTTAAAGAAACAAAAGGAAATATGGACATTCCTCTGCTCTAACTTACCAGAAATGTTTACAGTCTGTTGACACGAAACCTTAGAGATTCCCACCCCTATATTGAAAGGCAGAAGGTAACACTGAGGTCTAAATTAAGAAGCTCTGTAACCTTGCATGGGTATGTTGTTCTGTGAAGCACAGATGCACCTACCATTTCAAAAAATGAAAATGATTGATTTGATTTTGTTTTTAATGATATTTTCTGCTGAGCAGACACCAGGTAAGATCCTCTTTTTTTCTCTGTGGAATGAAATACATTTCAAATGCAGATGTAACGTTTTACCAGTGCTGACAAGCTCAGTTACACAGGGTACCAGCAAAGACAGTCCTGCAGTCATGAACAGTGTAGTGTTGGTGCCTGAAGATGTATGTTTTCTGCTATTTTGGAGGTTTATTCTGTAAAGTGAAGATGTTCAAGCTAACAGTTAATGGCAGTGATTAGTTTGGTGTCAGAGTAGTCGAATGTTGCAATGTAACCCTACAGTGCAGTACATGGTAAAACAAATACAAAGAAATATCATATATTCCTAGATGTCAAACCTGTTTTGCGAGAATTAGAAATTGACACTAGACTTGTTCCCCATTGTTTAATATTTTTAAATTTGACCCATGGGATTATCCATACCTTTCATATCTGTAATGGCTGTTTATCATAAAAAGGAAGGTCAATTGACTATAGATTTTGCCCCCCAAATATGTCAGTTTCTAATGCAGTTGCATTTTAAAAACTACTAATAGGAGGTATATAAATAGATTTAAGCATTGGTTTAAGTCTTTAAGCACAGTCACAGAAACAATATATATTTTGCATTCAGCTCCTTTATTATAAGTAAGGATACGATTTCGTCACAGTGATTTTTAGTACATTTCACGGGCAAGTTGCGGAAAAGAACCAAGAATTCAAAGAAATGTCACAGAAAGGCCACCAAATAATGTAGGTTTAGCTACATCAACATACACAAGCGCTTTTAAATAGTACACAAAAACAGTAATATAAAGACTATTGCTTTTGACTGCTGACAAGTTTAAATGTTACTTTAGAGTACAAAACTTAGTTAAAGGTCCTTTCACACCAATGTAACATTTTTTTTTAGAATAGTGTACAATGCAGGCTTTCACACCACGTACCGAAACAGACGGGGTCTGAAATAAATTGTGTTCCTATTTCTCTGTGCGCGTTCGGCGTAAATGTACATTCTATATATACGAGGTAGCATTTGGTGAAATATTTTTTGAGATACAGAGTAGCGATAAAAACAGCTGTATTTAAAAAAAAAAAAAAGAAAAATGAAGACTCTTTTGTATACACCAGTATCTCAAAAAGTACTGCCAATTAAGGAACCACACTTGACATACATATAGTCCCGGTAGTGTAGATGTGCAACGGGGTATTCATATTTTCGTTGCTTTCGACCGTTCCATTTCACTGAATAGGGAGACATTGAATAGCCTATAATTCAGCGCACACGGGTCAGATCTGTGTTTCTGTCCGGATAAAACTGGTAATCAGTGATAATAATTAGTGTTTGTGCCTTCAGTACTGGGGAAACTAATAATAATTTAGGAAATACGTTTTTCTCCCCAGTATTTAGTGTTTAGGGCTCTGGACTCTTGACTGGAGGGTTGAGGGTTCAAACCCAGGTGGGGCACTGCTGCTGTACCCTTGAGCAAGCAGGTACTTCACAGATTGCTCCAGTAAAATACCCAACTCTATAAATGGGCACAAATGCAAGTCACTTTGAATAAAAGTATCAGCTAAAAAATGATCTATAGCAATTTAAGTCCATATGTGAAACACACACACACACACACACAATACATCAATTTATCATGTAGTCACACAGAGGTGGTGATTAAATGGGTCTTTTTTAGCAAGGTGCAGTTGTATTGAAGTGAAAGTGGTTGCCTATAGGTACAGCTGGTGGCTAAAAGTGGAATTGAAGACAATTGCACCGTATCTGCTGGGTTAAGCTCCAGCTCACCGTGACCTTGTATTGGATGAAGTGGTTATTGATGATGGATGGATGGTTAATATTTGTAATAATGCATTTATTGACATCCACATGTTCTCCGATTAATAAACATTTGGACTGAACGTGTTTAATTTTCCCCACACATAAACTGTCAAAATCCCACATCATATATAATATATACATTTAGTGGTGCACAATTCTGCTCCTCTAGAGTCGCAGTCAGTCCAGCAGGTTTTTGTAGCTGTCTGTAAATCTCCAACTGATTAAGAGCAAATAAAAGGGTAAACTCGTCCAATTAAGCAAATGAATTCAAATCAGGTAATGAAGGCCTCAGGGGGATCAAAAAATGAAAACCTTCTTGCCCCAAAGAGAGAGTTCTGCATGTAACACCATTGACAAAGTAGATGTAACACAGTCATTCATTCACAAAGTAGATGTAACACAGTCATTCATTCCAAAGGAGATGTAACACAGTCATTCATTCACAAAGTAGATGTAACACAGTCATTCATTCACAAAGGAGATGTAACACAGTCATTCATTCACAAAGGAGATGTAACACAGTCATTCATTCACAAAGGAGATGTAACACAGTCATTCATTCACAAAGGAGATGTAACACAGTCATTCATTCACAAAGGAGATGTAACACAGTCATTCATTCACAAAGGAGATGTAACACAGTCATTCATTCACAAAGGAGATGTAACACAGTCATTCATTCACAAAGGAGATGTAACACAGTCATTCATTCACAAAGGAGATGTAACACAGTCATTCATTCACAAAGGAGATGTAACACAGTCATTCATTCACAAAGGAGATGTAACACAGTCATTCAAATTCACAAAGGAGATGTAACACAGTCATTCATTCACAAAGTAGATGTAACACAGTCATTCATTCACAAAGGAGATATAACACAGTCATTCATTCACAAAGGAGATGTAACACAGTCATTCATTCACAAAGGAGATGTAACACAGTCATTCATTCACAAAGTAGATGTAACACAGTCATTCATTCACAAAGGAGATGTAACACAGTCATTCATTCACAAAGGAGATGTAACACAGTCATTCATTCACAAAGGAGATGTAACACAGTCATTCATTCACGGTGGAGGTGGAAAGGAGATGTAACACAGTCATTCATTCACAAAGGAGATGTAACACAGTCATTCATTCACAAAGGAGATGTAACACAGTCATTCATTCACAAAGGAGATGTAACACAGTCATTCATTCACAAAGGAGATGTAACGTTCGGGCTCCCCCAGTCATTCATTCACAAAGGAGATGTAACACAGTCATTCATTCACAAAAGGAGATGTAACACAGTCATTCATTCACAAAGGAGCCTCCAGCCCCATTCTCAGGAACCAGTCCCAGTTTGATGGTCTTCTGCCATAATATTTTTTTTTTTTTTTTTTTTTTTTTTTTGTAGGCTGCCGTCAGACCTGAAAAATTCAAACACAGAGACACAGTCATTCATTCACAAAGGAGATGTAACACAGTCATTCATTCACAAAGGAGATGTAACACAGTTTCATTCATTCACAAAGTAGATGTAACACAGTCATTCATTCACAAAGGAGATATAACACAGTCATTCATTCACAAAGGAGATGTAACACAGTCATTCATTCACAAAGGAGATGACCGTTTATACAGTCATTCATTCACAAAGTAGATGTAACACAGGGGCGGGGTCATTCATTCACAAAGGAGATGTAACACAGTCATTCATTCACAAAGGAGATGTAACACAGTCATTCATTCATTCATTCATTCACAAAGGAGATGTAACACAGTCATTCATTCACAAAGGAGATGTAACACAGTCATTCATTCATAAAAGGAGATGTAACACAGTCATTCATTCATTCACAAAGGAGATGTAACACAGTCATTCATTCACAAAGGAGATGTAACACAGTCATTCATTCACAAAGTAGATGTAACACAGTCATTCATTCACAATTGTCTGAAGGGTTTTTTTTGTTTGTTTTTTTTTTTATTTCAAAGCACTTATTTATCTGTTTTGATTGAAGTCCTGCTTTCCTGTCAAAAGTATTATGAAAACAAACAAGGAGATCAAAATTGCAAACAAATAATTTTATTACAAATATATAATGCAGTTTGGATATTAAAAATTAAAATGCAGTTATTTTTGACAGATATGTTTTTATGATATAGCAAGAAATAATGAATGTAAACTTGCTTTTTGTTGTTATTGTTAAAACCAACTTTGGGGGGATTAAATCAACATTTAGACCCATCCACTAAAACCACATTAGAAATATGTACTTAATAGCAGTTTGAGTTATCATAAGTGGGCACTTTCTTCTACTAATAAATACAACCACCATTAAATTCTGACTTTGCGATTAGCTGGTGGGTCAAGTTTTAATTTAATTCCCCCATTTCATTTACACTGAATAAAGGGTATGAATAATTATGGAGCCTACTGTATTTGCAAGTGAGTATACCTGAGCATTCTCTATGAATATTTAAATAAACATATGTAAACAATAAGTATTAATGACTTTTTGCACAATATTTTACTTGAAATGCACATCGTTCACTAAATATATTAAACAACCTTCAACAATGTTATACAGACGTGCTCAAATTTGTTGGTACCCTTACAGCTCATTGAAATAATGCTTCATTCCTCCTGAAAAGTGATGAAATTAAAAGCTATTTTATCATGTATACTTGCATGCCTTTGGTATGTCATAGAATAAAGCAAAGAAGCTGTGAAAAGAGATGAATTATTGCTTATTCTACAAAGATATTCTAAAATGGCCTGGACACATTTGTTGGTACCCCTTAGAAAAGATAATAAATAATTGGATTATAGTGCTATTTCAAACTAATTCGTTTCTTTAATTAGTATCACACATGTCTCCAATCTTGTAATCAGCCATTCAGCCTATTTAAATGGAGAAAAGTAGTCACTGTGCTGTTTGGTATCATTGTGTGCACCACACTGAACATGGACCAGAGAAAGCAAAGGAGAGAGTTGTCTGAGGAGATCAGAAAGAAAATAATAGACAAGCATGGTAAAGGTAAAGGCTACAAGACCATCTCCAAGCAGCTTGATGTTCCTGTGACAACAGTTGCAAATATTATTAAGAAGTTTAAGGTCCATGGAACTGTAGCCAACCTCCTGGGCGTGGCCGCAAGAGGAAAATCGACCCCAGAGTGAACAGAAGGATAGTGCGAATGGTAGAAAAAGAACCAAGGATAACTGCCAAAGAGATACAAGCTGAACTCCAAGGTGAAGGTACGTCAGTTTCTGATCGCACCATCCGTCGCTTTTTGAGCTTAAAGTGGGCTCCATGGAAGAAGACCCAGGAGGACTCCACTTTTGAAAGAAAAAACATAAAAAAAGCCAGACTGGAATTTGCTAAAATGCATAATGACAAGCAACAATCCTTCTGGGAGAATGTCCTTTGGACAGATGAGTCAAAACTGGAGCTTTTGGCAAGTCACATCAGCTCTATGTTCACAGATGAAAAATGAGGCTTTCAAAGAAAAGAACACCATACCTACAGTGAAACATGGAGGCTCGGTTATGTTTTGGGGCTGCTTTGCTGCGCCTGGCACAGGGTGCCTTGAATCTGTGCAGGGCACAATGAAATCTCAAGACTATCAAGGCATTCTGGAGCAAAACGTACTGCCCAGTGTCAGAAAGCTCTGTCTCAGTCGCAGGTCATGGGTCCTCCAACAGGATAATGACCCAAAACACACAGCTAAAAGCACCCAAGAATGGATAAGAACAAAACATTGGACTATTCTGAAGTGGCCTTCTATGAGTCCTGATCTGAATCCTACCGAACATCTATGGAAAGAGCTGAAACTTGCAGTCTGGAGAAGGCACCCATCAAACCTGAGACAGCTGGAGCAGTTTGCTCAGGAAGAGTGGGCCAAACTACCTGTTAACAGGTGCAGAAGTCTCATTGAGAGCTACAGAAAACGTTTGATTGCAGTGATTGCCTCTAAAGGTTGTGCAACAAAATATTAGGTTAAGGGTCCCATCATTTTTGTCCATGCCATTTTCTTTTGTTTTATTATTTACAATATTATGTTGAATAAAAAATCAAAAGCAAAGTCTGATTTCTATTAAATATGGAATAAACAATGGTGGATGCCAATTACTTTTGTCAGTTTCAAGTTATTTCAGAGAAAATTGTGCATTCTTCGTTTTTTGTGGAGGGGTACCAACAAATTTGAGCACGTCTGTATGTAAAAACCATTAAATAACAAACCATCACACTGCACTGCACCCTTTAGATGGACATCCAAGTGCTTTTTTAAATGGTGGCGTTTGTTGGGTTTATATTTGCTTGGCTGGCAAAATGGACAGTGGTACAAAGTGCAGCATTGGGTACACCATTTCACCTCAGGCAACACTCCTCCTTTCACTGCTGTTATATGTAACTGAAATACAAAGAGCAAATTACAACATGATTAATAACCTACAATTAATATACATCAGTGTATCTACATTGAGATTGGATGATCTGTAGCTAATGTGAAATTTAGAAAACACTGATGTATATTGGTGCAGTGAGGTATACTGAAGAACTAGTGACAATGGCCTCTATACTCAAAGCATTTTTTGCAAATTTGTATTAGCATTTTTTTTTAGAGCTGTAAATGTTGACATAAAATGCAAGTTATGAAGTACGATTTCCTCATACACAACATCTATACATATTAAGCATGTGTGCTGTGACTTCTTACATTGTATTCCTTTTAGAAAAAGTGTCAATAATAGCAAATTTGTGTAAAATGCTTTGAGTAGAGAGACCAATGTTTCTGTAATTGATGCATCGTTAGGGTGTTTTACATATATATATTATATTACAATGCAAAATGTAAGTTTTAAGTTTTGTTTTCTGGGGACACAAGCCTGGTGTAACCTGAGCTGTTGCAGTCAGATCAAGGCAGTACAAACTAGTTTATGCAGGGAATGCTGAGTGCTTGGCAAGATGAAAAACTGGTCCTGCAGCTTTTGGATTCTCCATTTCAGGCTGCAGTGTTATCACAACTATCTTTTCAAACACACTTCTTAAAGTCTGAGCCTTGTTTACTTCTGATCATTTATAGTAGGGAAGTCAAGAGAAAATATAGATTTTTAGATATAGAAGTTTTATTTCCAGATATGTTTAAATTCAATGAAAACTGTTTGTAAGAGTCAGTTTGTTTTTTTGTTTCATTTCAATCTATATTTTCTCTTGACTTCTCTACTGTCAATATAGATATACACATAAAATTATAATATAATGTTACCTCAGTGATAAAAGGCCACTGTCCGCTGTAAGTCTAGAGTAATTTATAGGGGGAATTATGTTGGTTAAAGCACATTTCAACAGCAAAGATAATGCAGTTACTGAACATGTTACCAATCACAATGACTTCCATATGGCCAGTCTTCGGGGAGAATTTGTCATGTGCTTAGTGATGTCATTGCCCATGTCATTGATGATGTCATATGTGATGTCAAATGTGACAGGAAACATACACATAAGGGTGCAGAGTTAAGGTTGCGTGGCTACCTTAACTTGCAATTTCCTAACCTTTTGGACATTTGCAAACAAACCTTAACGTTACTTTAACAAAGTTTTTGCCATTGAATATAGGTAATGTGCCCACTTCAATAATGTGCCCACTTCAATAATGTGCCCACTTCAATAATGTGCCCACTTCAATAATGTGCCCACTTCAATAATGTGCCCACTTCAATAATGTGCCCACTTCAATTTTTAAGAGTGGCATAGCCGACATGTTTTCATATTATTATTATTTTTATTTGCCATTTCTTTGTAACATTACTGTGATCTCAGGCTGTATAGAAATTTGCCAGCCGGGGTATTGAAACTTTGAGCCACACAGACATGTTTGCTTCTCATTGGTCAGTTTCCCTAGTTACACCGTGTGTAGCTCCAAAATTGGATCAAAGATTATGGATCCAGATCCGCTTAGTACACCAGCTGGAGCAGCTGGTAGTCCAGTATAATATTTAATGGACGGTTCGGTACTGTACATACTCAAAGATGAAACCAATCTATAACGCATTTCTTTTAGAAGAAGCTCTAGGTAAGACTGTTTAGTGATTGTATTTCTTCTTATATTAATATTGTTTTTCTGCTGACAGTCCTTTGCAATGTGATGTTTAGCTGTGATACGTTTTGATAAATCAATGTTTTTTCTTGCGCAATGGCAATGCCTCCCCTCTCCCACGATATAATGATTCATAGCTGTTAGTTTTTAGTACTTTTCGTGCATTGAATTTTAGGCTATGGCCTAGAAGAATAGGAGGTAATACTATACATAAATTCACTGTTTGGCGACAGAACTTAAAAAAAATATATAAGCTGCAGCTACGTTTCAGCATGAATGTGACACTGACAGTGCACCATGTTGAACCTTGACCTTTGTGCACCAGAAGCAGTTTTACTGAACAAGTATATTTACAATGTGCGCTATATTTACTCTGTTCGTAACATAAACAGGACATACAAAAATTTGATTTTTGCCTCTGTAAAAATCTATTCCTAGCTATGCCCCTGATAAGATCGAGACGTTTAAATTGGTTGAATAGCCTACAGAGCACTGCCCCTTTCAAAATAAAAAAACAAAAAAACAGAGGGTTGAAAGGTCAAATCACACATACAGCACCGTGTCAAAGAGCGGGGCATCACAAAGATCAGAAAAAAAGACCAGAAACAGATAAACCTCTTGTTTTATCTACAGTTTACAGGGAATAAAAAAAGATGTCCAACGGCAATCTAAAGTATTTTGTTTAGCAATGTTTAGTTTTAGAGAAAGTGAGTAATTATTTTCAACAGACTACTTGGGTACACTAGCTACATTGTATGAAAAAAAGTTTCAAGAAATTTCATTAATATTTTTTTAAGATGCAAACCCACTTTTTTGTTTAAAAAAATTAATTAACAAGCACTGTATGTATGTGAAGATCACAACCGAGAGTTTACAGTAACATACGATCTGTTCATTTACATTTACATGCTCGCTCTGCTACAAAATACAAATCTCATTCGCTGACCTACATAGCTACATGTAAATGCTGTGTGCATACACAACCAAACAATTGACATACTGCATTTTAAAGGAAATAAAGGCAGTGCCTAACCAAATGTGTTTTTACATCCATTTCCAAGATTTCATTGACTTTTGTTCAAATTCACGATTTTCACGATTTCCATGACCTCTGTGGCCTCCGTGACAAAATCGTATCCTTAATTTTAAGACAATACCTAAATCCTACTTTGAAACATTTTCCGTTTTGTCAGGAATTCTCGCAACATACTCTTTTTATTTATGTATATGCTCTGAGCACACTCTTAAACTCAGGGGAGACGTTCAGGAGGACATTAAGATGTTTCATACTCCTGTAGTGGATTGTTCATGCACTGGGCTTGCAACATATCCAAATGACTTTTTAATAATCAAGAAAATCACACAGACTCATTTAATTTGATGTTTTAACGAATCAGAGCAGTAGTAGTGCTCTTTTCGGTTTATTAAATGCTTAAGTTAAAAATTGGATTGGTTGGTTGACAGACCACCATAAATCCCAAGTAATAAACAGTCCAGGCGATCTGGTGCCTTTACAGGTCTAACAGCATTAATACTTCAATATAGTAATACAGATATGGTTAATTATATGCTTAGCTCTGGTGCCTTTACAGGTTCAACAGCGTTAATACTTCAATATAGTAATACAGATATGGTTAATTATATGCTTAGCTCTGGTGCCTTTACAGGTTCAACAGCATTAATACTTCAATATAGTAATACAGATATGGTTAATTATATGCTTAGGCTATGCATGCATAAAGCTAAAAACGCCCACCACTAAATTCTAGCTAGAACATTCAATATATATCACTCTCTTAAGACTAAAACATAATTTCTATACCTTATAGCAATGCATCAATATAAAAAAGATATTAAATTCAAATATATGCTTACCTTCCAGTATATGGAAGTGTAGTGTAGGATATACGACCAAACAGCAATCAGTTTTTCAGAGGTCTTCAGAGCATGGATCACATCAGCTTGTAGTTAGCAACTTGAGCGATACTTGACTGGGGTTTTACCTAGGTTTTTATAGATTTTTCCTCCTTTTTCTGAAAAATAGATGAACTGGAGTCCACAGGGTCCTTGCTACCAAATACTATACAAGTATATGTGTATATATGAGAGATGTTTTTAATATGTAACACCAGCTCTATTTGATTATATTTAGCTAAAATTATATTATTATTTAGTCAAAAATTATATGTCTCTCTTAGCCACATATTACATTACCTTTTCAGTGTGTTATCAATGGGTCAGTTTAACTTCATATACAAATGTGTGTTAACAAAGTGTTTGACAAAGACTGCCTTTGAATAAGCATACAGTGGTCAGTTTCATTTAAATTTTAAACTATAATAACATTGTTAAGTATAATAGCCTTGTATTAACTGGTACCATGCTTGGACCAAGCTTGACCTCTCTCTCTTTTTTTCTGATAGTTGCCTGCACAAGCAGGTTTCAGACACCCTGGTTACTTGCCAAGGCTAGTGTTTTAATTAATATGAAACTCCACTGTAAGCACTTTAACAAATTCACAGCATGAAGTCATTTTTTGGCCGATTCAAGAGACGCCTGGACCGGCATCTTTTCAGATAATACCAAAAACGCTTACATCCTAATTTTTATAACTCAGCTCTCATTATTTTCTTATAATATAATGAGATACATACTCCTGTCTTTCTTAAAGCACCTTCCGTTGGTTATCATTCAAGGTTGGCAAATCCCGCTTTCAACAGCCAACACCGAATCCTGCTTTGAGGTGCCAAAGACTAAGCTTTATGTTTTGAAGGTCTAATGCTCTTCCAGAATTCTACTGTGTGTCTGAGACAAACATTTAATTCTTTCACTTTTAAATTCTTCCGTTTCCCTGTAAAGAAGTACCTCTGTTTATTCTGCAGTAAAATCTTTATACAAACTAAATTTGTATATTCTTTGGTTTAATTTATATAATAATGTCTAAATACTTTTTGTTTAGTTGGAGAAACTGAACTAATACTTAAATTGATTAAATTACATGAACATTATCGCAAATGTGTCAACAATATGGTTGCAATATTGTCAGTGCCATTCTTCTGTTATAATAAACTTTTACTATGTTCTTTCAAAAGTTTATCTTTAAATGGCATTATAAGATGTATTTCTAGTTAAGTTACTTCAGTATAACAGTTGCTCCTAGAAATTCTAATATTATTTTACTACATTGATAAATCTTTCACGATTTTAATGGAAGGTCCAGTTATTTATATCTAAATACAGGCTAGCATTGATATACCAGAACGCCATAGTGCTACAGTGACTGAACTTCTTCACTGTTCATACAAAATCCAGTCAAAGCAGGTTTTAAGACAACCTTTGCTTTTTGCCAATTTTAGAGTTGATTAATATGAAACACTATCGTAAGCATTTTCCAATACTCATTATTTCAAACCAATATCTAACTTAACGTATTAACACGTCCTACGCTTTCCATTCCCATCTCTTCCTGCCAGGTTCTAATTCATTTCTGTTACATATAGAAAATGATTATTGTAAGATAAACTCCTATCGTCTGTTATCCGAAAGGTATTTCTGTTCGTTAATATTAACGAGATCGCTCATTATAGAGATGATCTTGGCTTTTAAATCGCTGACCATCAGAAAAACTCCCCGCTTCATCGGCCAAAACCAATGAGTCATCTTCAACACTGCTTTTACTACAGGCAGGTGAGAACGAGGTTACAACATTAGTTGTATTCCTTCAGCAAGTTTACTGTTAGAGTTAGTTTATACTTTAAATGATTTTATAACATGTAGTTCTAATTCAGATATGTCAATATAGCAATCTCTTATAAACTACAATTCTATTTTACTTCACTGATATACACAGAAGGCAAGAGGCTAATTTTTTATTATTAATATTAATATTCATTGAATATTTAAACTTAGGACTGCTCATACATTTACTTAATGTTATTATATTAGGTTTCTTATTTATTTAAATACTTTTGCTTTTTCTTACTATAATCAAACCTAGTTCAATTGCTTCTAGCATATTAACTGTGTTCCATAGATTCTACCATTCTGCTCTCGCTGGATCAGAATGTTTTGAGACTCTGAGTCGAATTAAAAAATATGCTTTCGCCTGATAAGGGAGGTTTGGAACTTTCAGCAGACCAGCCTGACCTTCAATGCAATGAACTCCTTCTCACAGGCCTTACACAGATCTGCTAATAATATTTTCTAATGTTTGTATATTCTTTAAAACACATTACAGTCATTACAATATTTGTTGCAGTTTCACAAATGTTCAATTTGTATCCCAAAGATCAGCCTGCTTCCAGTAGCTGTGACAGTCTTGGATCGGTTTCTGCTCTCAGTGAGTCAGTTTCTGCTCACAGGTGTGGGTGACAGTCTTTAAAAGCCTGATCCCTGCAAAAACTTAAATCTGCATTTTCATTCCCATCATCAGTGGGCAAACACATTTTAACTAAATCTGGGTCCATCAAAGAACCGCACACCCTTGCAACCGAGGCCTTCCATGCAAAAGGATCTAATGGCTTATAGCTGAAAAGGGATGTGCTAGAACCGTCTGTGACAGTTTACTGTATATCACATGTCGATGCAATAATGGTTTATTACAAAATAACTAGCATGTATTAAAAATAATTTACATTTCAGTCTTTCTCCTTCCACAGCAACAACAGATTTGCTAACAAATACAACTACAGCCACAACTACAACACCTGAACCAACTACATCAACACCTGAACCAACTACATCAACACCTGCACCAACTACAATACCTGAAACAACTACAATACCTGCATCAACTGCAACAACACCTGAACTAACTACATCAACACCTGCACCAACTACAATACCTGAAACAACTACAATACCTGCATCAACTACTACAACACCTGAAACAACTACATCAACACCTGCACCAACTACAATACCTGAAACAACTACAATACCTGCATCAACTGCAACAACACTTGAACCAACTACATCAACACCTGAAACAACTACAATACCTGCATCAACTACAAACACCTGAACTAACTACATCAACACCTGCACCAACTACAACACCTGAAACAACTACAATACCTGCATCAACTTCAACAACACCTGAACCAACTACATCAACACCTGCAACCAACACCTGAACAACCTGAAACAACTACCTGCATCAACTACTAGCATCAACTTCAACAGCAACACCTGAACCAACTACAACAACACCTGAAACAACTATCAACACCTGAAACAACCTGAAACAACTACAATACCTGCATCAACTACTACAACACCTGAACCAACTACATCAACACCTGAAACAACTACAATACCTGCATCAACTACTACAACACCTGAACCAACTACATCAACACCTGCACCAACTACAACACCTGAAACAACTACAATACCTGCATCAACTGCAACAACACCTGAACCAACTACATCAACACCTGAAACAACTACAATACCTGAAACAACTACAATACCTGCATCAACTACTACAACACCTGAACCAACTACATCAACACCTGAAACAACTACAACACCTGAAACAACTACAATACCTGCATCAACTACTACAACACCTGAAACAACTACATCAACACCTGCACCAACTACAACACCGGAAACAACTACAATACCTGCATCAATTACAACAACACCTGAACCAACTACATCAACACCTGCACCAACTTGAAAACACAAACTGCATCAACACCTGAACCAAACATCAACACCTGAAACAACCACAATACCATCAACACCTGAACCAACTACATCAACACCTGAAACAAACCTGAACAACTACAACCTGAAACAACTACAACACCTGAACCAACTTCAACAACACCTGAACCAACTACATCAACACCTGAAACAACTACAATACCTGCATCAACTGCAACAACACCTGAACCAACTACATCAACACCTGAAACAACTACAACACCTGAAACAACACATGAAACAACAACTACATCAACACCTGCACCAACTACAACACCTGAAACACCTGAAACCAACTCAATCAAACACCTTGAACCAACTGAACCAACTACATCAACACCTGCAACAACTACAACACCTGAAACAACTACAATACCTGCATCAACTTCAACAACACCTGAACCAACTACATCAACACCTGAAACAACTACAACACCTGAAACAACTACAATACCTGCATCAAACTGAAATAACAACAACACCTGAACCAACTACATCAACACCTGAAACAACTACAAACCTGAAACATACAACAATACCTGCATCAACAACAACAACACCTGAACCAACTACATCAACACCCAAACCAACCAACAACACCTGAAACAACTATAATACCTGCATCAACTGTAAACAACACCTGAAACCAACTACATCAACACCTGAAACAACTACAAACCTGAAACAACAACCAACACCTAAACACCTAAAACCAACTACAACAACCTGAACCAACTACATCAACACCTGCACCAACTACAACACCTGAAACAACTACAATACCTGCATCAACTACAACAACACCTGAACCAACTACATCAACACCTGAAACAACTACAACACCTGAAACAACTACAATACCTGCATCAACTACAACAACACCTGAACCAACTACATCAACACCTGCACCAACTACAACACCTGAAACAATCACAATACCTGAAACAACCACAAACCTGGGTCAAACAACAACAACACCTGAACCAACCACATCAACACCTGGAAACAACTACAACACCTGAAACAACTACAATACCTGCATCAACTACAACACCTTTGGAAAACCTCAACACCTGAAACAATCAAACCTGAAACTACATACAACACCTGCAACTACATCAAACACCAACAACACCTGAAACAACTACAATACCTGCATCAACTACTACAACAAACTGGAACCAACTGAATCAAACTGAAACAACTACAACACCTGAAACAACTACAATACCAACTACACAACACCTGAAACAACTACAACACCTGCATCAACTGAAAAATAAACAACAACACTTGAACCAACTACATCAACACCTGAAACAACTCATAACAACACCTGAAATCAACTACAACAACACCTGAACCAACTACAACAATCAACACCTGAACCAACCTGAAACATCAACACCTGAACCAACTACAACACCTGAAACAACTACAACACCTGAACTAACTACAACAACACCTGAACCAACTACATCAACACCTGCACCAACTACAACACCTGAAACAACTACAATACCTGCATCAACTTCAACAACACCTGAACCAACTACATCAACACCTGCAACTGAAACAACTACAACACCTGAAACAACTGGAAACAACTACAATACCTGCATCTAAACAACAACACCTGCACCAACTACATCAACACCTGCACCAACTACAAACCTGAAACAATTACAATACCTGCATCAACTTCAACAACACCTGAACCAACACATCAACACCTGCACCAAACAACACCTGAAACAACTACAATACCTGCATCAACTGCAACAACACCTGAACCAACTACATCAACACCTGAAACAACCTGAAACAACAATACCTGAAACAACTACAATACCTGCATCAACTACAACAACACCTGAAACAACTACATCAACACCTGCACCAACTACAACACCTGAAACAACTACAATACCTGCATCAACTACAACAACACCTGAACCAACTACATCAACACCTGAAACAACTACAACACCTGAAACAACTACAATACCTGCATCAACTACTACAACACCTGAAACAACTACATCAACACCTGCACCAACTACAACACCGGAAACAACTACAATACCTGCATCAACTGCAGCAACACCTGCACCAACTACATCAACACTTGCACCAACTACAACACCTGAAACTACTACAATACCTGCATCAACTACTACAACACCTGAAACAACTACATCAACACCTGCACCAACTACAACACCGGAAACAACTACAATACCTGCATCAACTACAACACCTGAAACAACTACATCAACACCTGCACCAACTACAACACCGGAAACAACTACAATACCTGCATCAACTACAACAACACCTGAACCAACTACATCAACACCTGCACCAACTACAACACCTGAAACAACTACAATACCTGCACCAACTACAACACCTGAAACAACTACAATACCTGCATCGACTGCAACAACACCTGAACCAACTACATCAACACCTGCAACAACTACAACACCTGAAACAACTATAATACCTGCATCAACTACAACACCTGAACCAACTACATCAACACCTGAACCAACTACATCAACACCTGCACCAACTACAACACCTGAAACAACTACAATACCTGCATCAACTTCAACAACACCTGAACCAACTACATCAACACCTGCACCAACTACAACACCTGAAACAACTACAATACCTGCATCAACTACAACAGCACCTGAAACAACTACAACAACACCTGCACCACCTACAACAATACTTGAACCAACTACAACACCACCTGAACCAACTACAACAGCAACAGCAACAACAGGTAACAGATGTATGTTAATACAATAAAATGGCACGTCAGTAACCAACGTGGAGGTAATTTACTGGCAGTCAATTACCTGCCATGGTTTCCACTGTTCATTAACTTCCTATCAAGTACCAGAACAAAGAGTTACTGACCTGAATAAAGTGCATAATCACTCTCTCAGCAGCAACTTAAGTTACTTAAAAAAATTTAAGAAAAAAACTTGCTGGATACCTGATACAGTAATCCATCGCATATCTGCCCTAACCGTTTATCTGCCATGATCAAGCTCTTCAGCAACGTTAGTTTATTATTGGACAGAGACGATTAGTTCAGAGATTATAGATCCTACCAAAGTTTCTGTACACTGTGTTGTATGTGCTCCGTGCGCTGCCATTGCTGGTAGTGTCAGATGAGCTGTTCAGTGTGTTGATATGTAAATAAATCCTGTTCACCTGCGGAGGGCGTATCAACTTCAACCTCCGCCTCGATCTCCTGCCTGTCACTCAGCAGCGAATGTACGCACCCACACGGCAGACAGCTACTCTGTCACAAGCATTAATACCCTGTATCTTTCTAAACAAGGGATTTAGAGGAGCTCTCTAATAAAAGCTGAATCTCAAAACAATAATTGTATGAATATAGTAATTGTTACAGCTGTGTTTAATGGTATTTAAAACAGGATTAATTTATTCGACTTTTTACATATCTGCCCTTACTCTGGTCCCACCGCAGTCGGATATGCAATGGATTACTGTATCTTTATAAAAACAGTTGCAATATAGTCCAGCTATAAGGGTTATGAATTCAGGAAAACATGGAATTAACTACTTTGTTACAGTATAAGGATGAGACAGACCACGTTTCATGTGTACCATTTATTAGTTCCAAATACCCACAATGCATTATACGTTGAATGTTATTGTTTAGCTACACTATATGTGCCACTAGTATTAACAGATCGGATTCCCTCCATCCCAGGAGAGAGCCCTCAGAATGATTCTCTGATGGTCCACCATGATCCTGGAGGTATTAGAGACATTTTCATCCTACCCAGCAGGAAATAGAAATACTTGAAGAAAGGGTCCAGAAGGCCACTCTGACTCCATTCAAATTGTATTATTGGTCTAAATGTGTCAGATTCCAGCGACAAGTTGGAGACAATCAGTGATTTACTAACCTGGCGTTGTTTCCTTATAGAGTATGTCGCTTCCAGTACCAGCGGGAAAAGATTCTTAACAGCATTTCTAGAAAATTTGGATACTCCTTCACTTCTGATTCACATTGTCTCACAGGACAGGTCAGCCTCAGTACATGTCTCAGTTGAAAGTCCTTATTTCCATCAGTTTGTATCTCTACAAGTGAACAGCAGCACATCTGTTTCTTTAAACAATTTGTACATGATCACAGGGCAAGAACTGTCTAAGAAGATGGTGACAGTCGGCTCTGATGAAGGTATTTCAGTCTTTGCTCTCAATCAAGATAGGTATACAGCAGATATGACTGTTGTTTTGCCAGCATCTGCTTTGGGAACAGAATATTATATTGTTGCACCACAGGGGATTTCTTTTTTGTCTCAGTTTGCTGTAATTAACGAGTTTGACACGAATGAGGTGACAGTGACAGTGTCAGGAATGCTGGACTTCAATGGCACCACATACTCAGACAAACAGAATTTCTCTTTCACGCTGACGTCAAACCAAGTCATCCAGTTTCAGAGTACAACAGAATTAACTGGGACTCGGATTGTATCCTCAGAACCTGTGGCTGTGATCAGTGGAAATGTATGTTTAAATTACCAGGGAGATACAGCCTGTGATGTAGTGCTGACAGAGCTCTATCCTGTGAATAGCTGGGGAACTGCATTTGTTGTTTTCCCCCTGCTGCTAAACAAAGATCTCAAAGATAGAATCACCATCCTCTCTGCTGAACCGAACAACACAGTGTACATCACAACAGAAAATACAACAACACAGAATCTAGTCCTGCAAGAAGGATCCTTCACTGTGCTGGAACTGACTGGACCCATGAGCATCAACTCCACTAAACCAGTGATGCTGACATACCTCTTCACAGGGGGAAGGAACTTCAACTTTTCAAGCTTCAATATAGCTGATCCATTCCTATCAAACATTGTCCCCAGTTCATCTTACAGTGATACATATACCTTTATAACAATAGCAAATTATGAGAATTATATTATGGTGGTTGCACACCAGTCAGATCTCACTGGGTTCAGTTTAGATGGCCAGCCACTGGAGACTTTTTCACCCGAAGAGACACAAGCTTTTGGATTTTCTGCCAAACTAGTTTATCTAGGAATAGCTGGTGGTCACCATGTTATTACCCACGAATCAGCAACGTTTGGAATTTATGTATTTGGATTAGGGTACTATGTTGCTTTTGGGTATACAATTCGAAATGACCTGCTACTTTCAGGTAAGTATTTTATGTATGTATTTTAATGAGATGATAAACTAAGTGAATGTATTCTTAAAAGTCCAGATTTTAATAATCATATTAATAAAACACTGATATGTGCCATTACTTTAAAAACATGTTTTAGTAAAATCTTTACTTTAGGAATATGTTCATTAGCAGTAACAGATTTAGTTTCATAACACTTAGCATTTTCATTAGAGATGTAAGACATATGTAAAAATAAACAGACTTAATATGAGTCACAAAAATAGTTGTTTCTGTGACAGCACCTCCCACTCACTAGCAGCCTAATATATTTGATTTTATATTGACAGGAAAAAACATAATTGGCAATCTGAAGTCTACTGGCATAACAACCTCATCCATATCAGTCAGTTGGAGTGCACCAAATGGCAGTGCCATTGGCTACAGAGTTGAAGCTATAGGCAATCCATCCAAAAACCTAACTGTGAGCACGGCGTTCGCTGAAATCACTGGACTGATACCTGGTAGCAAATACACACTGCGGGTTATTGCTCTGGCTGCAGATAATGTTACGGAAGTGGATGCAGTGACAATCACAAGATTTACAAGTAAGTTTATTTTAAAAAAAACTGATTATTTAATACAGCCTTGAATTTTAAAAATGTAATTTTAAAACTGTTATCTTTACTAATTTGGCAACATATTATAATGTATTTCTTTCTAAAATAAATTACACCATTCCTTCTTGTATCGTTTTCACATAGTTTACATATGTTTTTATTCAGGATATGTTCCATGAAATAACTGTTTCTCTGTTATCTTTCTACAGAGCCTGATATCGCTCCCAATTTGACTGCTAGTAACATCACCACAACATCCATAGCCCTGAGTTGGAGTGCGCCAAATGGCAATGCCATTGGCTACAGGGTTGAAGCAATAGGCAATCCATCCAACAATCTCACCGTAAACACTTTATTCACTGAAATAACTGGACTGGTACCTGGTAGCAATTACAAACTGCGGATTATTGCTCTGGCTGCAGATAATGTTACAGAAGGGGATGCAGTGACAATTACAATCTTTACAAGTACGTTTAAAAGAAAATGATTATTTAATGGAGCCTTGACTCTTAAAAATATAATTCAAAACTCTTATCTTGACTAATTTGGCAACATTTTACAATCTATTGACTTGCAAAATAAATAATACCATTCCATCTTGTATAGTTATAACATAGTTTGCATATGTTTTTATTCAGGATATCTAGCATGAAATAACTGTTTCTCTGTTATCTTTCTACAGAGCCTGATATCGTTGTCAATTTGACTGCTGAAAACATCACAACAACATCCATAGCCCTTAGTTGGAGTGCGCCAAATGGCAATGCCATTGGCTACAGGGTTGAAGCAATAGGCAATCCATCCAAAAATCTCACCGTGAACACTTTATTCACTGAAATAACTGGACTGGTACCTGGTAGCAATTACACACTGCGGATTATTGCTCTGGCTGCAGATAATGTTACGGAAGGGGATGCTGTGACAATCTCAAGATTTACAAGTACGTTTAAAAAAAATTGATTATTTAATGGAGCCTTGACTCTTAAAAATATAATTCAAAACTCTTATCTTCACTAATTTGGCAACATTTTATAATCTATTGACTTGCAAAATAAATAATACCATTCCTTCTTCTATAGTTACAACATAGTTTACATATGTTTTTATTCAGGATATCAAGCATGAAATAACTGTTTCTCTGTTATCTTTCTACAGAGCCTGATATCACTCCCAATTTGACTGCTAGTAACATCACAACAACATCCATAGCCCTTAGTTGGAGTGCGCCAAATGGCAATGCCATTGGCTACAGGGTTGAAGCAATAGGCAATCCATCCAACAATCTCACCGTGAACACTTTATTCACTGAAATAACTGGACTGGTACCTGGTAGCAATTACACACTGCAGATTATAGCTCTGGCTGCAGATAATGTTACGGAAGGGGATGCAGTGACAATCTCAAGATTTACAAGTATGTTTAAAAAACATCTGGTTCTTTTAATGCAACTTTGTTTTCTTTTAAATAATTTTAAAAGCTATTATATTGACTGATATCATATATTTCACGCCATATTAATAACATAATTATTCCTTTAGTTAAAAATTGGAATCTGAAGGCAATCTTAAGATTTTACATTGACACTTTACATGTCTGCATAACAAATATCTTCAATTGAAATCCTCTCACCTCTGGTATTTTTCTACAGAGCCTGATATCGCTGTCAATCTGACTGCTGAAAACATCACCACAACATCCATAGCCCTTAGTTGGAGTGCGCCAAATGGCAATGCCATTGGCTACAGGGTTGAAGCAATAGGCAATCCATCCAACAATCTCACCGTGAACACTTTATTCACTGAAATAACTGGACTGGTACCTGGTAGCAATTACAAACTGCGGATTATTGCTCTGGCTGCAGATAATGTTACAGAAGGGGATGCAGTGACAATTACAATCTTTACAAGTACGTTTAAAAAAAATTGATTATTTAATGGAGCCTTGACTCTTAAAAATATAATTCAAAACTCTTATCTTCACTAATTTGGCAACATTTTACAATCTATTGACTTCCAAAATAAATAATACCATTCCTTCTTGTATAGTTATAACATAGTTTACATATGTTTTTATTCAGGATATCTAGCATGAAATAACTGTTTCTCTGTTATCTTTCTACAGAGCCTGATATCGTTGTCAATTTGACTGCTGAAAACATCACAACAACATCCATAGCCCTTAGTTGGAGTGCGCCAAATGGCAATGCCATTGGCTACAGGGTTGAAGCAATAGGCAATCCATCCAAAAATCTCACCGTGAACACTTTATTCACTGAAATAACTGGACTGGTACCTGGTAGCAATTATACACTGCGGATTATTGCTTTGGCTGCAGATAATGTTACGGGAGGGGATGCAGAGACAATCTCAAGATTTACAAGTATGTTTAAAAAACATCTGATTCTTTAATGCAACTTTGTTTTCGTTTAGTTAATTTTAAAAGCTATTACGTTGAAATATATAATATATTTTATGCCATAATAATAACATAATTGCTCCTTATATAGTTAAAAATTGGATTCTGAAGGCAATCTTAAGATTTTACATTGACACTTTACATGTCTGCATAACAAATATCTTCAATTGAAATCCTCTCACCTCTGGTATTTTTCTACAGAGCCTGATATCGCTGTCAATCTGACTGCTGAAAACATCACCACAACATCCATAGCCCTTAGTTGGAGTGCGCCAAATGGCAATGCCATTGGCTACAGGGTTGAAGCAATAGGCAATCCATCCAAAAATCTCACCGTGAACACTTTATTCACTGAAATAACTGGACTGGTACCTGGTAGCAATTATACACTGCGGATTATTGCTCTGGCTGCAGATAATGTTACGGAAGGGGATGCAGTGACAATCTCAAGATTTACAAGTACGTTTAAAAAACATCTGATTCTTTAATGCAACTTTGTTTTCGTTTAGTTAATTTTAAAAGCTATTATGTTGAAATATATAATATATTTTATGCCATAATAATAACATAATTGCTCCTTATATAGTTAAAAATTGGATTCTGAAGGCAATCTTAAGATTTTACATTGACACTTTACATGTCTGCATAACAAATATCTTCAATTGAAATCCTCTCACCTCTGGTATTTTTCTACAGAGCCTGATATCGCTGTCAATCTGACTGCTGAAAACATCACCACAACATCCATAGCCCTTAGTTGGAGTGCGCCAAATGGCAATGCCATTGGCTACAGGGTTGAAGCAATAGGCAATCCATCCAACAATCTCACCGTGAACACTTTATTCACTGAAATAACTGGACTGGTACCTGGTAGCAATTACACACTGCGGATTATTGCTCTGGCTGCAGATAATGTTACGGAAGGGGATGCAGTGACAATCTCAAGATTTACAAGTATGTTTAAAAAACATCTGGTTCTTTTAATGCAGCTTTGTATTCTTTTAAATAATTTTAAAAGCTATTATATTGACTGATATCATATATTTTACACCATAATAATAACATAATTATTCTTTTAGTTAAAAATTGGATTCTGAAGGCAATCTTAAGATTTTACATTGACACTTTACATGTCTGCATAACAAATATCTTCAATTGAAATCCTCTCACCTCTGGTATTTTTCTACAGAGCCTGATATCGTTGTCAATTTGACTGCTGAAAACATCACCACAACATCCATAGCCCTTAGTTGGAGTGCGCCAAATGGCAATGCCATTGGCTACAGGGTTGAAGCAAAAGGCAATCCATCCAAAAATCTCACCGTGAACACTTTATTCACTGAAATAACTGGACTGGTACCTGGTAGCAATTACACACTGCGGATTATTGCTCTGGCTGCAGATAATGTTACAGAAGGGGATGCAGTGACAATTACAATCTTTACAAGTACGTTTAAAAAAAATTGATTATTTAATGGAGCCTTGACTCGTAAAAATATAATTCAAAACTCTTATCTTCACTAATTTGGCAACATTTTATAATCTATTGACTTCCAAAATAAATAATACCATTCCTTCTTGTATAGTTATAACATAGTTTACATATGTTTTTATTCAGGATATCTAGCATGAAATAACTGTTTCTCTGTTATCTTTCTACAGAGCCTGATATCGTTGTCAATTTGACTGCTGAAAACATCACAACAACATCCATAGCCCTTAGTTGGAGTGCGCCAAATGGCAATGCCATTGGCTACAGGGTTGAAGCAATAGGCAATCCATCCAAAAAATCTCACTGTGAACACTTTATTCACTGAAATAACTGGACTGGTACCTGGTAGCAATTATACACTGCGGATTATTGCTCTGGCTGCAGATAATGTTACGGAAGGGGATGCAGAGGCAATCTCAAGATTTACAAGTATGTTTAAAAAACATCTGATTCTTTAATGCAACTTTGTTTTCGTTTAGTTAATTTTAAAAGCTATTACGTTGAAATATATAATATATTTTATGCCATAATAATAACATAATTGCTCCTGATATAGTTAAAAATTGGAATCTGAAGGCAATCTTAAGATTTTACATTGACACTTTACATGTCTGCATAACAAATATCTTCAATTGAAATCCTCTCACCTCTGGTATTTTTCTACAGAGCCTGATATCGCTGTCAATCTGACTGCTGAAAACATCACCACAACATCCATAGCCCTTAGTTGGAGTGCGCCAAATGGCAATGCCATTGGCTACAGGGTTGAAGCAATAGGCAATCCATCCAAAAATCTCACCGTGAACACTTTATTCACTGAAATAACTGGACTGGTACCTGGTAGCAATTACACACTGCAGATTATTGCTCTTGCTGCAGATAATGTTACGGAAGGGGATGCTGTGACAATCTCAAGATTTACAAGTATGTTTAAAAAACATCTGGTTCTTTTAATGCAGCTTTGTTTTCTTTTAAATAATTTTAAAAGCTATTATATTGACTGATATCATATATTTTACACCATAATAATAACATAATTATTCCTTTAGTTAAAATTGGAATCTGAAGGCAATCTTAAGATTTTACATTGACACTTTACATGTCTGCATAACAAATATCTTCAATTGAAATCCTCTCACCTCTGGTATTTTTCTACAGAGCCTGATATCGTTGTCAATTTGACTGCTGAAAACATCACCACAACATCCATAGCCCTTAGTTGGAGTGCGCCAAATGGCAATGCCATTGGCTACAGGGTTGAAGCAATAGGCAATCCATCCAAAAATCTCACCGTGAACACTTTATTCTCTGAAATAACTGGACTGGTACCTGGTAGCAATTACACACTGTGGATTATTGCTCTGGCTGCAGATAATGTTACAGAAGGGGATGCAGTGACAATTACAATCTTTACAAGTACGTTTAAAAAAAATTGATTTTTAATGGAGCCTTGACTCTTAAAAATATAATTCAAAACTCTTATCTTCACTAATTTGGCAACATTTTAAAATCTATTGACTTGCAAAATAAATAATACCATTCCTTCTTCTATAGTTACAACATAGTTTACATATGTTTTTATTCAGGATATCAAGGATGAAATGACTGTTTCTCTGTTATCTTTCTACAGAGCCTGATATCGCTCCCAATTTGACTGCTAGTAACATCACAACAACATCCATAGCTCTTAGTTGAGGCGCCAAATGGCAATGCCATTGGCTACAGGGTTGAAGCAATAGGCAATCCATCCAAAAATCTAACCGTGAACACTTTATTCACTGAAATAACTGGACTGGTACCTGGTAGCAATTATACACTGCGGATTATTGCTCTGGCTGCAGATAATGTTACGGAAGGGGAAGCAGAGGCAATCTCAAGATTTACAAGTATGTTTAAAAACATCTGATTCTTTAATGCAACTTTGTTTTCGTTTAGTTAATTTTAAAAGCTATTACGTTGAAATATATAATATATTTTATACCATAATAATAACATAATTGCTCCTTATATAGTTAAAAATTGGAATCTGAAGGCAATCTTAAGATTTTACACTGACACTTTACATGTCTGCATAACAAATATCTTCAATTGAAATCCTCTCACCTCTGGTATTTTTCTACAGAGCCTGATATCGTTGTCAATCTGACTGCTGAAAACATCACCACAACATCCATAGCCCTTAGTTGGAGTGCGCCAAATGGCAATGCCATTGGCTACAGGGTTGAAGCAATAGGCAATCCATCCAAAAATCTCACCGTGAACACTTTATTCACTGAAATAACTGGACTGGTACCTGGTAGCAATTACACACTGCGGATTATTGCTCTGGCTGCAGATAATGTTACAGAAGGGGATGCAGTGACAATTACAATCTTTACAAGTACGTTTAAAAAATTGATTATTTAATGGAGCCTTGACTCTTAAAAAAAAATATAATTCAAAACTCTTATCTTCACTAATTTGGCAACATTTTATAATCTATTGACTTGCAAAATAAATAATACCATTCCTTCTTCTATAGTTACAACATAGTTTACATATGTTTTTATTCAGGATATCTAGCATGAAATAACTGTTTCTCTGTTATCTTTCTACAGAGCCTGATATCGCTCCCAATTTGACTGCTAGTAACATCACAACAACATCCATAGCCCTTAGTTGGAGTGCGCCAAATGGCAATGCCATTGGCTACAGGGTTGAAGCAATAGGCAATCCATCCAAAAATCTCACTGTGAACACTTTATTCACTGAAATAACTGGACTGGTACCTGGTAGCAATTATACACTGCGGATTATTGCTCTGGCTGCAGATAATGTTACGGAAGGGGATGCAGAGGCAATCTCAAGATTTACAAGTATGTTTAAAAAACATCTGATTCTTTAATGCAACTTTGTTTTCGTTTAGTTAATTTTAAAAGCTATTACGTTGAAATATATAATATATTTTATGCCATAATAATAACATAATTGCTCCTGATATAGTTAAAAATTGGAATCTGAAGGCATTCTTAAGATTTTACATTGACACTTTACATGTCTGCATAACAAATATCTTCAATTGAAATCCTCTCACCTCTGGTATTTTTCTACAGAGCCTGATATCGCTGTCAATCTGACTGCTGAAAACATCACCACAACATCCATAGCCCTTAGTTGGAGTGCGCATCCAAAATGGCAATGCCATTGGCTACAGGGTTGAAGCAATAGGCAATCCATCCAAAAATCTCACCGTGAACACTTTATTCACTGAAATAACTGGACTGGTACCTGGTAGCAATTATACACTGCGGATTATTGCTCTGGCTGCAGATAATGTTACGGAAGGGGATGCAGTGACAATCTCAAGATTTACAAGTATGTTTAAAAAACATCTGATTCTTTAATGCAACTTTGTTTTCGTTTAGTTAATTTTAAAAGCTATTACATTGAAATATATAATATATTTTATGCCATAATAATAACATAATTGCTCCTTATATAGTTAAAAATTGGATTCTGAAGGCAATCTTAAGATTTTACATTGACACTTTACATGTCTGCATAACAAATATCTTCAATTGAAATCCTCTCACCTCTGGTATTTTTCTACAGAGCCTGATATCGTTGTCAATTTGACTGCTGAAAACATCACCACAACATCCATAGCCCTTAGTTGGAGTGCGCCAAATGGCAATGCCATTGGCTACAGGGTTGAAGCAAAAGGCAATCCATCCAAAAATCTCACCGTGAACACTTTATTCTCTGAAATAACTGGACTGGTACCTGGTAGCAATTACACACTGCGGATTATTGCTCTGGCTGCAGATAATGTTACAGAAGGGGATGCAGTGACAATTACAATCTTTACAATACGTTAAAAAAAATTGATTATTTAATGGAGCCTTGACTCGTAAAAATATAATTCAAAACTCTTATCTTCACTAATTTGGCAACATTTTATAATCTATTGACTTCCAAAATAAATAATACCATTCCTTCTTGTATAGTTATAACATAGTTTACATATGTTTTTATTCAGGATATCTAGCATGAAATAACTGTTTCTCTGTTATCTTTCTACAGAGCCTGATATCGTTGTCAATTTGACTGCTGAAAACATCACAACAACATCCATAGCCCTTAGTTGGAGTGCGCCAAATGGCAATGCCATTGGCTACAGGGTTGAAGCAATAGGCAATCCATCCAAAAATCTCACCGTGAACACTTTATTCACTGAAATAACTGGACTGGTACCTGGTAGCAATTATACACTGCGGATTATTGCTCTGGCTGCAGATAATGTTACGGAAGGGGATGCAGAGACAATCTCAAGATTTACAAGTATGTTTAAAAAACATCTGATTCTTTAATGCAACTTTGTTTTCGTTTAGTTAATTTTAAAAGCTATTATTTGAAATATATAATATATTTTATACCATAATAATAACATAATTGCTCTTATATAGTTAAAAATTGGAATCTGAAGGCAATCTTAAGATTTTACACTGACACTTTACATGTCTGCATAACAAATATCTTCAATTGAAATCCTCTCACCTCTGGTATTTTTCTACAGAGCCTGATATCGTTGTCAATCTGACTGCTGAAAACATCACCACAACATATCCCTTAGTTGAGTGCGCCAAATGGCAATGCCATTGGCTACAGGGTTGAAGCAATAGGCAATCCATCCAAAAATCTCACCGTGAACACTTTATTCACTGAAATAACTGGACTGGTACCTGGTAGCAATTACACACTGCGGATTATTGCTCTGGCTGCAGATAATGTTACGGAAGGGGATGCAGTGACAATCTCAAGATTTACAAGTATGTTTTAAAAACATCTGGTTCTTTTAATGCAGCTTTGTTTTCTTTTAAATAATTTTAAAAGCTATTATATTGACTGATATCATATATTTTACACCATAATAATAACATAATTATTCCTTTAGTTTAAAAATTGGAATCTGAAGGCAATCTTAAGATTTTACATTGACACTTTACATGTCTGCATAACAAATATCTTCAATTGAAATCCTCTCACCTCTGGTATTTTTCTACAGAGCCTGATATCGTTGTCAATTTGACTGCTGAAAACATCACCACAACATCCATAGCCCTTAGTTGGAGTGCGCCAAATGGCAATGCCATTGGCTACAGGGTTGAAGCAATAGGCAATCCATCCAAAAATCTCACCGTGAACACTTTATTCACTGAAATAACTGGACTGGTACCTGGTAGCAATTACACACTGCGGATTATTGCTCTGGCTGCAGATAATGTTACAGAAGGGGATGCAGTGACAATTACAATCTTTACAAGTACGTTTAAAAAAATTGATTATTTAATGGAGCCTTGACTCTTAAAAATATAATTCAAAACTCTTATCTTCACTAATTTGGCAACATTTTATAATCTATTGACTTAGCAAAAAAAATAATACCATTCCTTCTTCTATAGTTACAACATAGTTTACATATGTTTTATTCAGGATATCTAGCATGAAATAACTGTTTCTCTGTTATTTTTCTACAGAGCCTGATATCGCTCCCAATTTGACTGCTAGTAACATCACAACAACATCCATAGCCCTTAGTTGGAGTGCGCCAAATGGCAATGCCATTGGCTACAGGGTTGAAGCAATAGGCAATCCATCCAAAAATCTCACCGTGAACACTTTATTCACTGAAATAACTGGACTGGTACCTGGTAGCAATTATACACTGCGGATTATTGCTCTGGCTGGCTGCAGATAATGTTACGGAAGGGGATGCAGAGGCAATCTCAAGATTTACAAGTATGTTTTAAAAACATCTGATTCTTTAATGCAACTTTGTATTTTTTTTTCGTTTAGTTAATTTTAAAAGCTATTACGTTGAAATATATAATATATTTTATGCCATAATAATAACATAATTGCTCCTGATATAGTTAAAATTGGAATCTGAAGGCAATCTTAAGATTTTACATTGACACTTTACATGTCTGCATAACAAATATCTTCAATTGAAATCCTCTCACCTCTGGTATTTTTCTACAGAGCCTGATATCGTTGTCAATCTGACTGCTGAAAACATCACCACAACATCCATAGCCCTTAGTTGAGGCGCCAAATGGCAATGCCATTGGCTACAGGGTTGAAGCAATAGGCAATCCATCCAAAAAATCTCACCGTGAACACTTTATTCACTGAAATAACTGGACTGGTACCTGGTAGCAATTACACACTGCAGATTATTGCTCTTGCTGCAGATAATGTTACGGAAGGGGATGCTGTGACAATCTCAAGATTTACAAGTATGTTTAAAAAACATCTGGTTCTTTTAATGCAGCTTTGTTTTCTTTTAAATAATTTTAAAAGCTATTATATTGACTGATATCATATATTTTACACCATAATAATAACATAATTATTCCTTTAGTTAAAAATTGGAATCTGAAGGCAATCTTAAGATTTTACATTGACACTTTACATGTCTGCATAACAAATATCTTCAATTGAAATCCTCTCACCTCTGGTATTTTTCTACAGAGCCTGATATCGTTGTCAATTTGACTGCTGAAAACATCACCACAACATCCATAGCCCTTAGTTGGAGTGCGCCAAATGGCAATGCCATTGGCTACAGGGTTGAAGCAATAGGCAATCCATCCAAAAATCTCACCGTGAACACTTTATTCACTGAAATAACTGGACTGGTACCTGGTAGCAATTACACACTGCGGATTATTGCTCTGGCTGCAGATAATGTTACAGAAGGGGATGCAGTGACAATTACAATCTTTACAAGTACGTTTAAAAAAAATTGATTATTTAATGGAGCCTTGACTCTTAAAAATATAATTCAAAACTCTTATCTTCACTAATTTGGCAACATTTTATAATCTATTGACTTGCAAAATAAATAATACCATTCCTTCTTCTATAGTTACAACATAGTTTACATATGTTTTTATTCAGGATATCTAGCATGAAATAACTGTTTCTCTGTTATCTTTCTACAGAGCCTGATATCGCTCCCAATTTGACTGCTAGTAACATCACAACAACATCCATAGCCCTTAGTTGGAGGCGCCAAATGGCAATGCCATTGGCTACAGGGTTGAAGCAATAGGCAATCCATCCAAAATCTCACCGTGAACACTTTATTCACTGAAATAACTGGACTGGTACCTGGTAGCAATTATACACTGCGGATAATTGCTCTGGCTGCAGATAATGTTACGGAAGGGGATGCAGAGGCAATCTCAAGATTTACAAGTATGTTTAAAAAACATCTGATTCTTTAATGCAACTTTGTTTTCGTTTAGTTAATTTTAAAAGCTATTACGTTGAAATATATAATATATTTTATGCCATAATAATAACATAATTGCTCCTGATATAGTTAAAAATTGGAATCTGAAGGCATTCTTAAGATTTTACTTTGACACTTTACATGTCTGCATAACAAATATCTTCAATTGAAATCCTCTCACCTCTGGTATTTTTCTACAGAGCCTGATATCGCTGTCAATCTGACTGCTGAAAACATCACCACAACATCCATAGCCCTTGGTTGAGTCGCCAAATGGCAATGCCATTGGCTACAGGGTTGAAGCAATAGGCAATCCATCCAAAAATCTCACCGTGAACACTTTATTCACTGAAATAACTGGACTGGTACCTGGTAGCAATTACACACTGCAGATTATTGCTCTTGCTGCAGATAATGTTACGGAAGGGGATGCTGTGACAATCTCAAGATTTACAAGTATGTTTAAAAAACATCTGGTTCTTTTAATGCAGCTTTGTTTTCTTTTAAATAATTTTAAAAGCTATTATATTGACTGATATCATATATTTTACACCATAATAATAACATAATTATTCCTTTAGTTAAAAATTGGAATCTGAAGGCAATCTTAAGATTTTACATTGACACTTTACATGTCTGCATAACAAATATCTTCAATTGAAATCCTCTCACCTCTGGTATTTTTCTACAGAGCCTGATATCGTTGTCAATTTGACTGCTGAAAACATCACCACAACATCCATAGCCCTTAGTTGAGTGCGAGCCAAATGGCAATGCCATTGGCTACAGGGTTGAAGCAATAGGCAATCCATCCAAAAATCTCACCGTGAACACTTTATTCACTGAAATAACTGGACTGGTACCTGGTAGCAATTACACACTGCGGATTATTGCTCTGGCTGCAGATAATGTTACAGAAGGGGATGCAGTGACAATTACAATCTTTACAAGTACGTTAAAAAAAAAATTGATTATTTAATGGAGCCTTGACTCTTAAAAATATAATTCAAAACTCTTATCTTCACTAATTTGGCAACATTTTATAATCTATTGACTTGCAAAATAAATAATACCATTCCTTCTTCTATAGTTACAACATAGTTTACATATGTTTTTTATTCAGGATACCAAGCATGAAATAACTGTTTCTCTGTTATCTTTCTACAGAGCCTGATGTCGCTCCCAATTTGACTGCTAGTAACATCACAACAACATCCATAGCTCTTAGTTGGAGTGCGCCAAATGGCAATGCCATTGGCTACAGGGTTGAAGCAATAGGCAATCCATCCAAAAATCTCACTGTGAACACTTTATTCACTGAAATAACTGGACTGGTACCTGGTAGCAATTATACACTGCGGATTATTGCTCTGGCTGCAGATAATGTTACGGAAGGGGATGCAGAGACAATCTCAAGATTTACAAGTATGTTAAAAAAAAACATCTGATTCTTTAATGCAACTTTGTTTTCGTTTAGTTAATTTTAAAAGCTATTACGTTGAAATATATAATATATTTTATGCCATAATAATAACATAATTGCTCCTTATATAGTTAAAAATTGGAATCTGAAGGCAATCTTAAGATTTTACACTGACACTTTACATGTCTGCATAACAAATATCTTCAATTGAAATCCTCTCACCTCTGGTATTTTTCTACAGAGCCTGATATCGCTGTCAATCTGACTGCTGAAAACATCACCACAACATCCATAGCCCTTAGTTGGAGTGCGCCAAATGGCAATGCCATTGGCTACAGGGTTGAAGCAATAGGCAATCCATCCAAAAATCTCACCGTGAACACTTTATTCACTGAAATAACTGGACTGGTACTGGTACAATTACCTGGTAGCAATTACACACTGCAGATTATTGCTCTGGCTGCAGATAATGTTACGGAAGGGGATGCTGTGACAATCTCAAGATTTACAAGTATGTTTAAAAAACATCTGGTTCTTTTTAATGCAGCTTTGTTTTCTTTTAAATAATTTTAAAAGCTATTATATTGATTTGATATCATATATTTTACACCATAATAATAACATAATTATTCCTTTAGTTAAAAATTGGAATCTGAAGGCAATCTTAAGATTTTACATTGACACTTTACATGTCTGCATAACAAATATCTTCAATTGAAATCCTCTCACCTCTGGTATTTTTCACAGAGCCTGATATCGTTGTCAATTTGACTGCTGAAAACATCACCACAACATCCATAGCCCTCTTAGTTCTCGCCAAATGGCAATGCCATTGGCTACAGGGTTGAAGCAATAGGCAATCCATCCAAAAATCTCACCGTGAACACTTTATTCACTGAAATAACTGGACTGGTACCTGGTAGCAATTACACACTGCGGATTATTGCTCTGGCTGCAGATAATGTTACAGAAGGGGATGCAGTGACAATTACAATCTTTACAAGTACGTTTAAAAAAATTGATTATTTAATGGAGCCTTGACTCTTAAAAATATAATTCAAAACTCTTATCTTCACTAATTTGGCAACATTTTATAATCTATTGACTTGCAAAATAAATAATACCATTCCTTCTTCTATAGTTAAAACATAGTTTACATATGTTTTTATTCAGGATATCTAGCATGAAATAACTGTTTCTCTGTTATCTTTCTACAGAGCCTGATATCGCTCCCAATTTGACTGCTAGTAACATCACAACAACATCCATAGCCCTTAGTTGAGTGTGCCAAATGGCAATGCCATTGGCTACAGGGTTGAAGCAATAGGCAATCCATCAAAAAATCTCACCGTGAACACTTTATTCACTGAAATAACTGGATTGGTACCTGGTAGCAATTATACACTGCGGATTATTGCTCTGGCTGCAGATAATGTTACGGAAGGGGATGCAGTGACAATCTCAAGATTTACAAGTATGTTTAAAAAACATCTGATTCTTTAATGCAACTTTGTTTTCGTTTAGTTAATTTTAAAAGCTATTACGTTGAAATATATAATATATTTTATGCCATAATAATAACATAATTGCTCCTGATATAGTTAAAAATTGGAATCTGAAGGCATTCTTAAGATTTTACATTGACACTTTACATGTCTGCATAACAAATATCTTCAATTGAAATCCTCTCACCTCTGGTATTTTCTACAGAGCCTGATATCGCTGTCAATCTGACTGCTGAAAACATCACCACAACATCCATAGCCCTTAGTTGGAGTGCGCCAAATGGCAATGCCATTGGCTACAGGGTTGAAGCAATAGGCAATCCATCCAAAAATCTCACCGTGAACACTTTATTCACTGAAATAACTGGACTGGTACCTGGTAGCAATTACACACTGCAGATTATTGCTCTGGCTGCAGATAATGTTACGGAAGGGGATGCAGTGACAATCTCAAGATTTACAAGTATGTTTAAAAAACATCTGGTTCTTTTAATGCAGCTTTGTTTTCTTTTAAATAATTTTAAAAGCTATTATATTGACTGATATCATATATTTTACACCATAATAATAACATAATTATTCCTTTAGTTAAAAATTGGAATCTGAAGGCAATCTTAAGATTTTACATTGACACTTTACATGTCTGCATAACAAATATCTTCAATTGAAATCCTCTCACCTCTGGTATTTTCTACAGAGCCTGATATCGTTGTCAATTTGACTGCTGAAAACATCACCACAACATCCATAGCCCTTAGTTGGAGTGCGCCAAATGGCAATGCCATTGGCTACAGGGTTGAAGCAATAGGCAATCCATCCAAAAATCTCACCGTGAACACTTTATTCACTGAAATAACTGGACTGGTACCTGGTAGCAATTACACACTGCGGATTATTGCTCTGGCTGCAGATAATGTTACAGAAGGGGATGCAGTGACAATTACAATCTTTACAAGTACGTTTAAAAAAAATTGATTATTTAATGGAGCCTTGACTCTTAAAAATATAATTCAAAACTCTTATCTTCACTAATTTGGCAACATTTTATAATCTATTGACTTGCAAAATAAATAATACCATTCCTTCTTCTATAGTTACAACATAGTTTACATATGTTTTTATTCAGGATATCAAGGATGAAATGACTGTTTCTCTGTTATCTTTCTACAGAGCCTGATATCGCTCCCAATTTGACTGCTAGTAACATCACAACAACATCCATAGCTCTTAGTTGGAGTGCGCCAAATGGCAATGCCATTGGCTACAGGGTTGAAGCAATAGGCAATCCATCCAAAAATCTCACCGTGAACACTTTATTCACTGAAATAACTGGACTGGTACCTGGTAGCAATTATACACTGCGGATTATTGCTCTGGCTGCAGATAATGTTACGGAAGGGGAAGCAGAGGCAATCTCAAGATTTACAAGTATGTTTAAAAAACATCTGATTCTTTAATGCAACTTTGTTTTCGTTTAGTTAATTTTAAAAGCTATTACGTTGAAATATATAATATATTTTATACCATAATAATAACATAATTGCTCCTTATATAGTTAAAAATTGGAATCTGAAGGCAATCTTAAGATTTTACATTGACACTTTACATGTCTGCATAACAAATATCTTCAATTGAAATCCTCTCACCTCTGGTATTTTTCTACAGAGCCTGATATCGTTGTCAATCTGACTGCTGAAAACATCACCACAACATCCATAGCCCTTAGTTGGAGTAATGTTAAATGGCAATGCCATTGGCTACAGGGTTGAAACAATAGGCAATCCATCCAAAAATCTCACCGTGAACACTTTATTCACTGAAATAACTGGACTGGTACCTGGTAGCAATTACACACTGCGGATTATTGCTCTGGCTGCAGATAATGTTACAGAAGGGGATGCAGTGACAATTACAATCTTTACAAGTACGTTTAAAAAAAATTGATTATTTAATGGAGCCTTGACTCTTAAAAATATAATTCAAAACTCTTATCTTCACTAATTTGGCAACATTTTATAATCTATTGACTTGCAAAATAAATAATACCATTCCTTCTTCTATAGTTACAACATAGTTTACATATGTTTTTATTCAGGATATCAAGCATGAAATAACTGTTTCTCTGTTATCTTTCTACAGAGCCTGATATCGCTCCCAATTTGACTGCTAGTAACATCACAACAACATCCATAGCCCTTAGTTGGAGTGCGCCAAATGGCAATGCCATTGGCTACAGGGTTGAAGCAATAGGCAATCCATCCAAAAATCTCACCGTGAACACTTTATTCACTGAAATAACTGGACTGGTACCTGGTAGCAATTATACACTGCGGATTATTGCTCTGGCTGCAGATAATGTTACGGAAGGGGATGCAGTGACAATCTCAAGATTTACAAGTACGTTTAAAAAACATCTGATTCTTTAATGCAACTTTGTTTTCGTTTAGTTAATTTTAAAAGCTATTACGTTGAAATATATAATATATTTTATGCCATAATAATAACATAATTGCTCCTGATATAGTTAAAAAATTGGAATCTGAAGGCAATCTTAAGATTTTACATTGACACTTTACATGTCTGCATAACAAATATCTTCAATTGAAATCCTCTCACCTCTGGTATTTTTCTACAGAGCCTGATATCGCTGTCAATCTGACTGCTGAAAACATCACCACAACATCCATAGCCCTTAGTTGGAGTGCGCCAAATGGCAATGCCATTGGCTACAGGGTTGAAGCAATAGGCAATCCATCCAAAAATCTCACCGTGAACACTTTATTCACTGAAATAACTGGACTGGTACCTGGTAGCAATTACACACTGCAGATTATTGCTCTGGCTGCAGATAATGTTACGGAAGGGGATGCAGTGACAATCTCAAGATTTACAAGTATGTTTAAAAACATCTGGTTCTTTTAATGCAGCTTAGCATGGATTAAATTTGCATGTTTAAAAAACATCTGTCTGTTTGTTTTCTTTTAAATAATTTTAAAAGCTATTATATTGACTGATATCATATATTTTACACCATAATAATAACATAATTATTCCTTTAGTTAAAAATTGGAATCTGAAGGCAATCTTAAGATTTTACATTGACACTTTACATGTCTGCATAACAAATATCTTCAATTGAAATCCTCTCACCTCTGGTATTTTTCTACAGAGCCTGATATCGTTGTCAATTTGACTGCTGAAAACATCACCACAACATCCATAGCCCTTAGTTGGAGTGCGTAAATGGCAATGCCATTGGCTACAGGGTTGAAGCAATAGGCAATCCATCCAAAAATCTCACCGTGAACACTTTATTCACTGAAATAACTGGACTGGTACCTGGTAGCAATTACACACTACGGATTATTGCTCTGGCTGCAGATAATGTTACAGAAGGGGATGCAGTGACAATTACAATCTTTACAAGTACGTTTAAAAAAAAATTGATTATTTAATGGAGCCTTGACTCGTAAAAATATAATTCAAAACTCTTATCTTCACTAATTTGGCAACATTTTATAATCTATTGACTTGCAAAATAAATAATACCATTCCTTCTTCTATAGTTACAACATAGTTTACATATGTTTTTATTCAGGATATCAAGTATGAAATAACTGTTTCTCTGTTATCTTTCTACAGAGCCTGATGTCGCTCCCAATTTGACTGCTAGTAACATCACAACAACATCCATAGCTCTTAGTTGGAGTGTGCTAAATGGCAATGCCATTGGCTACAGGGTTGAAGCAATAGGCAATCCATCCAAAAATCTAACCGTGAACACTTTATTCACTGAAATAACTGGACTGGTACCTGGTAGCAATTATACACTGCGGATTATTGCTCTGGCTGCAGATAATGTTACGGAAGGGGATGCAGAGACAATCTCAAGATTTACAAGTATGTTTAAAAAACATCTGATTCTTTTAATGCAACTTTGTTTTCGTTTAGTTAATTTTAAAAGCTATTACGTTGAAATATATAATATATTTTATACCATAATAATAACATAATTGTCCTTATATAGTTAAAAATTGGAATCTGAAGGCAATCTTAAGATTTTACATTGACACTTTACATGTCTGCATAACAAATATCTTCAATTGAAATCCTCTCACCTCTGGTATTTTCTACAGAGCCTGATATCGTTGTCAATCTGACTGCTGAAAACATCACCACAACATCCATAGCCCTTGTTGGAGTGCGCCAAATGGCAATGCCATTGGCTACAGGGTTGAAGCAATAGGCAATCCATCCAAAAATCTCACCGTGAACACTTTATTCACTGAAATAACTGGACTGGTACCTGGTAGCAATTACACACTGCGGATTATTGCTCTGGCTGCAGATAATGTTACAGAAGGGGATGCAGTGACAATTACAATCTTTACAAGTACGTTTAAAAAAATTGATTATTTAATGGAGCTTTTGACTCTTAAAAATATAATTCAAAAACTCTTATCTTCACTAATTTGGCAACATTTTATAATCTATTGACTTGCAAAATAAATAATACCATTCCTTCTTCTATAGTTACAACATAGTTTACATATGATTTTTTATTCAGGATATCAGCATGAAATAACTGTTTCTCTGTTATCTTTCTACAGAGCCTGATATCGCTCCCAATTTGACTGCTAGTAACATCACAACAACATCCATAGCCCTTAGTTGGAGGTCGCCAAATGGCAATGCCATTGGCTACAGGGTTGAAGCAATAGGCAATCCATCCAAAAATCTCACTGTGAACACTTTATTCACTGAAATAACTGGACTGGTACCTGGTAGCAATTATACACTGCGGATTATTGCTCTGGCTGCAGATAATGTTACGGAAGGGGATGCAGAGGCAATCTCAAGATTTACAAGTATGTTTAAAAAACATCTGATTCTTTAATGCAACTTTGTTTTCGTTTTAGTTAATTTTAAAAGCTATTACGTTGAAATATATAATATATTTTATGCCATAATAATAACATAATTGCTCCTGATATAGTTAAAATTGGAATCTGAAGGCATTCTTAAGATTTTACATTGACACTTTACATGTCTGCATAACAAATATCTTCAATTGAAATCCTCTCACCTCTGGTATTTTTTTCTACAGAGCCTGATATCGCTGTCAATCTGACTGCTGAAAACATCACCACAACATCCATAGCCCTTAGTTGGAGTGCGCCAAATGGCAATGCCATTGGCTACAGGGTTAAAGCAATAGGCAATCCATCCAAAATCTCACCGTGAACACTTTATTCACTGAAATAACTGGACTGGTACCTGGTAGCAATTACACACTGCAGATTATTGCTCTTGCTGCAGATAATGTTACGGAAGGGGGATGCTGTGACAATCTCAAGATTTACAAGTATGTTTAAAAACATCTGGTTCTTTTAATGCAGCTTTGTTTTCTTTTAAATAATTTTAAAAGCTATTATATTGACTGATATCATATATTTTACACCATAATAATAACATAATTATTCCTTTAGTTAAAAATTGGAATCTGAAGGCAATCTTAAGATTTTACATTGACACTTTACATGTCTGCATAACAAATATCTTCAATTGAAATCCTCTCACCTCTGGTATTTTCTACAGAGCCTGATATCGTTGTCAATTTGACTGCTGAAAACATCACCACAACATCCATAGCCCTTAGTTGGAGTGCGCCAAATGGCAATGCCATTGGCTACAGGGTTGAAGCAATAGGCAATCCATCCAAAAAATCTCACCGTGAACACTTTATTCACTGAAATAACTGGACTGGTACCTGGTAGCAATTACACACTACGGATTATTGCTCTGGCTGCAGATAATGTTACAGAAGGGGATGCAGTGACAATTACAATCTTTACAAGTACGTTTAAAAAAAATTGATTATTTAATGGAGCCTTGACTCTTAAAAATATAATTCAAAACTCTTATCTTCACTAATTTGGCAACATTTTATAATCTATTGACTTGCAAAATAAATAATACCATTCCTTCTTCTATAGTTACAACATAGTTTACATATGTTTTTATTCAGGATATCAAGCATGAAATAACTGTTTCTCTGTTATCTTTCTACAGAGCCTGATGTCGCTCCCAATTTGACTGCTAGTAACATCACAACAACATCCATAGCTCTTAGTTGGAGTGCGCCAAATGGCAATGCCATTGGCTACAGGGTTGAAGCAATAGGCAATCCATCCAAAAATCTCACCGTGAACACTTTATTCACTGAAATAACTGGACTGGTACCTGGTAGCAATTATACACTGTGGATTATTGCTCTGGCTGCAGATAATGTTACGGAAGGGGATGCAGTGACAATCTCAAGATTTACAAGTATGTTTAAAAAACATCTGATTCTTCAATGCAACTTTGTTTTCGTTTAGTTAATTTTAAAAGCTATTACGTTGAAATATATAATATATTTTATGCCATAATAATAACATAATTGCTCCTTATATAGTTAAAAATTGGAATCTGAAGGCAATCTTAAGATTTTACATTGACACTATACATGTCTGCATAAAAAATATCTTCAATTGAAATCCTCTCACCTCTGGTATTTTTCTACAGAGCCTGATATCGCTGTCAATCTGACTGCTGAAAACATCACCACAACATCCATAGCCCTTAGTTGGAGTGCGCCAAATGGCAATGCCATTGGCTACAGGGTTGAAGCAATAGGCAATCCATCCAACAATCTCACCGTGAACACTTTATTCACTGAAATAACTGGACTGGTACCTGGTAGCAATTACACACTGCGGATTATTGCTCTGGCTGCAGATAATGTTACGGAAGGGGATGCAGTGACAATCTCAAGATTTACAAGTATGTTTAAAAAACATCTGGTTCTTTTAATGCAGCTTTCTTTTCTATTAAATAATTTTAAAAGCTATTATATTGACTGATATCATATATTTTATACCATAATAATAACATAATTGCTCCTTATATAGTTAAAAATTGGAATCTGAAGGCAATGTTAAGTTACATCAACAACACTTTATTTTATGATTATTTAATTGACACTTTACATGTCTGCATAACAAATATCTTCAATTGAAATCCTCTCACCTCTGGTATTTTTCTACAGAGCCTGATATCGCGTTTGTCAATTTAATGACTGCTGTAAAAACATCACCACAACATCCATAGCCCTTAGTTGAGTGCGTTTACCATAGTTTATAAATGGCAATGCCATTGGCTACAGGGTTGAAGCAATAGGCAATCCATCCATCCAATCTCACCGTGAACACTTTATTCACTGAAATAACTGGACTGGTACCTGGTAGCAATTACACACTGCGGATTATTGCTCTGGCTGCAGATAATGTTACGGAAGGGATGCAGTGACAATCTCAAGATTTACAAGTATGTTTAAAAAACATCTGGTTCTTTTAATGCAGCTTTGTTTTCTTTTAAATAATTTTAAAAGCTATTATATTGACTGATATCATATATTTTACACCATAATAATAACATAATTATTCCTTTAGTTAAAATTGGAATCTGAAGGCAATCTTAAGATTTTACATTGACACTTTTTACATGTCTGCATAACAAATATCTTCAATTGAAATCCTCTCACCTCTGGTATTTTTCTACAGAGCCTGATATCGTTGTCAATTTGACTGCTGAAAACATCACCACAACATCCATAGCCCTTAGTTGGAGTGCGCCAAATGGCAATGCCATTGGCTACAGGGTTGAAGCAATAGGCAATCCATCCAAAAATCTCACCGTGAACACTTTCTTCACTGAAATAACTGGACTGGTACCTGGTAGCAATTACACACTGCGGATTATTGCTCTGGCTGCAGATAATGTTACAGAAGGGGATGCAGTGACAATTACAATCTTTACAAGTACGTTTAAAAAAATTGATTATTTAATGGAGCCTTGACTCTTAAAAATATAATTCAAAACTCTTATCTTCACTAGTTTGGCAACATTTTATAATCTATTGACTTGCAAAATAAATAATACCATTCCTTCTTCTATAGTTACAACATAGTTTACATATGTTTTTATTCAGGATATCAAGCATGAAATAACTGTTTCTCTGTTATGTTTCTACAGAGCCTGATGTCGCTCCCAATTTGACTGCTAGTAACATCACAACAACATCCATAGCTCTTAGTTGGAGTGCGCCAAATGGCAATGCCATTGGCTACAGGGTTGAAGCAATAGGCAATCCATCCAAAAATCTCACCGTGAACACTTTATTCACTGAAATAACTGGACTGGTACCTGGTAGCAATTATACACTGTGGATTATTGCTCTGGCTGCAGATAATGTTACGGAATTGGGGGAAGCAGAGGCAATCTCAAG